>VXAC01008197.1:68105-152312 GCA_013399225.1 Rhipidura dahli | reverse complement strand
AAAAAAAAAAAAGAGTTCACAAGTTGGTTTTGGGCTTTTATAACCTAAGAAGTAGGTGTCTGGCAAAACATGCAGAGATATTCCTTATTATGATTTGGACTGAAACTCAGCACATTTCTGTATCTGCTCAGGGTCTGGATGAGTGAGCTCTTCAGTGGGTAAAATATGGGTGGTTGGGCCAGACCAGAGAGTGGTGGTGAGTGGAGTCAAATCCAGCTGGCCAACATTCACAGATGCTGTTCCCCAGGGCTCAGTACTGGGGCTAGTTCTGTTCAATATCTTTGCCAATGAACTGGATGAGTGTGCCCTCAGTCAGTTTACTGATGGGACCATGTTGTATGGGAGCCTTGATCTGTATGAGAGTTCAAAGACCCTATCTCAGGTACTGTAAAGTATGTAATTTTTGGGAAGACACTACATTTACATATAGTGAGAATTCTGTGGCTAAACCAATATCTAAATTCTGCTTTCCTTTGCATTACTGATTTTATGCCATTAATGACATTTTAAATCACATTTATTAGGTTTTATTATTTGAAATTATTTTCATTATTTAGAATTGGAGCTTGAGACTTATGCCACGGGTCACTTTAATAATCTTGGCAGAATATTAACACTGGCAACTAAAGAATTGATGACTGGTTACTATATAATAATACATAATATAGCTCAGCAGTACAACAAGCCCTTCCATGTATGTCTGCTCTACCAGTATTCATCTAAAATCATAGTGGTTTAACACGGATTTTTAAAATTCTGATATTTTTCTAGGTCATGTGACTTGAGGCAAGATATTGAAATGTTGTGCTTCCTTCCCTTAACTCCCCAAGTAATGTTTTATGAAAGAGCTCACTAAAATAACTTCCTGAGACATAAACCTGGTGACTGAGTCCAAATATGACTCTGCATTACTTTTCAAGTTCAACAAAATGTTCCAAATCTTAATTTTACTTGTATTCTAGTACAATTATATTCTATGTACAATTGTCTATGGTATTTCATAAAATATAAATCATCTAGCACGAGATTTAAAGAAAACTAATGCAGTCATGGCAAACACTGTCTCTACTCCAAGAAACAAAAAATCATAATTGCTCCCAATGCTTTACTAAGCAAAAAAAAAAAAAAAAGGCACCAACCAATGTAATTTATAAGGAAGTTATGGCAAAAAAATGCCCCTCTGCTTGAAATTTTTGAACAATCAGACAAATTCTGCACACTTTTCATCTAGGAATATAGTTTATGAATTAGCTGTCACATGTTCTTCTCAGCTTCTAGACATAGTTCTTATGTCTGTAGCATTTCCAAGTAATCTCTCTGTACTTACAGTCACATCCAAGAGTTCAGTTATGAAAAAATTGAAACATGTTAAGCAAACTGCAAATTTTAGATGAGATGACTAAAACAGCATATATAGAGAGAAGAACCTCAATACACAATATTTTTTGTTTCTGAACACCAGCTCTCTTTAAAACTAAGCCTCAAATGTTTCATATTCTTCATAAATCGTATAATACACCATAATACTCTTTGTTGTGGTTGATGGATAATAAGTCTACCTTTTACATTTCCCAACTTATGCAAGTGAAATCATGCTACCCTGCCACCATAACTGATTTTCAGAGCCTTACATATATAGTTCTGTGGAACAGTAACCTGAAGGGGTCAGCCCTTCCTAAAATGACCCCTGAAGGGGTCAGCCAACATTCCTAAAATGAGATAATGCCTCTGGAATTGACTATACAAAAATGGTTACTGGTGGAATATAAAGATGTTTTCAAACTTTACAGTAAATATCTTGAAAAAATCCCCACAACAATTTAAGTATGTTTGTTAAAGAGTGTTCAGTTTTAAACCATTGAAAGCAGGTTGTGACTTCTCTGAAAGATCATAAGTCACGCTTGGTGTTTTCTCCATAGGTCTCTGTCTCCCTCTTGGCCTTTATTCCAGGTCTCTTTCAAGAGGCCTTTACTTGCAAATCAGGTCTGCCAGCAAGGTCTTAGAAATACACAAAAATGCAAATTAAATCACTGAATTTCATGGAGTGAATATTCCCAGTATTTTTGTGATCACGGATTTCATACCTTCCGTTACCTGAGATTCTACGTAAATAATGGAATGATCTGGCACATTTATGTAACTTGCAAAGCAGAGACATACTGACAAAGTATACATTGAATTTCTGTCCTTAGAGCAGAATCATTCTGTCCATGGAATGACAAAACAGAAGATTCAGAGATTATACCAATTCTTCACAACTTCACACCGTGGTCTTTTCTAAGGCTACATTAGCATTGTCAGACAGCTCCATACCATAAGAGCACTTAAGAAGGTAGTGAAGACAATATGCTTTATGTTCGATTCTCAGTACTGCTATTCCTGCTGAAACACAAGTGTGATTAACAGTGATATCTTTGGGACTTCCCCTCAATTAGAGACAGACAGACTTTTAGATCTAGCACCAGACACCAGGGAAAAAAAAAAAAAAAAGCAGAATCTATTTGGCCCTTCGTCCTGGCACGAAACTGTGCTGAGCCAAACTCAGTTAAAGGGAAAGTCATAAATATTTATACTGGAATATACAGGAAAAAGAGAATGTAATAAACAGCATTGCTGTTGTCTGTTTCAGGCTCATATTTCTATTTCTGTCACCCTAATTTCACAGTGATTTTCTGACACAACTCCCTTCTTTGCTAGTAGGCAGCTTTCTTCAAAGAACATTGACTGGCAGCAGCTAAACAAGTTCAATCATGATCAAAAGAAGATACTTTGAAATAATAATGAATATCATCATAACCACTCCTATTAGCTCTTATTTTTTTTCTGTTTTTCCTTCCTTTATAAATAAAAAACTATAATCTAGTTGTGTGAAAAGAGAAAAAAAGGCATGTATTGCATTCTGCAAGAACATAATTCAGTCATTAACACATCACTGCTCAAGTCCACCACTAAACCACCCCTAAATGCCACATCTAACAGAGATGGTGAAACCACTTCCCTGGGCACCTTGTTCCCGTGCTTGACTTTGTGTGAAGATATTTTTCCCAATATAAACCTCCCCTGGAGCAGCTAAAGCCATTTCCTCTTACCCTGTCACTAGTTACCTGGGAGAACAGACTGATATCCACCTTGCTACAACCTACTTTCCAGTAGTTGTAGAGAGCAATAACACCTCCCCTGAGCCTCCTTTTTACCAGCCTAAACACGTCCAGCTCCCTCAGCTGCTCTTCAGAAGATCTGGGGTCCAGACATTTCACCAGCATTACCACCCTTCCCTGGACATGACCCAGCACCTCCATGTTTTTATTTTGGTGAGGGATTCAAAACTGAGCACAGGGTTCAAGGTGAGGCCTCACCAGTGCCAAGTACAGGGAGATGATCAGTACCCTGGTCCTGCTGGCCACGTTATTTCTGACAGACTTGCTTACAGGAGACTTCTGCTATCTTAAAGAACAGGCTAAACCAGTGAAAATATGGCTTGACATCTGGTCTTGAGAAAATAGCAGTTGTTTATGTTTACTAGAAACCTAGGTAAATGGTAATCCAGAGAGGTCCCATTTGACTGGAAGCTGGCAAATGTCCTGATTTCTAAAAAGGGAGAGGAGGACTGCAGAAAGAGGGGGCCTTTCAGTCTCACATTTCATGAGATGGGTGAGCAGCTGTCCCTGTGCTCTTCAAGATCTTCATAAATAATTTGGATGAAGGACTGGAAGGGGTACTAAGTAAATTTACAGAGGATACAAAATTGGGAGCAGCTACTGACTCTTTTCAAGGCAGGGAGGACCCACAGAGAGACCTGAACAAATCAGAGGGCTGGGCAATTACCAGCCACATGAAGTTTAAGAAGAGCAAGTGGGATGTGGGCAACCCTGGATGTACAGACAGACTGGGGAATGAGAGGCTGAAGCCAGCTATGCAGAAAGGGACCTGGCAGTCCTGGTCAGTGGCGAGTTGAACATGAGCCAGCAGTGCCCTGGCAGCCAGGAGGGCCACCCATGTCCTGGGGGCATCAGGCACAGCATCACCAGCCAGGCAAGGGAGGGGATTGTCCCACCCTGCTCTGCACCTGGGGCTGCTTCACCTCCAGTGCTGGGGGCAGGGCTGGGTGCAACAGTGTAAGAAATACATAAAGGTATTATAGAGAGTCCAAAGGAGTGCAACAAAGATGGTGAAGGACCTTGAGGTAATGAATGGCTGAGGTCATTTGGTCTTTTCAGCCTGGAGGAGACTGAGGGGAGACCTCACTGCAGCTACAGCTCCCTTGTGAGGGGAAGAGGAGGGGCAGGCACTGATCTCTGCTCTGTGGTGACAGTGACAGGAGCAAGGGAATGGCCTGAAGTTGTGTCAGGGCAGGGTTAAGTTGGATATTAGGAAAATCTTCACCCAGTGGGTGGTTGGGCACTGGAACAGGCTCCCCAGGGAAGTGGTCACAGCACCAGCCTGACAGAGCTCAAGAATGATTTGGACAAAGCTCTCAGGCACACAGCATGCCTTATACAACATCCTGCAAATCTTGGGGATGGTGCCATTCAGGAACAGGAGCTGGACCTTGTAATCTCTGTGAGTCCCTTCCAACTCAGCATGTTCTGTGATTCTGTGAAATATTTTTTGCCCCTTTTTTAGACACAATGCAAAAAGTGCATACGTGAAAAAAGTCTGATACTGCCTCTTAGATTTTCAGACAAATAAAATCCATTCTGTATATTAAAAGTCTTGTTCTGTATGGGAAAGACAGGTCACAAGACCAAGTTTTCTAGGGATCCTGACCACCACCCTGATGTGTACATTTTCTTGATACTCCAAGTGAAATGAGAAAATTCCTTATATTTGGGAGCTAAGAGGATAGTGTGGCATCAGCAAAATAAAAGAAAATTCACTTTTGCCCTTATGAATACTCCAATTTTAAAACAGATTTTATTTCACTGAAATGATACTCAGGTTTTTTTTTGTTTTTGTTTTTGTTTTTTTTGTGTACAGTATTTTCCTGTAAGATTTTTGTGCAAATCCCAATGACATTGTTTTAACAATGGTCTTTTCCCTGAATTTGTTATAATAAAGTCTAAATTTATTCATGGGCCTGAAAGAGTCAAGTTCCCTTTTCACAATGAAGACTCAAAATAATTTTTAGCTAAAGGATTGTCCTTTTTTTTTTTCAATACAATCACTACTGCCAAGAGTCATGTCAGATCTGTTGATTTGAGAAAGTGGAAAACGAATCCATCAGAATGCAAAGGCAAGAGAAAAATAATATCTGCTGCTTCTGAAATTTAGGGCTGATGCATTCTGTCTTTGAATAGAACAACCCAGCAAAATACACGTTTTAAAAATCAAAATGAAGCATATTTAGCATGGTTTCATTTTATTGAGTGCTTGCATTTGCAGACTGCATCTCACTTTATTTATTTTATTTATTTACCCAAGTAAATTAACCAGAGCAATACAGTTAAACTAGTATGAAAAAAAAAGTTTAATCACCTTGACACAGTCTAACAATCAGTATGACAATTATATGAAAGAGTCAGCTGAATGTTCAGCAAAATGCTGAACAATGCAGTTAATACTAGATCTAAGATGTATAGCAAATAAGGGTTTCTGCCAGTATTAAGAATGCAAACCTAGTCAGTCATTTAATTACTTAACAAGCAGAAGATTCCATAACATATCTTACTTTTCAGATAATGACAGACTTCTTTCAGTGAGCAGTCTGCCTTATCAGTACTGCAGGAGTTTCAAATAGCTGGCTGATTGTCTAGCAAACAGTCCATTTGAGCAACTGCAGATGACATGAAGAGAACAGAAAATTGCAAGTCTCATGGAAGAAAAAAATGGATGAAAGTAGCTTCCTGCCCTAGCTAAAATAATGTAGAATACACTCCAAATCCAATTGCAAAATACAATGAATCTTTATAATATAAAATTTAGGAAAAAATATCCTTAATTTTGTTTTTGAGACTGCCTGATCATTGTTCAGTGCTGCCAAGTCAATATATTGGAATGTTCTGTCTGAAGAGATTGAACATGATTATTTATCTCCTATTAGTTTGCAACTCTAAACATCCTGCTGAAGTAATCATGCTTAACAGATGCAGCAACCTTTATTACTTTTTTTGTACAAAACCAAGAAATTAGCTACCATCTTTAACCTAAGAGATAAGCCCGAGAACCAAAATGCTCCAGGATTTTGCTTACAGTTGTAGCTAAATTAAATCTCTCGTCATTAGCTGTTTCAGATATGTGTGTTTATTTCACCTTCATACATTGCCTTCAATGTATTAGGGTATTTTCCATAAAAAATGGTGTAAATTGAAATATTCAATATGTTGTATGGTTGCAGTATCCCAGCATTTCCTGGAAAACTTAATCTCTGTTTTTTTCATTTTTTAGCCACAAAATGATAAGCAAAAAAACAAACAACACAATCCCCTTTTCCTGCTTAACTCTTACCACTATCCAATGAGCATCCCACATACTTTAATTGCATTACATGAAAACTGTCTTCCCTTACAAGCCTGAAGTACTGGATGCCTTGTCACAACCTATACAACCTACACAACCTACTGTGTTTTTTAGTTACATTATTTCGAACAACCAGGCATTCAAGACAGAACTTCTCTGTGTTGTGAAGTACTTTCCTCTCTAAGGAGCTCCTAACACAGCTCTCTCTACTCAGATTCAGATTTCTAGGATTTCATATCAATGAATAATCTATCTGATAGACAAAGACAGAAAAATAACTTGCTATTAGAAGCAGCAGTGATAATAAAGGTATCACAGTGAACATAAAGGTATCAGAGGGAGAAAAAATGCTCAGTTTCTGACAAAGAGTATAACCACGTAAAACTTCTTTTCACTGAAACCAAGACAAAAATAATACACCAACCTTAGTAATTTTATCAATTATAATATAATGTAATATAATGTCTTCCTGAAGCATCATCATTATAATTAAGAATACTCATAAGCCATGGGAAGGTGTTTAGAAATTCCTATGTAAAATGGTGCATTTCATAATCATATAGTATCCAGTGAAGAATGAATACAGTATGTCTTACTATAATACTAACACAGAGAAGAACCTTAGTTTTAAACAGAGGAAAGAAGCAAGCCTTTTAAGAAGGAAATAAATAAGATAGGAACTAGAAGAAAAAGGATAAATGTCTCAGAATATTGTGAAATGCAGAAATACTAAATTGAAACCTCATATAACCTTAAATACAGAATGTTTGAGAGAATCTGCGGCCCAAAATGTCCCTAGAACATGAATTGCAAGAACCATACATTCTCATTTTTTTACACTCTTCCTTACCTGAACATTTATGGGGGAAATTCAGGTAGGACAAGAGATAGGACAAACTGCATAATTGATCTCCATGATGGATTCTGAAGTCTGAGTCAGAGTCAATTATGTGGCTGATACTCTAGAGGGAATAGTTGCAAATCCAGAGGGACCTTGACAGGGTCGGCAGGTGGGTCTGCCCAACCTTATGACGTTCAGCAAATCCAAGTGTAAGGTCTTGCACATGTATGAGGACAACCCCAAGCATGGTTACTGCCTGGGTCATGAGGGGATTGAGAGCAGCCCTGACAAGGAAGACTTGGAGGTGTTGGTGAATGAAAAACTGAATGTCACAGTTCAGAAAGCCAAACATGTCCTGGGCTGCATCCAGAGCAGCGTGGCCAGCAGGAGGGAGGGGATCCTGCCCCTCTGCAGTGCATCCAGCTCTGAGGTCCCCAGGAGGATTTGGACTCGTTGAACTGAGTCCAGAGGAAGGCACAAAGATGATCAGATGTATGAGACACTACTCCTAGAAGGATAGGCTGAGAGAATTGTGTTAGGCTCTGTATACAAACAGTTCCCTTGATTTTATAGCAAACATACCTAGGTGCGGTGTTAATTATCAGCATGTAAGGACTTCACGTAGTAGAGTTTTTAGACTCAGAAACTGGCTGCAAGAACTAATGTTACAACAAATTGTTTCTTCAAATATAATAGATATTTTTGCAAAAAAACGTGATTAAACAAGTCTGGTATTCAACATTTCCTGATTTTGAAGATTATGATGGTGTATTTTCAGAGGGTCCTTTTTTTTGCAATAGCAGATCAAGGCAGACTGAAAACACAGGCAAAATTTCTAGTTGATTTTCATAGAGTGAACTGAAGAAAATAATAGACAAAAAAATTTGATAAATTGGTTGATAAATTTTTTTGTGGTCTTTGAAAAATCTTTAGAAGTGACTGTAGCAATGTTCAGTTGTTAGAAATATTCAAGTACATCTGGGCATTTAAGACTAAATCTAAAATTCCAGAAATGCAATAAAGGAAATCTAACTTCTTAATCTAATCTTTCAGGATGGCAAATTACTCTCCATACTTTTTAAAAAAGAAGTTAATTATTTTTTAATAGTAAAAAGAGATGGCATCTGACCACAAGTTTACATAATATATGACTGAGCAGTCATTACATTCTCATGATTTAGACTAATGACATGTCTAGTCTGGTCTTAACTTGGTACTTGAATAGTACATATAGTACGTCAGTTTTAAACATCTGAATAAATATTACTAAACCAAATCATTGACAAACATAGGTCCAGGTATTTGTGAATGAATAGGTAAACTGATACTGCAGAAGCCCCATGAAGTTAATTTCTTCTCACATCTCAGCTGAGATCTGTCAACTTCTCTGAACACTCAAGAGAACTCAAAAGTAAAAAGGCATCTGCAGTCTTCAGAAAATCCTCAGACCTAAATCCCTCAGAGATTTTCTGGTTTCTGAACTGCATGCACTGAATAATTTTTGAGTTCTAACCTTGGCACTACTGAAATAAAGATAGGAATTCCAAATGACTCTAGATGTTGCAATAGGATTGAACTCTTAAATTTTAGACCTCTTCAGTTTTATGTATTGCTATGTACTCTGATAAAATGAATTAATTTTTCATCTATTTATAGCTTTTTGAAATATCACATGTATTTTTAAGATTTCCTTAAGCCTAACATTTAAATAAAGAAAAGATATATTTGAATATTCTTTATATTTCCCAATTTTTCAGTGGTTAAAAAAAATAAATCAGTCTAGGAAATCAGAGGCTTAATTTTATTAACCCATGACAAATCACTCTAAAAAGTGTTAAACATGCTGCTGACTTATATTTGAACAGAGCAGCAAAACTCATGCTAACATGTATTATGGAGCAACTAGGAAGTGCAGTGAAATCTTAGGTTCTTATTTCACCAAGTTTATTCCACATAACCTATATTTAGTATGAAGCACAATTGTATGGAACTCTAATAAAATGCCTACATGGGAATAAATCAGTTTATGCAGTCACATTATTTTCATTTTTTTTTGTACAAGTGAATATGAAAACATAGCCTGATACATGCATGGTAATTTGTTTTCTTACTCAAATATTACAGGAATTCCTATGCAAATATCTGCACTTTTCCAAAGCTGTTTGAAAGTCAATCTAATTTTTGAAGTCACTACTGCAAAGAACTGAAAGTGAGTAGGAAACATGATCCATTTGCCTTAGGTGTTGACACCATACAAAGAAGATTCCCATTATGGGGGGCGTACTCCCTGACCCAAAAGATTAGCTTAGGTTTTGCAAAGAAAAAAATGAACCAGAAGGAAATGAAACAATCTTTCCAGGACCACATGTTGGTATGTACAGAGAACCATGATCTAAAAGTCCATCTTAGTTCATCATTCTATTGTTAATTCCCATACTCTCCTCTCTATTCTGTCAATTAAAAATATCAACTTGCTTATGCTTGAAGCTTTATTTAAAAAGTAATGTATCACAGCCTTCCAGAGATCAAGATAAAGACATTCTTGCTTTTCAGCTGATGATGTCTAGATTCTAGGTGACAGTTGTCACAAGGCTGCAAATTGCTCAATTTCTATCTCAGAGGGAAAATAGGCAGAACTGATCCACACAAAGGGGCTTATTCTCCTTTTATTTTATAGTTAGTGTTTTCTTATCTGAAAATCATAGAGCTTACTTTTCCACCCCACCTTAGAGACAAACCTATCAAGACATATGCATTTGACACAAGGGAAGAGGAGAAGGTAGATACCTGCACCAACAGAAATCAGAAGAGTATGTGATTAATTTTAGAGTTTAAACCACAATAATATCACTTTGATGCCATTAACAGTATGTCCCCAGAGGAAAGCATCCATAACTTTCACTTGCTCCTGAAGAACTTATAGATCTCTCCATTCTACAGCCTTAGCTGGGCTTTTAAATAAACTTGTCATAACCAAAGGAGGCTACTGCTGTTCTTTGGTTCATAGATCCAGAATATTAACAGAAATTATTAAAGTGGCTCCATTATTTTTTTGTCTCAGAAGTGGATGAGCATGGAAGAAGAGAGCAGGTTAACAGTGGCTGTGTGAGTTCTTCTGAAACCTCTATAGATGTAGTGACACTAAATTAGACAGGAAAGAGCACAGACCTCCAAGAACACCAAGAGTTGGCCCTAATCAGGAGTTTAACTCCATAAAAAGGTTTGCAACAGCCTTGCTGGATTCATAGGTGAAAAAGCATGTGTTGCATCCTAACAAAATCTGAAGCATCATTGTCTATCAAAATCTGGATTGTGGCCCTGTAGCCAGACAAATGTTATTGTCTTTTCTAGTAGCAACCCAGGTTCTGAAACAGTTCTGCTGTGACAAGGTTTTGGCAGATCTCTGTTCTCAGTGTTTGACTGGAGCTGGACCAGATGATCACTGGAGGTCCCTTCCAGCTGAACTAGTCTGTTCTGCTCTGCTCTGTTCTGTCCCGTTCTGTTCTACTCTATCCCATCCTACCCTGTTGTATCCTATCATGTCCTGTCCTGTCCTGTCCTATATAAATCAAAATAGTAATCTTCAAAATGATTACCTAAAGGATATATTTATTTTTCATATGATTGTGAATTAATGGAAGGGAGACACTAAGGCACTTTTCAAATCAATTTATTGATATTGAAGGCTGACGTCAAAAACACTTGACTTTGACTTTTCATATGAGATTTTTGACTCTTCTGTTCAAGTAACAGAGGTTTAGACAGCTTAGAAGATATTCTACTTTTTCCATACATGAGCAAATAGTACTGTCAAATCTATTTAGGGTGACTTTTAGAGCAGCCCTAACTAGAGATCACAACATATTGTCAAAAGTTGCAGGATTAAAATAAAATTCTGCCTTGCAATAAAATGCAGGACCTATTAGGGAGGCACAAATGAGTAATTTGCAGTTTGATACCAAATATACTGATCTGGAGAAGGGCTCATGTCAGAACCCTACTAGGTGGTTTAGCACAGGAAAATTATGGCTTTCTACACTAGTTCTGAAATATCAAATGGTAAAAAACATTTTTCTGACTGTTTAGCCACAAACTGTATTCCAAAGAGAAACTTTCTCTTAAAATTTTGAAAAAAAGGTTTTTTTTTTTTTTTATTTTCATGTACAGAGAAATGTTCCAAAGAAGGGTTGGGAACATTTCCATTAGTACATTTTGAGATAGAAACTACAGATACAACTTGCATAACCTAATAGGATTTCACAAAGTATAAAAGTATAAATGGCAGATACACATTTTAATATTTTCAGGAATACAGTCATGACACATCCATTAAGCAGTATTAACCATGTCATTATGGATTCTTGAAGTTAACTTAAAATGTGCTTACTTTCCCCTGTATTTCCTACAATTTTTTTCCATATATACTACAAATTAGCAAATTGCCTTTATGCTACATTCAGAAGTGCATTATTTTTGTCATATATAGCTTCTATATTATTTAATTTTTCTTCTTGAGGTGTGATTCACTACAGAGGATCATAATGTTAGGAACTGCCCATACTGGTGAAGACTAAACAAAAATGTCATCAATTAGTTAGTCATCAGTGTTTTGAATCCCTGGTGTTTTCTGTTACAGTGACTGTCTCCCAAATTATTTAAATCACTGATGCGATTTGTACTGTACAGAAAATGGAGAATGTGAAATTATACTTCACCTAAATCACTGTAAAGCTAGAACACATTATAACGTGGTCTCAAATATCTTCATATAGCTGACACAAATACTTACTGAAGTGATTACTGTTTTCTTGCTTAAGAGAAAACAAAAATGTAGCACTATAAAAAACTTCCAACATTTTATGCAAATATGAACACTTCAATACAGAAGCAATTATAAGGTAGAATAAATTGAATAGATGACTTCTACTTTTGATAATTCAGTATTTCTGATTAAACTAAGTGCAATTTGTGTGACAGGAATAATAATTTTCCATTCCTGAAAACTGGTGTCCTGAGAAAACCTAGGTGTGAATAGCAATGGAAGATCTTCATACTACTAGTTTATTGTGGTTACCCTAGGAGAATAAATTAAAACCAACTTTGCTGCGGGAGGGCAGAAGGTTCTCCAGCTGTTTAAAAAATATGTAATTACATTAATTCTGAAAAAAACCCCACTTTGTCTCAGGTATTTGTAGGATATACAAGATAAATGAAAAAGAAAAGTTTCTTGAGCTCTAATAATCCATCATTTCTCCTATCTGTGGGCTGCAGATTCATTATTCTTCTTTTACATATTGTATTCCACCAAATTACTTTATCTACGGCAATGTAGATGCAACAGAAATAGAAAATCCAAGAAATGCTCTCTGCACTTTTTTCTGTATAATCATCATGCCATCACTTTTTGGCAAAGATACTTACAAGGTACTAAAAAGTCAGGGTATGACTCTGGAGATGCGTTTATCATTGTACAAAAGGATAAAGAACTGTTCATTTGGAAAACTAAAATTAGCCTCTGGAAAACAAACAACTGATTATGGCAATTCCATGATGGAATAGAAAAGCAAAAACATAAAAAATCAAGATGAACTCTCCAGGCTTCCTGTAAATTTACTAGACCTTAGAAGAATGGTGCAGCTGCAATATTTAATGTAGTTTTGGAGGCTTCAGCAAGATGAGAAGAAAAAATTTCAAACACTGTACTCTATCTAAGTGACTGAAAAACCTGTTTTGTTTCAGTTGTGGACCATCTCACATGTAAAAAGTAATCTAATGTTGATGTTTAGTTTATGAATTCAGCACCCCATATAACCATAATTTCCAAGCAGCACAATTCAAAACTATTAGGTCAATCTCATATCACAATATTTTGTATTAAGAAAAAAAGCCTCACAGTCTACAACAACATTAGGCCATAACAATGCCTAAAAATATGCATTTAATTATTAATCAAGGTTTTCCCTCATCACAGCCAGACTGGTCTTGTTAGTGAGCTTTCATTCTTTGATATTTGGCCCAGAAGGAATTTAAAGCTGAAAAACATAATAGTGGAGAGACAGAGACTGCTGCTCTCATTCCTTAACTACTATAAAAAGCTGTACCATCTTCTCAGAGGACAAGATGAAAATGGAGTGTGCATTTAAAAAAATTAAAAATTTATAATATAGCTGTCAATATAAGTCAGATATGGAAGTTATTGGCTGTGTAATGACAAGAACTTGGCCTTGCCGGAAAAAGATTGACTCACTTATGAGTATTACTCTTGTAATACTATGGAAAAAACTAGATTTTCATAATTCAGATGTCCTTTTCACCTCTCAAGTTCAGCTTAACACATTGTTAACAGGCATTTCCTTGTAAGACAGAGTAACGTCTTGTAAGACGCAGTGATTCCACTCCTGCTGAATGTTAAGTATGTGATATGCCTGGTCTGCATTTTCAATGAGAGCAAATGGAGTGCATAAACCTAGATATTACTGCAGCTCTTGATAAGAAGGCTGCCAACCTAAGAGCTACAGTCAACATCTTGCCCTTTACTATCTTTTCTGTAAAGGTTACTAACATCTCTTGGGACTTGTTTCAATGCAAGTGAACTGTTCAACATTTTCTGCAAGCTTGGTCATTTCTCTTCTAGTTACTTCACCATCTGAAGCAATGACAGGAGAAAGAGACACAGCAAAAATTATTAAGATGTAATTTAGCTTATGCCAATTAAAGAGTTACTTCTGACCAAGAAAATTATACAGAGAGAATATATGAGACAGGAATTAGTCTCATTAGTAAACCAGATGTATTAGGAGGGTTTCAACGCCAGTAAATTTTAAAATATTTGTATCCTGCAATAGAAATACATAGTTATCTCCGTAGTCAATCCACATGGACAATGATACAGGCAGAAAAACTATTAAGGATTTTTTTTTTTTTAAGTTACATTAATTAAAAAAAATAATAATTTGGATCTCTGTACAAGTATTTCTCATAAACTCTTGGAAAAAGTGTACAAACCACTGACATTTCTGGTACACTATTTTTCGGCTAAATTCTGATAATTTACATGAGGAAAATGACATAAATTACACAAAACACAAAACATATCTTCTCAAACAGATATTTGAATTAAAAGAAATACTTTATTTAGGATTCTGACTATGAGAGGGACAGTTTACGTCCAGGTTTAATGTCTGTTCTACTTCCTCAATCTTAATAAGAGTCAGAGATCCAAATTATGGTAAAATTTTTGCCCCAGTACTGTCATTTCTGTTTATGCTAGCTTATGATGGGACTGAATTCAACTATCGGTCTTGTCATGCTACCTCTGCATAAAACATTAAAAAAATACCTTATTCCTCTCCCTTTTCCTCTTCCAATTATAATGCAAATTTTCACTGAAACTTATGTTGTATTCTTATTACATTTGATTATAAATAAATTATCCAAATAATCTTCTCTTCAGATATCACATTTTCAAAATAGCAAAATATATTTTGAGGTTAATGTCACCATTTTTCTTTTTCATCCATTTATTGCTAAATTATGTTAGTCACTCCATTTGGTGCCTGAATACAAATTACAAATGAAACAGCATTATTTGGGAGAGCTTATACAAAGCCGGACAAACGCATATTCCCAGTATTAAAACATAGAAATAAAGGATTTGAAAGTTTATGTAGCTTGACAAAGGCTATGGAGAAATAGATCCAATAAATCTTAGGCACATCCTACAAGATAATCTATCACCTTTTCTTACTAAGCACAACACAGAGAAGAAAAAGAAGCACCCTAATGTTGTCCAAATTAAAAAAAAACAAACTATTGTGTGGCAATATATACTCCTGGTTTTACCTCCCACTGACTCCAGTAACTACAAGAAGCTAAGCTTTTTAGCAAGAGGTCTCCAAAAATGACATTTTTGGACAAAGGATATTCAATGTGGTATGAAAGTCTACAAATGTCTAAAGAAACTCTTTTCTTCCTAGTGTGTAGGACTACAGTTCTACTTTTGTGAGGTCGACTGCCAATTTCAAGGCTTTAATCAGAGAATTGAAGGGAACAGCTACACAGCTAAATAATGCAGAAATAACACTACAAATGTTGTTCTCACATTTTGATTTTTGAGTAGTTTCCACTGGGGATTTTATTACTGTGTTCATCACTAGATGGACTGTCTGCATACTGTTTCTGTATACAGAATCTGAGGAGCGCTATTACTTAGCTGAAAATAGATATGATGCAGAACACAGTGTAACGTGAGTGGCCAAGGAGTATTCTGTCTTCCTGGGTATTTTCAGCACTGTTGGTCAAAATGAAAGAAAAATTCCCTTCCTGCATTAGTTTAAAAAAAAAGGAAAAAAATTACGCATTGTAAAAGATGAAACAAAAGCTGAATTCTCTCTCTTAGAAAACAGACATCAGCCCAAACTCCATTTTCCCAGTCCAGGGCACTACTGGTCACCACAAGTGCTGTTGTGTTTGCCAGGAAGAGGAGGAAGAAGATTATGCCATGGAAGTGTATGCATACCCATTTCCACTGACAACAGTGTACAAAAAAAGTTCCTTTCATTATCTTTCTGTTACCACTTCTAATAATAGGACAAATACGCTTACACCTGAAGAAGGAATATTTTTATCAAGGCAAAAATCTGTCATGAATAACACACAGCTGTGTTTGTTTTTGCCTAAAAGAAAGATATTTCTCTAAGAGGAAATACTTCTTACAACTCCCAATCATTCTTGTTCATTGCCTTGGAATCTTCTCCAACTGGACTACTCTGTAAAGCAGCACTATGGCTTCACGCACTTCCACTTTCCCACATTTGATAAGAAAAAATGATTATCTTTATGTATGTTTAAAGCCTTAAGAAAACAGTGATAAATTAAATGTATTCCACTCTATTTTTACTGGGAATTGGGTATAATGCAAACTAGCACTCTCATTCAGGATGTTTTTCTACATCACTTTAAATAATTTGGCCATGTCCACAGGGTCATGATGATTTAAAAATGCATCACCACATATTTCTGTATCCAGATGAATGCCATTTTCAGAGATGTTCTTTTAAATTATGGATTTGATTTATCTAAAATACTTCAAGGAAGCACCTTAGAAAGATTCCTGTAATCTTTGTCCATCTATGCTTTCCAGCATTTTAAACGCTAATACTGTTCACCAAGTTTGTGTTGAAACTCAGCAAAACTCACTAGTATCTTATAAAATAATTTACTTAAGTCATACAGTGTTTTTGTAAATAACATTGTAAGATGCTCCCACTTAACTGTTGTTTTCATTTATGTAGGCCTATTTGTACTAAGGTCACTACAAACACTTTTCAATTGTACTGGCAGTGAAAAAAAATCTAAATGCATCTACATGCAGAACCAGTAAAAAATCACAGTGGTCATTAAGCATAATTCTTTACTTTTCATCTTCACACAACAAATAGCAGTTAGCCCCCCTCTTGACAGGGTGTTGGATTCTGCCTATAGATTAGTATTTCACTATCTGCTGCTTATGAAAACAAGGAATGCAGTGCTGGGGTTCTTTATTGACTGAAGATGTCAGTAAGAAGAAATTCCAGTACTGTACAAAAAGCATTGCTACCTAGAGATCATGAATGTGCAGCCATAATGATGACACGTTGTGCAAGAGGTGCTTTCCAGGGAGCTTTTGTGTGCTTTCACAGATGCTCCATTCAGGCACAGATCATAGTGCTGTGACCTGGCTAATGGAATAGGCTGAAACTCCTCTGTGGTTTAATGATGGAAGTGTTGCTGCTGCAACAATTTACGAGTCTTGGAAAGAAAATTCCTTCTCCTCAGTGTCAGGTATAAAGTAATATATATACATGTACTTTGGGGACTTCTGACTGAAAACAGAAATCCTCACAAGAGTTGCTGGAACTATTTGAATTTTTTTTTTCCCTAAGGTAAGGCAGCTTTTATTTTAAAGAGATGTGTAAATACTACAGTAATATCTACAGGATATGTAACTACACAAGAGAGTTTACCTTATACAATAGACAAGGTATGTTTCTGTAGTGTGTACAAAGGTCCACAAGTGGGCTGTGAAAGATTCTCTGATAAATCCCAATATCCTGTACTACAAATATGTACAAATATTCTGTTCACTATAAAGCAACCTCTGTCACTAAACCACAAAATGATTACCTGGCTTTAGCCAGAAGTTTGATCATATGATCCCTGCCCCAGGTAAAAGACCCACTTTGTCCTTCCATTACCAGTCCAGTGTGTGCTGACACTAATTGGACATAAAAAAAGTAAACAGTAAATACATAAAACTTGTATGCATGCAGCCTATTACCCTACATAGAAAATACAGTTTCTCTTTTCCTTTAATTTAAACATGGTGTGGTTACAAATGGTTCACAGATAATAATTTTGATTTTATGGCTATACTAAAATAGTTACTAGTTAATTCAGAAACCAACATTTATAAGAATTAGAAGAAATTTAATCAATTTCTAGGGTCCTGAAAAAGGTCCTGTTAGACAAGTCATTATGTTATTTCTCCTTACCTCCTCACCTACTCCTTTTTGCAATCCAGCACAGAAAGCTTACTCTTCTCAACTGCTAGACACAGGAACTTTATTTCTCAAGCAACACTAATTATGACAAGCAAAATGTTCATTATTTTTTCTAGATATTTTAGTTATCTAGTAAGAAGAAACATCACATCATAGTTTAGAAAATATTCTTTTATTTTCCTTCCCAAATGTCAGGAAAAAAGGCCTGCAAAAAGAATAAAATTCTGATTATTCCATTTTGATATTTTCATCCTGACTAGAAGGTGATGGTTACTTACACTCTGATCTCATAGAAACATACACTGTGCCATATAAAAAGATTGAAAGCAATTCATAATGCAAAAATATGTCCAATGTACTATACTGCAGTTTTATATATTATGTTTTTTTAATTTGTAACCTAAAATCCTTCCTATTCCAGGAGCATTTGGGTGAAAAAAAATCCAATTTTAATGCAGGTATTATTAGTAATTCATCTATGGTATGGTGTGGTGTTTTGTTTTTATAGCATGTTTTAAGTTTTTATAAAATGAATGTGCACAATGTTGTAAGCACTTTAGAGATTTTATTGCATTTGTTCTTGCTGATGCATCATGTTGCTATTCTAATTTTCACCTCTACAGGCAGGCAAAAAATTTTTATACAGAGTCTCTGCAAAGACTTCAGGATATCCTCAAAAAATATATATATTCTTTAAATCATAAAATACAGAAATATTTTTCTAGGAAAGAAAATCCTATGGAAAAGTATGTACAGCCCACTATAGAGAGCAAGAGGAGGGACCAATAGATCAAGCCCCCATTCCTGGTTATGTGGAAAAGGTTTGAAAAAACCAGTTATTTCTCACTGACACTTTTCCTACATATATATATTGCTGATTTTATTTTTTCTGGATTTTGATGGACTGCCCCCCAAGTATTACACAAAACAAAGGTTCCTAATGAGGTCTTAAGCCTCCTTGTGACACAGCAATTCAGTACAGCCACTAAATCTGTGCACACAGTATGAACAAATACCAGCCTCAATTATCATATTACTTTCATTTTCCAAAAGACCAGCAATAGCTGTATTGTGAGATAAAAATGACACTTTCAATTAGTTGCAACATTTATTCAGAAAATCATGTGGTGTTTTCTCATGATAACTACGGTCTGAGTAACTATACTGAGACACCCATATCACAGGATCACATAAAAGACAGGGGCTTTGTTTTGAAGAATACACGCAATTTTCATCGCTTGTTTTGAAAGATTAGTGCAAATAATTTTTATTATTATTTTGTCTAAATTTTAAATGCTGTGTGTTGGTCAAAAAGAGCACAAGACAGATTTTAACAGTGCCTTTTATGATCTCTGTTTTTTTCTAGTTCTTGAATGAACTTCTTGTATGTGCCTGCTTTCAAAATAAGCCCCTTCCTAAATAACCTTCTGTCTATAAAAGCAGGCTTGCCTTTTCACATTCTCTTGATTTCACCATCACTAACAATTTGATTAGAAGAAACTTGGAAACTACCTGGATTAGAAGAATTATATATTCTTCATATATTAGAGAAAGATTTGCCCTATGACTGCTGAAGCCAATCTGAAACAAAACAAAGGTTGCTTTATCAGTACTAAAAAGGAAATAGGTTGGATAGGGAAGAAAATAATTTGGGACTTTCATAGATTTTTTTTCACTGAGATGAAAACTCCTGTAAGGAACATCAAATGACACACTTGTCATTTACTAGACAGATAGACTTAAACACCAGTTGTAGGAGAGCAAAATTTCTTTCACAGCAAGAGTTAGGAAAAAAAGTGAGAATGTGCTAACAAGATTATCAATTCCCAGTCATTTGGAGTAATCCAGAAAAATCAGAAAATGATAAAAAATGATGTTTGTTTGAAAATCATTAATATACCACTAATATTTACTGTGAACTCTGAAAATTCTCACACAACTTAGAAAAGTATTTGTAGACTGATTTTCTCAAGGGTACACCAAATATACCAAATTTAGTATTTCAAATAAAACTTAACTATAGGAAGTTAATACTGCACAAAACTAACATTTTGTGCAAGATTACAAAATTGCACAAAAAATGTAAGAAATTCATTGTATTTTCCAATATGAAAGATAAATACAGTACAGTTCCTTATAAGATTTTCAGACCTATGGAATTTAGCAATCTAACAGTTCCAGTACTCTTCAGCTCCAACTGCCCAGCCATATCTGCCCAGGCTCCTGGACAAGCTTCAAGAGATGAAGCTTCAGGTACCATTGAGAAGACGCACCTCTGGGAGTCTCCCACCCAAGTTTTCCATTACCTTCACACATGAAGAGAACAAGAAAACCTCAACTTTCAGGGTGAATATTTTTAAAACAGTAAACATCTAGAGATCAGCACAACTCAGCTTTCCTTGTTTGAAAATTTAGTTAAATTTATTCTCTTGACATCCTCTCATCTTCAGTAAAACCCCGTGTCTGGATTACAATTTGGAGAGGATTATTCAGTTATTTCGATAACAACCAGGATTGCAGAACAGGTCCATACATTTTGGATGTATGCAAAACTCTAACTTCCACACTGGAATACAGCTTTCAGCATAAAACTCCCGCACATTTGACCTATCAGTGTTGATTTGGTCTAGGTCCTAATATTTTTTGCCATCTTAATGCTTAGCAGACTAATTCTGTCTTTCAGCTACCATGATACTTTACCAAGTACCACTAAGACATGCCCAAAAACTTTATGCAATATACAAAATAAAATTGCCAGCAGTTTCTAAAACTGCACAGCACTATTGACAAACTGCTACAAGCAAACTGTGCCTGCTTTCTGGCAGCAGTAATGAATCCAAACATCCTGCTGCTTGCAGAGCTTCATCTGAATACACAATACCAGCGCAGGCTGATCTCTTCAGGACTATGACAAGTACCTGGAGAGTTTTGCAATTAATATTATTATGTACTTTCTGTCAGGAATGCCCTTGAAACTATGAAATGTTCCCTGATGTATCTGGGAAGGAGAAAAATACGGAGAGACAAGGAAGAGGAGCTCATTTGATAACCAGGGTTGTTTTAAAATGTTAAACTGTGAAGAAGTAAAATCCTTTTGAAGGTAATTCAGCTAGTCATCAGCAGTACTTTAACTACAGGCATTTTGGAGATTTCTGACTAGTGCAGGAAAAAGCAAATAGCCTTGAAATATTCCTTATTCTTCCAAGCCTGTGGGATTAGGGGCTGTATTTGCATTAGAAATTTAATTCATGTCAGAATCTTGTAATCAAAAGTTTGGTACCACTCTATGAACTTGTGAATAGAGAAACTATTTTTATATGTTTTGATCTAAGACAGGTCTAATCCATATGAAAGAAGACACCCAGCCACCTGACTCAACTGTGTTCTTATTTCTGGTGACCCTGTGAGAAAGCACTTCATGACTATTTGACGTAAAGTGCTGGAGACTCTACCAAATGTGCTGCTAATGTCAAATCTTTCCATAACGTTTCAGTTCAAAGTAAAACAAAACCAAAAGTAACCAAACAAAAATATCCCAACCCACCAAAATGCCACAAATTGCACTATGTTTCTGGCAGACCATACAACCATATTCAGAGCCTGTCTTTAAAAATTCTTAATTTTTGTTGGAGACAAGGCTGAAAGTTAAGTTTATTCACCTGTCTTAAATTAACTGAAACAAAGCAAATAAATTTAATTATTTGAAAATTACATAAAAATTTACATAAAACTCAGCTTTTATGAATATTCAGAATTTCTTAAAAATACTGTGAACAGAGGTAAAACCAGATGGTTCCATATGAAAGCAGTAATTATTGCATCAGAACAATGGTTCATATCCTTACTCTGAGAATGGCCAATACCAGCTGCTTTAATGAAAAGTACAATAAACCCAACAGTAGGCTGTTACTTCTTTTCTTGAATTGAAAACATCACAGAGCCAAGTAATTATTTTTTTTCATCAGCAAATTCTCTGTAATAAACACATTCCCAAACTATAATAACTATTTTAAATGGCTGTGCATTTGAGCAAGAAAAAGTAATTATTCTTCAGTAATATTTCACATTAGGCTTAGAAATACTACAGTCATTATTAAGTCTCAGAAAAAATACACTTGAATGAACAAGGCATAGTGCCCATATTTTCCACAGGATGTCACAAATTACTTGACTATTCAGTTTTTGTGAGATTATTTATTTACACGCCTTTAACATATCTGGGGGTCACAAATGAAGGATTAGGAAGGTGGGACAATACCACCTTTTCTCTATTAACTTCAGGCTGAAGTTCACATCACCGCCATTTAAAATTAAACATTTTGAATTAAGCTTCTAAATCAGCAGCATGGTCTTCTAAGGTGCTGAGCTAGGGAACCCATCAATTATAGACAGAAGATTCTATCAATTAATTCTGCAATTGAGGCTTTTAAAAAGCCCCAACAACAGACAGACAAAGAAACCCATCATCCTCTCTAACAGAAAACAAAATCATCCTTTGTTTCTAAGCAGTGTGACCTGCATATGGACTCACTTCAGAAGATCCAGTTCACTAGCTTTTTCCAGCTATTTTTACATTATTACATTCTGGTTTAAGGTTGGTAACTCTACAGCATCAATGTTTTTCACGAAAAGATATAGAACAAGAGGTTTGCAACCCTACTGCTGAGACTATCTGCTCTGTCTGTGTGGATGTGCACGTGTGCATTCATGGCTTGATGCTGACAGGCTGTTCAGAACCTAATCCATGCAGGAGCTCAACTTCATCATCCTCAAATATTTACTGGCTATACAGCACCCACAAAAAAGCTATTTAACACCAGAGAGCCCCCAGTCTGTAGCACTGCAAGCTGTGTGACTGCTTTCTCTACAGTAAGAGAATATTCAAGCCAAGCTTTAACCAAAACTGGTTTTCATGAAAATATTATTTGTATGGGGTAAATAATAACTTAATTGATATTTTTGCCCAGCTACATTTATGCTCTCTGTTGAAGGAAAGAGAGCAAGTTATACCTACATTACACATATACCTCTCTGCATATACACAAATATTTATACTACAAGCCTTAGTAGGTAATGCAGTAACAAATTTTTCCTCTCTGTCCCTAGAGCATAGGGACTTCTTGTTTGAGCATTGCATGCAAATATTCTGAATGCAGTATGAAGGTGCTCTATCTAACTGCTGCACACCACAGGAAAACATCTTCCTTATTTCACTTTGTCATTTTCTTTTCTAAATGATACAAGATCATCACCATTTGAAGTCATATCAGTAAAAAGTGAAAAGATGCTTATATGCTGCCCTAAATGCTGACACAAAATGCTTATATGCTGCCCTAAAATGCCGCTTCATTAGAAAGAAACATGATTTCTCAGAATTTCTGTAAAGAGTCTTGACCTTTTCTAGAGCTGCAGAGTTTCACTACGGGTAAAACTGGTTGAATTCAGCTTTGAATTCAACTACTGCTTGACTAAACCAACCTTGTACAACAGTAATGGTATACACAAATAAATGCAAATAATTTTATGCATTTGACTGGCACCTATCACTGATTTAGAAATTCAGGAAAATCCTCTTGGCCTTACCATAATGCAAAGTGAATTTTTATTAGGCCCTTTCAAGTAGAGGTGTCCTTGAGGTTCTCTCAAGGGGTTTAAGTCTCAAAATCATGTCCAGAATGTTTCCTAATAAGAGACATGTTTTTTTCTTTGAGATCTGAAGCTAGGTACTAGTTCTCTAACTTCTTACACATCAGTGTCACCTGGTATCTCCCTTGTCTCTCAATCATAACAGGGGTGCATACGCACAGATAGTTCCAGATGATTCACTAGCCTTTACAATTCTGAATATATTAGCTTTGACAGATATATATTTGATGCATAATTCAATATAGAGTGTATAAAATATAAGGCATGACTACTCAATTGAAGTTGCATAAATATTTCCTGTGAAATATTTTGTAATCAGCCACTTATAATGTGCACTTCACAGGCTGTCACACAGACTCTTGGTCTAGGTCTCACACTGACAATTGAAGCAAAATGAATTTGCTCATTTTGCGTATAAATCCGTGCAGATATTCAGGCTCCCCTGTCTCTGCACGTTTTTATGAGAACTGTCAGTGCACAGACCTCCCTCCCTGGTAGGCATTTCCCTACTATTTTAGAGATATGAATAACAACACGCAGCATTCACTATGCCAGAAAAAGCAGAGCCTGAGGAAGGGTTACAAATTTACTGAGGGGAGCATCCTCAATGCAGCTGTGTAAAACCCATCACATAACCTGTGCCATTCCCCGCCAGCACTTCACACGGGGCATCATCCATCACCCAGCTACACAAGCTGCAGTCCTACTGTTGAGGCTGCATGTTTGACACAGAGTTTGTAGCTCTGGCCATGATTTAGTGTAATTTTGAACAGTAGCAGACATTTTAAGGAGGTACTTCTCAGGAAAACAGATTTATTTCCAAGGTTATTGTTTCCTTGCTATTGTTTTAGAGTTTGTGATACTGAATACTTTAAGGAACTGTCTTCATTATTAAGAAAAATCTTGACATGGGTGTGCTCAAGCACACAGAAAGATCTCTCATAAATCAGCACTAGAAAGATTAAATGACTGATTGCTTTTTAATTTCCATTAATGTAAACATAGCAGTAGTCCCCCCTGCATTGCACACTAATGGATCAGTTCTGTTTAATGTCTTTATCAACAAGCTGTATGCGGGGATTGAGTGCAGCCTCAGTCAGGTTGCAGATGACACCAAGTTGGGCAGGACTGTCAATTTTCTTGATGGTTCAAAGGCTACGCAGGGTGGTAAAAGTGAACTGCTCTGTAAATAACCAGTAATCCACAGATGTATCTTCGTAGAAATCCAAATTATATAAATTGCTTTTTAAAGAATCCCCTTTCACATTAAGAAGATTGTCTGTATATAGTCAGATAGTATAAACAGATCAAAATTGCTGATCTTATTTTCAGTTTTCAAATGTCCTCTTGCCTCTCCCCTCTATCTTGTTCTTGTACTTAAAGGTTTGTTTCATAGAACTCAACATATTTCCTAATTTAAAAACCTTCTTCTTTCTCATCTTCATTTTATTAATAAATACATAGACAATAGTTGCCTCTGTTCTAAGCTATGATTAAGTACTGCTTCAGACAAAGCTTTCTTTTCTTTTCTGACTGACAGTACCATTTCTCATCAAATTTAGCTTTAGGAACATATAAAACTTGCCCCATGCAATTATGTAATCAATCAATTACCAGAAACAATCCTAATGAACTGAATTGTAGCATGGGTCGACTGTTCTTCATTCTGCTTTGAAGCATGAATGCACACTCATATGAAGCTAATGCCTGCTCCCCATTTCTTCCCTGTGGCCAGTGCCATTCTACTCTGACAAGTGATTTTGCCCTTTACTGGGGCTAAATAACATGAAAAGTGAGCAATACAAACCCATGTCCTTAAAAAGACACCAGGAGTCTGATGGGAAGTACTTTTTGTTTTAGTAGCTTGGTTGGGGAAGATGAAGGAGACAGCTTTTCTAAGTGAAAGGCTGTTTTGTTACTTTCTAGAGAAAAAATTGTGTTTTGTGCCATGTGTCCTTTAGTTAGTTAATTTTAGGTAATATTTTGAAACAGTTGAAAATCTCTTTATGGGTTAAAATTGAATCTAAGTATTTTGATTGAGCTTATTCAACTGTTGTTTTTATCCTGAATATCAATTTGTAAAAGAATTTACCCTAGGCTTTTTGGGGTTTTTGTTCATATTTCAGCAATTCAGAGTATGTTAAAAGTTTGGAGAAGACATAAAAGTTTTTTGCTACCCTGATGGTATAATTTAAGATAGATTTTGTAAAATTCTGTCTCACTGGATGTGACACACAGGAGAATTCTTTTTCTCTTCTTGATACTGCATCTGCTTCCTATTGATCTCATTACAAACCTTGCTCACTTCCAATGGGGTAGTACAGCTCTTGTATCTAAAGAAAGATTTTCTCCCCCCTACAGAACCCAAAATTTTTCTCTCTGACTCTGCACTATAACATGAAAAAATGATAGAAAGGTACAAAACCTTTCTAAATAACCCTTTCCAGCTATCTGGTACCGGTTTATTTAGGGGGAAAACCACAAAAACATAAAAATACAGTACCAAAACTGGGGTCCTAGATGGACCTTGCAGATCACTGGCTGTATTTACAGAGACCTTCTCCACAGCCAGTTACTTGTGCTTTACCCTGCCCACTCCAGTCTCTTGGGAGGTGGAAGATGCCACCAGTGCAATGGCTGAGCAGTGCTCACATGCACACTTGCTGGCTCATTCTAACAGCTATCATTCACCAAGGCAGCAAAAAGTCCAGCATGGTGATGCTCTAATGAAGGGTGAGATTGATGACAGCAATTTCAGTATCAGCACAAGAATAGGCACGCTGCTTTTAGCAGCCTTCACAAGGAGGACAAAGCACTCATTTTAAGTTTTCATCTATGCTTATTCTCTCTTTTCCTCCAAAAATATAGCAATTACTGAAAAATTAGTCAGAGAAATCTCACGTTCTGGTTCCTAAAGAGTTCAGTGTTTGAGTCTAGCATGACAAGGGAATGACACTTATGGCAGGGCAATACATAATAACCATCACTGTCTCTAATCACTATTAAATATATGCAGTCTTTTTCAGACTTCCAACAAAACATATGCTGATGAATACAGCAGGATTTTACTCCTCCTCAACTTGCCAGTAATAAACTCATTGCCTGAATTAATCATGTTCTTGTTAGGCAATGAAAAAAACCCAGTAGTTGTCAGTGAACAAAGCCCCTGGCATGCTAGGAACCATGTGCCACCTGAGTGTGCTGGGGCACCCAGAGCTGTCTTAGGCATCGGGTGTATGAGACAAAACACAGAAACCTGCCTGGAAATTTTCATGTTCCAACTCAATGTCCAATCCAGTAAAACATTTTTGGGACTCCTGGGCTGGACTCTGTTAGAAGCAGAGGGCACCAGGCACTATGAAGATAACAGGAGAAGAACACCTTTTCTGGGTTTGCTGCACTGTAAGAAACCACTAACTGGGCACACTGGGTCTGCATGGCATGCACCAGCCCCATTGTAAGACAAAATGAATGTCTATAATTCTGTCCCACTTCCACAGTGACAAGAAATCAATTGCTATCCATGGTGGTTTTGGTTGGGATAGAGTTAATTTTCTTCATTCTAGTATGGGGCTGTGTTTTTGGATTCATGCTGGGAACAGGATTGATAACACAAGGATGTTTTTGTTATTGCTGAGCAGGGCTTACACAGAGCCAAGGCCTTTGCTGCTCCTCACCCACCCCACAAGTGAGGAGGCTGGGGGTGCACAAGGAGCTGGGAGGGGACACAGCCAGGCCAACTAGCCACAGCTGACCCAAGGGATATTTCACAGCATCTGGTGTTATACTCAACATATAAAGCTGGAAGGAGAATGAAGAAGGGGACATTCAAAGTGATGATGCGTGTCTTCCCAAGTAACTGTGTGATGGACCCCTGCTTTCCTGGACACTTGAACACATGCCTGCAGATGAGAAATGGCAAATGATTTTCTTCTGGTCTGTGCAGCTTTTGCTTTATCTATTAAACTGCATTTATCTCAACCTATGTGTTGTCTCACTTTTACCATTCTGAGCTTCCCCCCATCCGACAGAGTAGCTTAAGTGAGTGGCTGTGGGGTACTTATCTGCTGGCTGGGGTAAAACTATGGCACCATCGATATGTAAATGTTAAGTGTCTACACAAAAAAGTTGGTAAAAATAACATAGCTTAACCAAACACTGTAGCATGTGGCATAACACAACACTGTGTGGTGGGTTGACATCAGCTGGAGGACAGATGTCCACCAAGCCTCTCTATCACTCCTGAGCTGGACAGGGAATAGAAAACTAGACAGAAAACAACTTGTAAGTTGAGATAAGACAGTTTACTAAAACAAAAGCAATCAGTTGTGTACACACAAAGAAAAAAATTATTTTGTTCTGTACTTCCCATCAGCAAGCAATATCTGGCCACTTACCAGGAAGCAGGGCTTCAACACACACAGTGGTTGCTGTGGAAGGAAAACACTGTAAATAATAAATGTTTCCCTTTCTCCTCCTATTCCTGGTTTTTGTTTCTGAGCTGATGTCATATAGTATGGAACATACATCCCTTTAGTCAAATTGGGTCAGCTGACCTAGTTTTGTCACCTCCCATGGTCTTCCCTTTTCCCAGTCTACTGATGTGATGCAGGATGATAGAAACAGTGTTGACACTGCACCAGCACTGCTCAGCATTACCCAAAATACGTGTGTGTAGTCAGCACCTTTCCAGCTACCAATGAAGAGCACAGCACTGTGAGGGCTGCTATGGGAAAATGAACTCCAGCTCAGCCCAACCCAATAAACATTGCCACTTATATATTCCAGTTTCTGCCTTTCCTTGTAGACAAGGGTTATCAAAGAGTCATAAAATTGGGTTGGAAGGGACCTTTAAAGACCATGTAGTTCCAACTCCTCTTGCCATGGGCGGGGACACCTTTCATTAGACCAACTTGCACAGAATCCCATCCAGGCTGGCCTTGAACACTCCCAGGGATGAGGCATCCACAACCCTTCTACCTCACCCCCATCACACAAAGGAATTTCTTCCTAATACCTAATCTAAAACCTCCCTCTTTCAGTGTGAATTTGTTTCCCCTTGTGCTGTCACTACATGCCCTCGTAAAAAGTTGTTTTTCATCTTTCTTGGAAGCTGCCTGCAAATACTGAAGGCCAAAACTGGATAAACTGGGAGCCTTGTCTTCTGCAGGCTGAACAATCCCAGTTGTCTTAGTCTTTCCTTATAGGAGAAGTGCTCCAGCCCTTTGATTATCTTGATGGCCTCCTCTGCACTTGCTCCAAAAGGTCCATGTCCTCCCTGTGCTGAGGACTGAGCACCCCAGAGCTGGGTGCAGGGTTCCAGGTGGGGTCTCAGCAGAGCAGAGCAGAGGGACAGAATCCCCTCCCTGCCCTGCTGCCCACGCTGCTTCGGATGCAGCCCAGGACAATTTGGCTTTCTGGGCTTTGAGTGCTCATGGCTGGGTCATGTCCAGCTTCTTGTCAGCCAGCACTGCTCCAGGGCTGCTCTCGATCTGTTCATCCCCAGCCTGCGCTGATATCAGGGGTTGCCCAATCCCAGGTGCAACACCTTGCATCTGGTCTAGTGAACCTCATTAATGAAGATATTAAATAACTCTTGTTCCAACACAGACGCCTGAGGGTCACCACTTATCACTGTTGCCCATCAGGACTCTAAACTGCTGGCCACTATCCTCTGGATGTGACCTTCCAACCACTTTCTTATCCACTGAACATCCCAGATAAATGACATATGTAGCCCTTCTCATGAAGTGATGCAGTCACTACAACACAGAAAGTCACGAGTGGTCCTGTCTGACACTAGGTTGGTCAGGCAGGACTTGCCCTTGGTAAAGCCCTGCTGCCTGTCCCAAATCACATCCCTGTCCTCCAAGTGCCTTAGCACAGCTTCCAGCAGGATCTGTTCCATGATCTTCCCGGGCACAGAGGTGAGGCTGACAGGTCAGCTGTTCCCAGGGTCCTCCTTTCTACCCTTTTTAAAGATGGGTACAATGTTTTCCCTTTTCCAGTTGCCTGGGATTCTACCTGACTGCTGTGACTTTTCAAATATCATGAGGAGTGGCTTGGCAACAACATCAGCCTGTTCCATCAGAACTCTGGGATTCATCTCAAGTCCCACAGATCAATGCATGTTCAGTTTCCTCAGGTCATGAACCCCATCTTTCCATACACTGCGAAGAACTTTGCTGCCTTTCCCCACCCAGCTATCCATTCACTTAAGAGGTGTCAGAAGAGAGGTTGCCACTGAAGACAGACACATAAAAGTTGTTGAGTACCTCAGCCTTCTCATTTGTTGTTACCAGTTTAGTAGCCACAAGAGAGTACAAAGCATAAAGCCAAAAATTTTTTTCTGTTATCTCTTAACAACACTCTCAGAATAACATGTGCAAAATATTATTCAAGACACTAAACCTTTAAATATTTCTGTCTACAAGTGTTGTTTGAACATATAGCTTTATCAAACGTGTTATAATGTAGTCAATATTAAAATACTGATGCTAAGAATGTCTCATGTTGGCTTCCATAATTTTATTTTCTATTCTCCTAATTACCTGGTAATGTAATTAGAAGTAAGGTACCATGGCATTACTTGAAAAGAAATCAAATTATATTTAAATTTATTTATTATAATCACAATATACTTCACATTCCAAAGAAGCCAAAATAATTGTTGGCAAGGTTGGAAATAGTTTATACCCTCAGTCCAATAAAGTATGTGAAGCTTGAAATCAAATGTCAAAGCTGAATTTTTCTCCACAGTATGCATCTCCAAATGATAATTTCTCAAAGGGATTATTAATGTTTAATCATCTCTAGAAATAGTGCTCCCCAATTTACTCTTTAATATGCAAACTAACTTATGATCCTGCTGATACTTCCTAAGAAAATACACTGAACATTTCTGGCAAGGCTTCAGAATGGTACCACTCAGCTGGGAAACTACAGCTGCTCAATGCCCATATAGGACCCAGCAATTCAGCTTAGCTGCAAGATCCTGCAAAATTATTAAGTCTTACTGCTATTTAAATTAGATGGAACCCCCATAATTAAGAATTTCAAGAGCTGAAGTATATGCTTCATGAGGTTTATGCTGTTCATTTACAATTTTAGGCAGTCATCTTGCCAACCCATCCTACTAAGAACACTGTTGACTGCTGTGATTAAAATCAATTTCAATTTTCTTGTACTTCTCTAGGGATTAATCCTTGTGCCAGGTTGTGACAGTAAAAAACAGAGAAAGCATGAGGAAAAGTTATCTTTTTAAACAAAAACAGGGGAGGCCATGAAAATTTGCTTTGAAGAAAATATAAAGACTTTTAAAAAACTAGTTTTGGGAAACTAGTAATGAAGGATACCATCTGCAGTATTTAAAATTTTATTTTAAACTGTTTTGAAGCAATCAGCTTCCTCTCTATTTTTCCCCTAGATATTTTTTTCCTTTTTTCTTTTCACTTTGTTAACAAATTATGTTTGGAAAGTAAAGAGGAGGAGGAGAAGACCATCATCATGAGGAAAGAAAAAGTTGTTTAAAGATGATATAACAACAGGATAAGGATGCTATCTTTCACCACCAAGCTACCTTGCTTGTGGTTAGGCAAATATTTGTGACAGCTGAAAAATGCTGAGTGTCACATTTCCTTCTTTTTTTTCTTTGGTGGCATCTGGAATGACAAGAGGTAACAGAGGGCAGTCCAACACATGGATTTTGAGTCTCCTTTTGGAAGAATATGAGGCTCAGGGAACATGGGTCTCTAGCATATGAAAGACAGCATGAGTTTCTGTGCAGTTTAGTCTCAATATGCAATACCAAATTCCCATGAAAGTAGGCCAAAGATAAAATCTTTATGTGTCAGCCTATTCCGAACCATTCCAGAAAGGGAAGCAGCCCTAGTGAAGTTCAGGGAAGGCTCTGAAGTTCTTCTAAGTCACAGTAGCAGCTGTGATCTGACCTGCAATTTTTAACAACCTCCTCTATATCCAAACCCACTTTCTTCATGAGGACTTACAGAAAAATGTATGCAAAGAAGATCTGTGGTGATTTGTCAGAAAGTACCAGAATCATTCATTTCCTGGAGACACTGAAGGTGCCAGAATGTTATTCAGACTGTTAAACCAGTAACTCTTTTTCCTGATATGCTATATTTCCTGATATTCCTGTCATTGGGAAACCAGCTTGTGAGATGTGATATAAAAACATAAACCCTACCCAGTATATATATATATATATATATATATATTCTCCAATTCTCCTTCATCACTCTCCTTCATCAAAGGGGAAGCTTGGGTGCATTTTGGGATGCAGTTATGCAATATGGTCTAACTGCCACTGTCTAAATGCAGCCTGTGGGAACAGAGCTGCCAAACGCACGGCTCCTTAGAGATGCATGACAATTGGAAAGATGCCACATACAAATCTCAAAGACACTCACTGCTTTCTAAAATGATGTGCTTATAAACCCTTTATTCACATAGATAACCATCAGGGTTCTGATGATGATTTAGACTGTCGTCCAAGTTGAAAATAAAAGTCAATGCAATCTGTACAGAAGACAATAGCATCACAGATGAAGTCCTGTATCCTTGCCTCACTCACAAAGAAAATAACTTTACCTGGTAACAAACAGGAAGATTCAAACCTTCAGGGAGAGTAAAATATTTTTCTGAACAGCTGAGCTACAGAGATGATCTCAGGACACAGCTGCTAGTCCTGACATAGTAGCTGCATTGCAGCTTTGGCTTACCTCAAAAGCATCTCCCACTGAGATAAATGATGCTAACTGATGCCAATAATACCACAGAGCATTGCCAACCAAAACTAAAACCCACAGGCCAAAGGCAGTATGTGTCACACGCTGACAGTCATTCACCACTATTTTCTGTAACAACTTTCCCCTCTTCCATCTTGTTTACCGCTGATGCTTTACCCTCTTCACTGCAGCTAATAGAGCTGTGCTACTAGGAATTTATATTATCACTTTTTCTTAGAATGCCAACACGCAATCTGGCACCATAAAAATGCCTGTGTAAAAGAACGCATGTTCTTCCACTTCCCATTCCCCATTTTTAAGGAGTCAACTATAAAGAAATGGCAGAATTGCAACTAGATCATTACTCCAGAGAGCTAGATGTGAGACTGAACCCCCTCAAGTGGCAGTTAAATTTTTTTTCAGAAATTCTGAATTCAGATAGTTGACTTTTTGGAGATTCTTACTAAATTTTAATAGAAAATAACTAGCTCTGCTTGACATTTTTGTGCTCAGTTTTTGTGCTAGCAGTAAGTATAGCACATCTGGTGTACTTCAACCACAGCCCAAGGTAGGCATTCTCAGGCTTGTGCAGGCTAAATTTATTTAAAATCTCAGGCAGGAGCCTTATGAACATAATATAGGTTACATGTGAAATAACCTATAATTACTATGATCTTATGGCCAGTGTAATCATGAGAAGGATCATTCATTAGTGCTTCAATAAATGTGATCTGAGTGCTATGCTCATCAACTGGCAGCTGATTACACCTAATTAGACAATTCACTAAACTGTAATGCCACTGATGAATGAGCACACTGAGAAACAGAAGTTTAGCTTCTGAGATGTCATTTGCCACTGCATGCCTACACCTTCCTTTTTGTTCCAGGTCCAATGCCAAATAATTGCCTGTGACATGGCACATAAACTGAGCACTTTTCTTTTCCAGAGCCTGAGGCTTCATTAAATTATTTTGCCAGACTGCACAGCTTCTGTAAACTATGAAATATGTAAGACTGAAGGTATGTGAAGTGCACAATTTTCATCGAATAAGGTATTTCTCCTCACATTAGGTAAAAGGACCCATTTCCAGTTTTCCTTTGCTGATTTGGTAAAATATGTGGTACAAGACAATAAGCAAACACCCCTCTTTTTAAAAGACCTGTTCAACAGCATATTCACTGAGAAAAAAATATTCAGGCTCACATTCTGTGCCACTGCCCAACAATGAAGGCATCTTTTCCTCCTTTGTGGGTTGTAAGACTCATTTCATTCTTGGTTTCCTGTAAAACTAAAGAATTGAATTATCTGCTGGAAATCATAATGGGGAGAAATGATACCATTTTACAGCATGTTCTCAAATGCAGTTTAGAGCACCACAAATGGATCTGGTAATAGCATCCCACATAGATGCCGAGAAATGGAAAAACCCCCAAAACAAAACTTACATGAGCCATAGCAGTAACTACTGAGAAAAAACATTCTGGAAACAAGATTTTGAGATGGAAGAAAGCAGTGAGAGATTTGCAGATGTTCTGCAAACTACCTGTGAAGAGGTTATTTAATACGACAGAAGTAGAAGTAGAAGTAGAAGTAGAAGTAGAAGTAGAAGTAGAAGTAGAAGTAGAAGTAGAAGTAGAAGTAGAAGTAGAAGTAGAAGTAGAAGTAGAAGTAGAAGTAGAAGTAGAAGTAGAAGCTTCCAGTGATGGGACAGGGTAAAATCTGCATTTGAGGGCAAGAGTATAGAGAAATTGCAAGAAGTCTGAGCAAAATTTCTACTGGAGACAATGACTGGAGAAGTAGGCAACATCTGCATATGAGAAATGCAAGAGAACAAGTACAGACCAGATGAAATGTTGGCAAAAATCATGGAATTAAAGAAGTAGGAGGAGTAAAGACAAGTCTTTGCAACAGAGAAGGTAAAATGGCCAAAAAAGAGAGGTCATGAAGGTGCTATGGTTGCTATGAAGACAAGGATTGTGCATGTCACTATAACTTGAAAGAAGTTATTAAGTTCTCATTTCTTGTGTGAGACACAGAATTTCAAATGCATGTGGCTGAGACAGCGTGGTTAAAACAGCTCTGAGAAATACTAAACAGCAGTTGCTGCCCTAAATTTCTAGAAGAGACAGGAAAATAGAAGAGAGAGTATGAATGAAGAATGCCTGCCTGGCAATAGTGACTCCCTTGAAGGCTACTCAAAAGAAGTAAGCACAACACTGAAACAAGTGAGAGGGGTAAACATAAAGGCAAGCACCAAGAACCAGGGGAAGTATCAATGAACAAATCAGTGGGAAGGGAGGGAGGCACAAAAAAGGTTGGGACTGGCATGTCATATGCATGACTGGCACGAGAAGTGAAAAGAGTTAAAAAGGTGCGAAAGAAAAAAGGCAAGGTAGAACACAACCAAAAGGATTAATGTAGGAATGCATATTAAGAAAAGTGAAAGTGAGGCTTCCATAAAATATGTACAGAAGGCAGTCTGCTGCCTCTTCTATACTTGCCATGAAGACAGTTGTCAGATAACAGTGTACAAAAAAGCAAACAGAAAATGGACAATGGTGGAGAAATCAGTAGAGAAATCTGCTATCCAGTCCATTTGCAGACAATCAGACAAGCTGAATGGCTGTAAATCATTACAGCAGCAATAATGTTAATGGAACTTTCCCTTTGTGTCATTTAATGAATGGAACAGGGATTGGGAATGCAGTCACAACTGGCTAGGAGGAAGGCATCCTAAAAGATAACTTGTACAATAACTGAGAAAATCTAGAGAGAAGGTGAACAATCCAGAAAATCTACCCCAGAAAATAGATTTCTTGAAGTACCAAAAGTGATCATCCAGCTCTAAATGTAGTTTGGAAAGAATTTTATTAATCACTATCAACTCCCAGGAACTGGACTTTGAAGGTCCTTTTAACTCAGGATATTCTATGATTATATGATAAGAACCATATGCAGACTTATTTAAGGAAATGTTGCATGGAAAGTGTTACTATGAGTGTTAACTTATACTCTGTCTCCAATAGGATGACTTACTTGGCCATGAACTTTGCTCATGTAATGCATTGCTTTCACTTTAGATTTAATACATTACTGAAGAACTGGTGACTGAGAACAGATACGCAATCCTGGTAACAAAAAACAATCACCAGAGTTACAAAAGAGATAAATAGTTTAGGAGCAGATAAGGGTCAATATGTCAAGAGCTGAGTGAAAGAACGTAAACCCAACACCCACCTGCATGAGAACTTAATCTGAGATGGTTTGCTGAAATTGGGCCTGGTTGTCCACTGTGTAAATAGAGACGAAAAAATATTGTAACTCTAATCAGAGTTTTGGACAGATAAATTTTAAGCAACTCAAAAGAGACTTATGTCATCTAATTCTCACTGAAATCATGGCATCATTAGTTATTAACTGAAAGAATCTTCTATTACTTTCTTTAGGCTAAGGAGATCGGGTGGAAAATTCTAATTGAATAAAGAAGTCCAGGGCTTTGATATGCAGTTCAGAAAACTCTAAAGATGGCTTGAATCACATGAGGAGACACTGATTTTGGGAGCAGTAACTTGGAAGCCATGCTTAATCATTTCATCTTTAAAATTAAAAAATGCAAGTGCAAGCATTGCAATGCTAAAAAATCAAGCATATGTATAAAAATATTGCAGTAGATTTCTATGGAAGAATGTTTGTTTTAATTGCAAGATTAAATACTTCTAGAAAAGGAAGTCAAATAAAACATACTTATTTTAATGCAAAGGAAAGGAATTCATACTAAAAACATTTGCTCAAAATTATATGACAAAGTACTCCCTTTGAAATTTCACACAGTTCTCTAAATGCTCTTCCTACAGCCATAAAATATTTTTGTTTGAGGTTACAAAAGAGTAATTACCTATATGCTAAGTATTTCTTAAATGAAGAGAACTAATATTCCATAAAATGATTTCAAAGACAATTTCTACTTGCATGCTGAGTCTATTTCAAAAGTATCAACTTTATTTCCACTTTTCCATAAAGTGTTTCTATACAACCTAAGTAAATAAACATGCTGATAGTTAACAATAAGTCAATTTTATGCAATTTACTGCAAATTATAGTAATCTTTTGTTGAACAATTGTATGCAAAAGCAAGAAAAGGAAAATGGCACCAAAAAATGACCACATTTTTCTTTTTTTCACATATTTAGAATATCTTATTATTACTAGAATTCAGTGTTTTGTTTTAAGAAACATATTGCACTTAAATAAAAGACAAAGGAACGATGCCAAAAATTTGCTTATAACATATGGTGTGGAACAAATTTTTCAGCATTAACTAACAATAAACCAATAATGCACATACTAAGTTATAGAAATGAAAAATAATGCAAGGTAAATGCTCACTGTGCTTCCTGGCACAACCACCTATTAAAAAGATGGCTGGAAGGTACTTCCATTATAATTTCACTCTTTTCTTTACTCATATAACTTCCCAGGGGAAACTTCTCTATCTGTTGTTGAACATATTTTTTTTTAGCAACTTTTCTTCAGAGAAGGTATGTATCAAATTCTTCCCGTAAATAAGTGTATTCTTAGCATTCAATGTGGTTCAATAAATCCTAAATTATCAAATGCCCATGGGTGGTTCTACATGACAAAAAACTGCATTTATCCCTTTTTACTCATGATTACACCTGAAGACAAGGGGGCTCTGCTGTTCAGTTTGAGAAAGATGATGACACCCTTCCCGACTCATTGAAACACCATGCCACCCCTGGTCCCACAGGGATTTCGAGGAAGGTGCTGTCAAATGACTGCTCTTGATCATATCCCTTCTACCAGATCTACACAAGCCTTGACAATCACTTCAAAACTTTGTTTTGAAGAATAAGCCTAAAATTGTGTTCTTATTGGAAAATATTCTAATGGGTTTATGGTAGAAACTTCTGGAATTTTCCTATGCATAGAAACCTGAACACCAAAGCAACTACATCAGTTTAAAACTTTAATCTTTGAAACCATTGCATATGGCTACATTTTTAAAAAGCAAAATGTGTAATTCTCTTACAATATATTTACCTAAGTTAAGATAACATGGACTTGCCAAAAAAATTGAAGCTTTTATTTTAAAAAAAAAGACCCAAGTGGCTAATAAACAAACATTCTGAGAAAAAAAATGTTTGCTGCTGTCCCCCAAAATGGAGAACATGATCAAACTCAAGGGTTAAAGTCTACTTTAACACATGGCAGGAACAAGATATTCAAAAGCTGACCTGGGCTATGAAGGACAGGTACTTCCTCTAACTTCCCAGCTCAGTAGGACCTGGAGATCAAAAATGTCTGCTCTGGCTGAAAATAAATTTTGCCTCTGTTGGAGATAGGAGCTTAGACTCCCATCTCATACTGAGGGAAGACACAAAACTCCCTGTAAACTATGCAGAACATAAAAGCTGTGATTAAGGACTCAGGAGCTCCCTATTTTTAAAGAACAAAAGTTGTCACTAAGCCAATTGACACAATCAGTTCTTGATCAAACCTCTTCCACTTGTAAAGCTTACAGGTGTGGAGGGCTGTGAGCCCCTGGGGCAGGAGCTCTCTGCACTTCCCTGGAGACGAAAAGCCTCCAGGCAAAAGGACTCAGAGATAAGAAACCTCTCTGGATTACGGTGACCAAATGAACCACCCCCAGCATGCCTCACTTATCTATGGTAATACCTTGTACCCAGCTGGCCAACTTGTTTCTACCCCACCCCCTGCCTTTCCCACAAAAGACCTCTGCCTTGGCCTTCAGGCTCCAGGGAGCTGTGGTCCCTGGTCTTCCCTTCACAAGGGCTGCTGGGCAATAAAAGCTACCCTGTGGAACTGCCATACGAAGCTCCTTGTCTCTCTGTCCCTGAGTTTGCCTTGGGTGATTTCACAAAGAGCTGAATCACAAGAGCTGATATCACCTGTAGATGAGAAGCTGCTACACTTGCTGAAATCACCCATCCCTTAGGGGAGTTGCTGAACCCCTGGAGAAGCCTTTCCCTGGTGGGATGCTACCTCCAGGAAGGCTGCAACACACCAGGCCACCCCTGGAACCCTGAAAGTGATACACAGGAACTTGGGGGATGGACAACACAGAGGCTGGAATGTGTTTTATACAGACTATTCCAAGGGTCTCATAGAACTCTATTTGAAATGGCCCACAAATCCTGCGTTCTATTCTCGTTTTCATGTAGGAAACCAGCAGAATAAGTAGAGTGAGTGTTTTCAACCCTGGGCTTCTCAAGTTATGTCCCCTTGGCCATGTTGCATTAACTTGAATGGTAAAGTACAACTGCATACCTTTGACATCAGCAAATGAGAGGAGAATTGTGCAATGAAGCTGTAAATTATTAGAAATATAAATAATTAAAAGCTGATATGTTATTGTATAATTTAAATTAAGGCAAAATAAATAGTTATGCAATGATTCAATTGCTGCGTATCTTAAAATTTGAAAATAATGAAGACATAAATAGTATGTAGCTCATCGGGAACATTACCCAAAAAATCAATTTTGTGAATGTATTTTCTATAATGAAACAAAATTTTAGCCATTTAAAATAATTCAGCAGAGAGGCTGTAGCTGATCATATTAGCTAACAAAATTTTAGGCTAGATAAGAAAAAAAGGCTTACTACATTCCACTATGAAATGAACCTGATGGTCATAAGGGAGATGTGTCTGTTAATGAATAAGTGCAATTGGCAAATACATGAGTTAATTTGTGGGAATGTGCAAATCGTCATTCCGAAAGTTAATTTGTTTCATAAGCAATCGTATGACAGATCAGACAATATTTTCGTAGCTGTTACATAATGAGATATTATATTCTAACCCAGAACATCTGTTAGTTACACATTCTATCAATATAAAGCAAAATTCTTTTTAGTACCTTTTTGAAATGAAAGGATCTGGGACAGACGAAAACTCACAAGCACAAATTTGAACATAGAAGAGACTGGCCCAAAGTGACAAAGAGTACTTTTAGTATAGATTACCTGAAACAATTTTGTCTCTAATTTGTAATTTAGTGAGCTCTATTACTACAGGTTTTCCCATTACATTAACAGACTTTTGGTAAGCAACTAAGTCATTATGTTTGTTTACATCATGTGGAACCAACGGGTACAGCACTGACTAAGATCAGACAATAAGAGCAAGGAATTAATTTTGTTTTCATTTCTAGAAAGAAATAAAATAAACTTTTCAGTTCTTTTGAAAGAAAAAAAAGTGCATGACTTCTTTTTGGTTTGATAATCCTTATTTTCTTGTATAAATGTCTTACATGATATATTTCTTAAGACACAACTGGGCATTTCTCCCAACACTTTCCATTTCTCATCATATTCCTTAAACTTTTCTTTTTTTTTTTTCCTTTGAAGATTAGCCATTCCTAAACAGACCTAGAAAAATCATGGTCCAGTAGTGTAAACCAGATTTCAATGCCATTGGAAATTCACAGAGATTTATGAAAGTCTCTTTACAAGTGTTCTATTCTGTCTTGGTTATAACCAACTTTCTCTACAGGTAGTTAGATCATGGTTAGTTGTTGAGTTAGAAGGCAGAGTACCAGACTTATCTTCTGTATCCTGGAAACACAACTGTAAGTAACCAGCTCAGACAACAACTCCCTGTGTTTGCTTATATGTTTACAAAATTTTGTGCCTTCATGCAGAGTAGGAACAATCTTTTCTTAAAAAATCTAATTATGAGATAAAAATATGAAGATTTTGAATCTCTGCATGTTTTCTAAATGTCTAAAAAGACAGAAAAAGCACATATTTTACATATGTTTCCATAGAAGACTTCTGTGTATGGATTCCTCCTTGCATAAAGTGCAATTCTAAAACATTTAAAAGGCATCTGCATTTGGGAGTCACAGTGTTGCAGAAAAAGGTAGGACAATCTATTACTATTTGCATCTATTAGATGCAAATATCTTTCTGCCTGTAATCTACAAAGACGCACCCTGTATTTTCATGGACCTTCATTGCTACCTCTGCAGTTTTCATGTGGATGAACAGGAAACACATATCCTAGTTCCGTAACCCTATGGGAGTCCATTTCTGCTCTCTGCCTCTTAGCAGGAGAACAGATGTCATTTCCTGCTGAAGCCATTTCATTCTACAAAAAAAAAAAGGAAAACTGAATACTCTGCAGTCAGTCCAAGGAAATAAAACAACACCATCCAAAACCAGAAATGAAGAAGGCAGGATGATTTCCCAGTTGTGCTCCAGAAATGATGTCAGTCCTCTCTGTAATATATACAATAATCTTCAGGGCTGTGACACTCCTAAAATTCCTTTGGACCTCTTTGAAATAATTTTTCAGTCCCTTACTTTGGTACCCAGAAAGGAGGACAGGTGAAGAACCAGACCGGGACATAGAAACACGTAAAACAAAAATACTTATCCTAGTGCATATTTTAAGTAAAGGAAAAGGATGTGGATGGTTTTAACTGCATTCATTTCAGAAAATTGGTATGTGTTGCTTTGTATTTTTTCAGAATCTATGGTGAAATCAGAACCTGAAGCACCTGTGGGCACCCATAAAATCTGAGGCCATATGGAAACTTCTCCCAGAGAAACTGAGGTGACTACAGCTAAGACATACCCATAATTAAGTGGCCACTAAACATGTGTTTTGGGGATTGCAGTTTGAGAATGAGGTGACTGAAATGCACATAGGTTCTCCCTTCACACAAATCCCTCTTTAGACTTGAGACAAATATATTGGCTTTTAAGAAAATACCACTGTGAAAGAGACAGCAAAGAGATAGCAAAGACAAAACTAATACTTCTTTCAGCCTTGTTGTATGACAAAAACCCCAAAATGTCCCTCTTTTTGTTTTTTTCTAAAATAATAAAATAGTATAGGTAATATCCTTTGAAGAATGTTAATTCTCCTGTGGGATTTTTCCCCCCAGAAAGCATTATTTAAAATGTATCGACAAAGAACTACAAACTGCACTTAAAACCATTACTTTACTTAATTACTTTTTTTTCTCTGGCATTTCAGAGAGTCCATAAAACTAAGGGCAGGAAAAAGTTTCATTAAAAATGTTATAAAAAGTTAAATTGCACAGACCAAAGCATATTAAAGAAAGTCCTTTACAACCAGTTAAAGTTCAGCTAAGGCAATGCCTCTGGCAAAACCCACTCAAAGGATACCATGTACAAATTACAACTGCAGCAAAAAGAAGGTAGCTCAATCCCATCTTCCCTTTATACTAAGAAACTGGACTCTAGAGGATCTTCTGACCCAATGCCTATTCTTCACTCAGGCACACTTACCTCTAATATATCTCTTCCCATGAGGATCAAGTTCCTCCTTAAAGGAAGTCAGAGGTTTTTGTCTGCATTATCCTTATGAAAGGGCTATTAGAATCATGGGTACAGTACTGCACAAAGCAGTTGCCACACAAAACATACCAGAATCATGAAACTCAAAACAAAGTTTAAGACTCTGAAGTCCCCTGTGTATATCTTTCATGGACATCAGAATAAACTTGTTGCCTTGTCCTGGTCCTGGGATTCAAGGGGGCATTTCAGTTGTTGCTGCCTACCTGATATATTTGTACTTAAACCCTGCCACATGGCTGCCTCTGTATGTTACCTCCCTCCTTGCTTGCAGTGCAGTCTTTTGTCATCCATTCACATCACTGTGAGCCTGAAGCAGTTTGGGTTCACCAAGAGACAGAAAAAAAAGAAATTGAGCACTAATTATTAACTGTTCCCTGTGCTGCACTTGAAAAGCCATCAACGGTTGTGTGATACTGCATATTCAACTTTGAAGCCTTGTGCATTACCACTGTCAGATCTTCTGCTTAGGAGAAAAACAACTACTTGGCAAAGCTTTTCCCATTTTATAAGAAAAAATCAAAAGCTAAGCTAATTCTGGATAGGTAAAAATACATTTAATCACAGAATCTAGTAAAAGTATTCAGTGGGGACAACTTGAAAGGATAGTCTGGGAGAAGATACAGTGCTGGGAAATATCACAAGTAATTGCAAATCCCACTATGTGAAATTTCTACAGAATAAACTGCAAAATAGAATCAGGGATGGCAACTCAGCTAACTTAAAAAAAAACAGCTGATAATAATGTAGCAGTTCTATAGAAAGAGAAGATTGGCTTTAGGATCCTGTTTAATCTACAGTGCCTTGAGATCTTTCCTTTAAGAGAAGTAATTAACACATGACCATGGTCATACTGTAAATACTCCAACTCACACCAGTCCATACTGCCCTTTTCATAGTAGAAAGGTCTCTTGTTTCTTTGAGACTCCTCATGCCTGAAGAGCTACTAGATATGTCTCCTTGTGGCTTTCTTTATTTGAAAGATGCTTTTATGTGTCCCAGTCTTATGATGAGACCACTCCAAAATAAGCATACTTCCTTATTAGATGAACATGGTGCAGTACCTCATGAGATGAGAAACAGGACTTAACATTGGACCAGAAACTCTTTGAGATGAAGTATTAAAACTTGAGAGAACTCAAAACATAGTATCATAACAATTAAAAGTGACCCAGGAATCAATAACATGAAAGACACAAACTTTAATGTGAATGCTAGGTATTTTACACACTGTCCAGAAATTGATTTTCCTTCCACTTCTCTAGTTCAATCTTTGTCTAGAGACAACCTTTGTCTCCTCCCACCAAACCCCTACTGATTGAAAATACCATCTGAAATTGCTGTTTACCCTAGTCACTTCTTAATTCAGACTTTAGGAAAAGTTTCCTTTTGTTTCTTAATCTACATCACACTGCTGAAAGCATTACCATGCTGTTTCTTATGCTGTCATTTCTATGTATTTTTAAATCTAAAATGAATATGGAACATTATTTATGCATAGACTTAGCATGATTGGTTAAAATGGAAACCAAACGAGAAGCAATCAAACAAGCAAACAATCAAATCTAGATTTTTCCTTCCCTTCCTCCTTCTGCTGCTATTTATATTTTAATATGCTTTAGTACCTTAGGCTCCTAATAATTAAAAATCATGGTTCAGTTACCTTTCCCCCTGCAAATAATTTATAAGCAAGTATAGTTTCTTGGCTTCCTAGCTACTAAGTTTTATAAAAAGACACAGAATGTTTTTTAAATTTATTCTGTACAATGGATTTTCAATTACACTTTTTGGTTTCTTTATGAGAAGAATGAGTCTGGGGAGGTCCTTGAATACTGGAAGGTAGCCAGTGTTATTCCAATTTACATGAAGAGCGAGAAGGAAGATTTAGGAAACTACATACCTGTGATTTTAACCTCAGCACCTGGAAAATAATGGAGAAGATGATATTGAATCCTGTGGTAAGGTTTTTAAATAACAATGCAATCATCAGGAACAGTCAACATGGATTCAGAAACGGAAAATTTAACCAACTGATATCCTTCTACAAACCTGCCTTGTGGATGAAGGGAAGGCAGTGGATGTAGTCCTTCTGAACTTTAGAGATGATTTTGACACTGTCCCCCACATCCTCTTTCTGGAGAAGTTATCTAGCTGTTGCATGAGCAGGTTCATGAGGCTGGGTGAAGAGCTGGCTAAAGGACAGGCCCAAAGGGTTGCAGGGAAAGGGGCTGCTGACTGGTTATCAGTTGTGTTCCTCAGAGCTCAATTCTAGGGCAAGTTCTGTTCAAGATTTTTATCAATCATGAAGATTGAGGAGTTGAATGCCCCATTAGCAAGTATGTTGATGATACCAATCTGGGATGTGCTGTAGACTCTCTTGAGGGAAATTGCAGAATGATCTAGATAGACTGGAGCACTGGGAAATCATCAGTGGCTTGAAATTTAACACTGGATTCTGCACCTATTATGGACTAACTCTGGACACAAGTATGAGCCAGGAGAAGAGTGGTTGGAAATCAGTCCTGCAGTGGGGATCTGGAAGTGCTGGTTGTCAGCAGGCTCACTGTGAGCCAGCAGTGTGCCTGGGCAGCCAAGAGGGAAAACTGCATCCTGGGATGCATCAAACACTGTTGAACCAGATGGTCAAGAGAGGTGATTATCCTGCTGTATTCAGCACTGGTGTGGCCTGAGTCCTGTGTGCAGTGCTGGGCTGCACAGTCTGTAAAAGGATGTGAAGGTTCTCAAATGTGTCCAAACAAGGATAACAAAACTTGCTTCTGTGGTGGGTGGCTGAGAACTCTGGGTTTATCTAGTTTGGAGAAAATGAGGCTGAGGGATTACCTCATTTCTCTCCACAGCTTTCTGAGGAGAAGTGGAGAGGGAGGTGTTGACCTCTTTTCCCTGGGATCCAGTGACAGGAGACATAGGAATGGCTCAATGCTGCATCAGGGGAGGTTCAGACTTCACATTAGGAGACATTTCTTTACAGAGAGCATGTTCCTTAAATACTGGACCCATGTCTGTCAGTGTTTAAGTGGCATTTGGACAGTGACCTTACTATGAGGCTTTCATGTTTGCCCAGCCTTGAAGAGGTCAGGCAATAGGATGGGATGATCTTTGTAAGTCCCTTCCCACCAAACTATTCCCTTATTTTCCTTTCCTAGTACAAGGCTGTGACTAACCACAATTCAGATCCTAAGATCAAGGCAAAATATCAAATACCTCTATAAATCACAATTGGGAACAACCTACTGTGAAAAGGAGATTAAAACATTGCCAGTATTTCTCTTATTTTAAATGATTTGAAAATAATAGCCAATGTTTAGAACTACTCAGTAGTAAGTCTACTACCTTGAAGGCCAGCAACACTTTACCATAGCCACAGGCCCCACAATGAAGCAGCTGCTGCCTACTTTTGAAACACCAGATGGTTGGAAAAGGTCCTTCTTTCATGCCTGAGACCCTCTTTACTACTCTGCACCTCTAAAGGAAAAGCATTACAATAAAATACTGTAGCCTTTTATTTGCATTGACACACAAAAACCATTTCTTACTAGGATGCCAACTGAAGAAGAACTGGTATTTACAGATTATTAAGTCTGGATTTGTAAAACAGAAGAGAGAACCTACACGTATCATTCTATTTTCTAATGATCTCAACTGTGGTACTCTTTTTCAATAATTTTATACTTGTTTCAAATGCATCCCAAATCCATGTCTCTTTCCAGCCATTCACTTTCTTCCCCCACACAAGTGATAGCATTTAACATGCCCCCATGTTTTCTGGAAACCTAAATTTGATTTAGATAAACAGCACAGTCTTGGCAAGATGGATTAAAAAAGATGTACACCACACCTACATGGGAACACCAGAATTACTCTTCCACAAAAGTTTAAGGCAAAAGCTGTCATCCAGCACAAACCAGACACATTTTGCAGCAATGTTCTGACCACAGTGCAAAAATGCAGCCAGGGAGTGCTGGAAAGAAGAAAACACCCTGCTAAAGGCTTGCCTTGAGATGTAGGTAATGGCTGAGAGGAATCAGGAAGAGGTGTCGACAGAAGGTTTAATTCAGAGCTGTACTATAATAAACATTAATAGAAGCAATAATCTGACTGATTGACTGTCAGATTGAAGGGGGAAAAATCATCTCTAACCAACCTTGTCTTTCTCAGTGACCAGAGCCGAGCAGAAAATTCAGGCTTGGTGATTATATGTTATATGCATTATCCTAGGAAAAAATACTTTTCATTAAGCATTGCATCAATATTGCTATGCTTTGCAACATATTTATGGATTGATCAATTTAAGCAGAACATTTTATAAAACATGACATTTGTGTTTCCTAAGTAATAATTAATAATCAGTGATATTAGTGAATTGTGTCTAAATGCATTCCCATTACATTTAACATGCACCATGCAGTTACTAATTAACTGAAATTACAATTTTAATCTGAACAAACAAACATTCAATCTAAAAGAAATCCTTGTGTGATCTACCTGTACCTCAGATTTTACTGAGTATGGCTCTGATAAAAAAAATGTTAATCAGATATTACAGCTAGTATGAGCATGTCCGCTAAAACACAATTCAGGAAAATGCAGGAAAAAAGATTAAAAAAACCCTTCCACTATTTGTCCTTTCTATTTTGCTTTAAAAAGTCTAGAAGGCATTGTTTCACATGTTATATGTACTAGTTAATGCAAATAACAAATTCCACAAAGCATTTTCAAAATCATTGCTTCATTTTCATACTCCAAATTGTTATAGAAAATATTTGTGAGAAAATTTTCCCATAACACTGTTAAATTCCTAATTCCTCAATGCACAGAAGCACCTTTCAAAATGCTGATAGTTATCAGATGATCACTGAATGGACAGATGATCTTACAGCTTTAAATTTACCTGGAACCTTGTCATTTAACAGATGGGGATGAAGAACTTGAGGCTGTAGTTGCCTTGTCTCCAAGTGACACATGCACCTGCCATTCCAGCAATTTTTTGTGAATATAAGGGTGTCATGGAAAGGCCATTAGGATGTGTTTGTCTTGAGAACAGAAAAGTTTGAGCTTGGATGGTCAAAATGCCTTCATAGTAAGGGAAGACTTATTGATGCACTACCAACATGCAGTGCAGCTGATGATTATTAGTTCACAAAACAGGAGAGTGCCAGACACCATTTAAAGAGTACATATGCAAGTTCAGCTCCAACACTGGCCAACTACCCATCTTCAAAAATGTACTTCAGCAACTGCATAATATCTAAGGGTTTAATTTCAAGCACAGATTATTCAGACAGAATGTTAGAAAATGTGTTCAGAGCTTGGCATAAGTAAGCAACACATTTTTATTTTCTCTAGGTGCAATGTTTAATTGCTTCTAAACTTGGGATTAATATTTATGCAACACTGTGAAACAATGTAATTATCTCAACAGCATCTTTATTGTACAATATTTTTTCCTAATCTTTCCTTTCATCTTGGAAAGACACTTACAAAAGTGTAAAGAGAATAAAAATATCCAGGAACTAAAAAAAAAAATAAAAAAAACCAAAGGCATTTTCCAAATACGTGAAGACCCGCATTTTACACAGGTAATTTTTATAAGCTGATGCAGTAAAAGAAAGCACTAACATGAAAAAATAATGTTTTAATGCTATTTTAAGTACACAAAACCATCAGCATTTTTACTTAACAGAATATATGACTTCTGCATAGTAAAGGTAAAATAACATCAACCCATACATAACTGTGAAGAAAGAAAGAGTATACTAACATTTATAGATTTAAATACATCACAGTGTCTTCCAACCATTACTTAAGCTTGTAGGTACTCTGTTAAATACTGATAAAATAATGATCAGCTTTTCATATTTCACATATTTTCTGCTTTGGAAAAATTAATCTATACTGCAGGATTTTTAAACAAGTATTTGACTCAAAATATAATTACTGTCTATTTGTTTTATATTCTACCAGATAATATGTCAATGAAACTTTCAGAATAAAGAAAAAAGAAGAAAATATTTCAGATCCGGTATATTACAACACAATACCATGAAGAAAATTATATTGACTACTTAAGACATCAAAAATTCAGGAGGAAATGTGAATTTCCGATTATGACGATAGAATGGAACTTACAAAATTCAAGTTGAATAGACCGTTTCCTTTTAAACTCCTCTTACGACATTATGCAATGCATTCGTTTATTTTATGTGATAGCCTCTTTCTTTCCTTTAAGGTTGCTAGACTTTTTCTTTGCTAGAAAAATTGACAGTGGAGAAGAATTATTTGACTGTGTGACTTCCACGTGGAAGAAATTGAATTTAAAAAATGTACTCTCAGCTTGCAGATATGCATATGTGCTAAGTGGTAGTATCCAGCATCTTGTAGAAAAGGTTGGCATGGGAACCACCTGTTCATCCAAACCATATTGTATTTTCCATGAGAAACCTTCAGGCTTGCGTCTTAACCCTGAACAATAACCATGGCCTTTAAACCTCTTCAACCTAGTAAACTAAAACAGATGCAGTTGTATGGAGTACTTCATAAAGTTAAGAAATCATAAGTTTGCTAAGCTAATGCAGTTAGTTTGAACTTAAAATACAACAAATAAGGTTTTAGGAAAAAGTACTAGCTTGACTGGGGTTTGAATCACCTCATGCTTTCAAAGAAACAAACTAAAAACAAACACCCTCTTGGAACAGCCTACCCATGCAAGTGGTAGAATCACCATTCCTGAAAGTGTTCAAAAAATGTCTAGATGTGGTGCATAGGGGCTCAGTTTAGTGATGGACATGGGAGGTTTAGGTTAATGGTTGGACTCACTGATCATGGAGGTCTTTTCCAACCTGTTTACTTATTAAATCATAGAAACATTTATAGAAATTTGGAAAAGTTTTTATGACATGTAGGGTGATAAAGGAGCATTTAGAATTTGTTTAAGTTAAATGACTGCTTCCAGTAGAAGCTAGTATTCTGTTTGAGTGATTTTTTTTTAATGGGATGGAACACCATTGGTGTTGTGTTTTATGTCTCAAAATAGGGAGCCTTAGTCTAGGACTTCTTGTCTGTCACTATAGCAAAACTGAGAAAAATTACTTTCACAGAAACTTACTAAGCTAAAATCTCTCCTGTGAAATGGAGAGTTCTCTTCACGTTTCTTTTCTTTCCTTTCAGTTTCAAAACTTAAAAGTAAATTCAAAACTTTTACCACTTGGTTGCACAATTAAAAATTAATTGCACACATAATAGTTCCAGAAAGTAAGGAATTGTACATGTATGTGTCCACCACAACACTGAAGAGGAGCATCAGAGCTTAATATGGTTTGAATGGAGTTGCTTTGAGTCAACCCACCAAAAGTAATTTTCTTTTTTTCATGTGGAAATGTATACATATAGACCCCATATATGGGACATATGTATGTATGTGTATGTATGTATGTATATGTGTATGTGTATGTGTATGTATGTCCCCATGAGAAAAAACATCCATATATATAAAAGTATATCTATGGCTAACAAACATTATCGTCAAAGATTTTACCTGAGTGCTAATAGAATATTGAGATTTTTTTCAACTATTTATATTGGGTATATTGGATAAACTTGCCCCCTAATAATTTTGGAACTCATGTTCTTTTCAAGCAATAAAGCCTTGATTTCCACACCGCACTTCTTGAAAAACAGTTACAGTTTTTTCATCATGGAACCTTACTGGCTACACCCAGCTGAGGATTTAAAACGCCCTATTGAATCTTACTATAGACTTCAGTGGGGCTAGGTAGGCATCCTTCTTTTTCAATATCCCTGGATACATAATTGAAAAAAAGATGTCTTATGAAACAATAAATCCTGACACTTTCTGAAATCTGACCAGAATCTGCCCAGAAAATATTCCAAAAATTAGCACCTTTTTAGTACAACAAAGAGTGATTGCTATATTTTCAATCACAAACATTTACATTAAATTACTCCTTGTGGAACTATTCCTATCAGTCCAAGTTATTTACACATATTATCAAAGTAATGAACTTTATATGAATGTATTAAACCATTGCATCAATCAGTACAGCCACATTACCCAGCATAATTTAAAAACTCCAGGCATAATTGAAAGAATGCCACACCATCTGTCATTGCTGTAATTCTCATAGTTAAATAGTCTCAGGTTCTACAAATTTTGATGACTCAAGGATTCTAGTTTTATTGAAAAGGCAAAGCAACAAACTGATTTTGCCATCATTAACATATTTTACTGTCATTGAGATCTTATAGAAAGTCACATTTCTTTTCAATTCTTGCTTCCAATAAACTCTAGGCACTCTCAAAGAGTCTCTAGTAAATAACTGGCTTTGAGTCCTGCTGGTTAAGCAAGACAGCTTAAAAGTCTTTGCCTTACACATCACAGTAAAAGAGTACAGGACACATCACAGTAAAAGAGTACAGGACAAATAAAGTGCCCTCAAATGAACTTAACGTAAATACTTTGAGAGTATTTTATTGCTTACATTTTATATTTGTCAGCAGAGTTCTGTGGTTCACACCTTGAAAAACACTGGAAGTAGTGATACTCAGGTGGACTGAGTCTGCTCTGGCTTCCTGACCTGAGTAGCAGGTCACTGTGCCACAAGATGCAGATGCAAAGCCTGGCACAATTTATCTCTGGGAATTGTAACAGAAAAAAAGAAAAAAATAGAAAAAAAGAAAAAAAGAAAAATAAAAGTGCAGTATGTACTATTAAAGCATCATCTGCCATCCAAAAAAGTTCATGTGCTTGCATGTCCCAGAAGATCCTCTTAACACACCTCCTTTTGACTACAAAAATTCAACATGAGCTACACCGCTTAATGGATTCATGGTTGGTCTGGAATGACCTCTGAAATTATGTCCTTCCACACAATTTATGGAATAACGAGACCACTTCACTGACACTGGTCCCTCAGGTACTATAACTCAGTGTTCCCACTTGTTTATTCTGCCCTGTGTGCTTTTTTTTTTTCCTATGAGGTACTTTTTTGTGCATGTGTCAATACTTTCAATCCCAAGAGTAGGTTTGCTGGTTTGGGTTTTTTTGTTTGCTTTTGGGTTTTGCTTGTTACCTGTGGGCATCTACCTTGTCTTTAGCAGCAAAAAATGTACAGGTTTCAGAAAGCTGGTTCAGTCACCCATAAGGCAATCATTTGATTTAAAGAACAGAATATGGAAGACAAACCAACTTGCAGATTTCCTGTCCAGCACTAGTGTAGCATAGTGCCATAAAACAAACTGAATTTGAACTAAAAAATTGAACTAGAGAGTAAAAACTGCTACACATTTTTTGATCTCCCCCACTTTACATGAAAAAATAAATACCAGGCAATAATGAAACTGAAATAATGAAATCTGAAGAGAGGAACACAAACTATATATCAAACCTGCTGCGGTCAGGCCTTCATTTCATGATCACAATAAAACCAGCCACAGCCATAGCTTCTGTAAATGTTTTTCAGTGTTAAAACATAAGAAAAGCTAAATAATTTCCTTTGTAATTATGAAACACCCTCTCTCCCTCCCTTCCCTCTCCATCCCCCCCCAAAAATTAAAACAGATTTTAAACCAACAGTAAGGTATAACTACAATTCTAATTACAAAAACAAAACAAAAAAAAAGAACTCACAAATATTGTTAGTGGTCTGATCTGAGAAACTTGTCTCTTTCAGATTGCTTTTCGGCAAGCAGAAGTTTTCATGATGAACAGGCAGTAGAGTGTATAATTATGTTGAGAATATAATTCTGTATAATGCACGAAATCCTTGTCAGAGACACTGCATGCAGCAAACTCTGACAAGGATTAGACCACAGAGTCCACAGGGATAAAGAGACAAGTGTATACAGTGGGTCAGGATTAATCTTAAATTCCAACTTTTTACCAAGATGTTGACCAGCCCTTGAAAAGAAATAAATTAATATTTATTTCAGACCCTCAGCTTGTAGCTGAAGTTGTAGCAGAAGCCTGCTTTTTGCCTTTCAGTGCACTGGTTATTTTAGCCTCACCCTTGGAGGATGGCAAGGGGCTGGATCATAATACATGTTGCAAAAAATAAATAATTTTAATTTTTTTTTTTTAATAGAAAGTCACAAATCACAGTCATATCATTGGGCTGCCATCGTCCTTCAAAGTGCCATTTCCTGCCAGAGATTCAGAGCCACAATGGATTCCCTGGTGTCCTAATTATACCCATGAAATCTCCTCCTTCAATTTCATTAGTATCCATCCACTAGTTGTTGCAGTTGTTTCACCTGGCTCTGGTAGGTGGCACAAAGGCTTCCTAAATTCATGTGGCCAAATGGCAACAACACAGCAGGAGGCCTATGCTGTTCCCTACCATATAGGACTGTACCAATGGCAGCCACAGTTTAACATTGTTTATCATGTATAAAATAAACACTGGAGGGAATTTGTTATTTATAACGAGATAGAGTCTATAGAGCCTGACTTTTAATGGCTTGAAAACAGAAAGTGATTTCTATGATCAGTCAGAACTACTTGATGCAGCTCAGTTTTGAATATAAAATATCCAATACTTTAGCAATTAACACAGTTAGAAATCTTTTCTTAAAAAGCAAACTGAGGACAAAGCAACAAAGGAACTTTGAGAAAAATCATAATATGATCACAGAACCCCACGTCCACAATAATTGATTAAATTCTAATATACAACAAAAACTGTACAGCCATCTCCTCAGCAGTAACATGAATGCAGATGACTGCTGGTTTACAGTGAAAGCATGACACAGCATGTGTTGGGACTACAAATGCATTGATGGAACGCAACAAACTAAAGAGAGCATCTCATAACTATCCATTTTTTAAAGACCCTCTTCAATAACAAATCATCTCTACTTCATTCATTTTTTACATTAAAAAAAGTGTGACCGGGAGTGCAAATTAAATACTAAGACTTCACGTCTATAGGAAAAATAAAATTAAATCAAGCCTCCGAAGAGAAGGCTTCAGTTTTATATGTGGTAATTGCACAGGTCTGGATCATGGTTGATGTACTCAAGGTTCAGAGACCAAAGGACAAAAGCAGAATAGAATACCTTCATTATGGCTCCAAGCTCTTCTCAGTGCTGCCTAACTAACAGGGTAACAAGCAATGGCAGACTCTGATGCTCAGAATCTTCAGAATCTTTAGAATCTGCTCAAAATCTTCTTCACCTGAACATGAAGAAGAACTTCTTTACTGTGTGGGTGGTACTGGAGCATCCCTTACTGGAGATACTCAAGGGGTTTTGTTTTGTTTTGTTTTGTGTTTTTTTTTTTTTGGTAACAAAAAATGTCTACCTAAGAACTCCAGGCTTATGACATACAAGTAATTAATTTGCATTACTGCAAAACAATGCATTAGCCCTGACAATGACCAGAGAACAGCTGTAAGTGCCTGGTAGTGTTGGGATATGTTCCAGCATCTGTCAGTTCCCAGATACTAAGTAGATACGAGGATTACATCACAGAAAGCACAAGACAATTGTTCATGATTAAATAAAGTTATTATATAAAATGTATTGTAACGATGTAGAAAACTGAAATTAAAATGGCTGGGAAAGAATGACTCAAATATTGGAAATACTTTGGACGGTATGATATTGTTGGCCTATTCAAAGCTAGAGATGGGAGGAGGCCTGGTCCTCTGCTTCTCTTCTTGTGTAGACACAAGGCATTTCTCAAGAAATCATCAGTGTTCCCAAACAGTAATCACTTAATCACATTTGATACCCCACTGTTGTCTCTCCTCTTTCCATTCTTCCATAAAGAGCTTTAAAACTCCGACAGTTTTCAGAAACAAAAAAAACAAAACCAAACAACTATGTATACTAGTATGACTAAATCGCTCAAAGACTTCAAAATGTTATACCAATACGGCTTTATAGCCCGATCACACTCCAGAGGGCTTAGATAAACATGTAAAAGCTAGCATCTAGAGACCTCTGCTGCTTTGCATTTTGGTTTGGTTTTTTTCCAAAGTCATTCATTTTGGGTGAAGAATTGGAGATAACTCTAAAAGACCATCATGTACGTGAAAAAAGCCAGAAAATGAAGCTATTTTAAACCTGAAGTTTATTTGTGCTACCAACTGAGAGACAATGTGCTGCAAGCTAACACAATAGCTTAAAGAGCAGCTACTGTGTAATCACTCGGGTGAACATTGCACTCCCAAGGAACTGTGCATTGCAGTCCAGAGTAAGCAAAAGCAAACCAAATAAACAAACAAGGAAAACCCCAAAACCAAACCAAGAATCCCCACAAACACCATGTCCTCCCCAAAAGGATGGTGTGAGAGGCTTGTCATACTTGGACCACAACGTATTGCCAGTTTTGCATTCAGGTTGCCAGCAGAGAGTGGGAATCCTATCTCCCTAACCATTCCCACGGACAGTTTAACATAAATGATCATGAGAGAACTTTGATGAAACATACTTAATGCTTGTTGTGTTTTTTTTATTTTGGGATGGCAGCAATTGACTTTTATGACATAGAAAATAACATCTTTATTTCCAGATAATAAACCATGAAAGGTTGTTTTCCTGAATTTTTAGAGAAATGTCATCTTTTACAAACTACTATGTAACCTTTCCTAAAGATACATTTTGGGTACAGAAAATAGCTGAATTTCAGGCTACAAGTCAATACAAAATTCAAAAACTTATATGTAAAGAAGGGGTAAATAATGAGAGAAGATGACAGAGAGGAAGAGTTCAGTTATGGAATGGATGACACTGCTAGCTTTCTAAAAGACACAGCTATTCCTATACATTTTTATGAAATGTAAAGTGCTCAGAAAAACTCCATTCAACTTCCAAAAAGGCAGACTTGAGTCTTCAACTAATTTCACACAGATCAGCCAAAATTCCAGTTCATTTGACACAGGAAGCCTAGGTGGCCTTAGTGCCACCACTGGAATATCACTGTTTTTTTGACTTGAACTTGACAGGTCTGTTTAACACAAACATCTGAAGCTTGTTTAATTCAAGCCCAAGCTCTCAACTGAAGAAAAAACAGTAATCTCTCTGAAAAGAACATTAGTGTGCAAGCTGCACGACTGTACCAGCTGTCCACTGAGAAAACTGAGGAAGGAGTGCTCTGAAGATAGAAAGAGCTAAATAACACAACAACTCATGCTAGGTGTGATAGCAGCAATCTGGTGGCAATTTGTTGCTGTATAATGAATGCCCAGAATATACTGCAGGCAATGAATCAGACACTGAATTTATCAGTTGTTGTTCCAGAAAACGAAATTAAAAGCTCATTTTTTAATTTTAAAAATTGTAAAATAAACATTAAAAAATGACATTCATAAGTCTTGTAATTTCCTCTTTAAATAAATGGATCTGTTGATTATCCTAAGTCTCAAAACTTGTTTTGTTTTGCCATATAAAACCCCCAAAACTTATGAAAAGTAATGCTTAATCATTTTACTTACAAGCCAAGCACCTAAGTGCTATACTTACAAAAAGTATTTTAACACAGTGGGGTCCATAGAGATCCATAACTTCTTCCAAAAATTGTGATAGTTTAGCAGTATTTTTGTTGATTTCTGTTTAAATTTTAAATTCCACGTGTATATTTTTATTGACCTGATACCAGAAATTGTCTTAGTATGCCAAGAAGCATTTATTTATCACAAAAAAGTAATGAAAAAACCCTTAAATGTTAAAAAACCAACCAAACAAAAAATCAGCAGCCCACCTCATTAGTCCCTGGTGCCTTGAAATTATGTTCAACAAAGTATTTCCAACACCATAAGACTATGAAAACCATTCTCAAAAGGTTACTTCTTTTTTCTTTGTCATTCTAACAACCTGTTTTAATGAAAGAACATGCAAACAACAGGTTTTTCCCTTGACAACTATTTTTCTCCTGATGATTACCTTTAATTATTCAAGGAAACACTAAAAATCTAGTAAAACTGGGCTTGATAATATGCAAAAAGAGTTCTCTGCAAAGTGAGATAGATCTGACTTATCTTTCTAATCAATGGCATTACTTTCCTGATTGTGGAACTCTCAGCAGTGGGACTTACAGTAAACACTATATATTCTCATGGCATCAAAACATGCAAAAAACCCCATGTAAGTAGAGAAGAATGGCATCTGTTCTCTGTCACTGTTAAGGCACAAATGTAGCAGTATTATTTTGACAGGAATGATTTTGTTATTTTATCACACTGAAGACAAGAATTTAGCCAAATTTTCCAGGGATGAACACTTATCATTAAATCATTCTGCATGAACGTACTGCTATTCACTTTAATTTGTCCCTCAAAACATGAAATCTATTTGGCAAGGTTAAACACCTCACCCATAAACATAGCCCTGAGTGTAAGGCAAGACAGATTCCTCAGTGTCAAATGCAGTATTCAATGTGCCTCTTTCAAAATAATCCATTTAAACATACACAGAATTCAGTTCTGTCCTTTATAAACTGGAAAGTTAAACCCAGCTCAATTTCTTCTTTAAAAAGCAAGCAGTCATTTTTCAGTTATTGTTTAACATATCAGTTACCAATCTGCAAAGCAAGCCTATAGCACACTAATAAGCCTGTACTAAACCAAGAGCACCTAATGTCAAAACTATAAAAAATACAACACTTACAGCCACTAAATTATTTACACAAAGGAAATATGCATTATAAATCTTATATAATTTTGAGGACAAATATAAGATGAAACTTGATGGAGAAATGGTGCATGAAATTAAATCTACAAAATAAAATTGTTACCTGAACCACATTTAGATGGCTAGTAATCTTGGATAATTTGAACACTACATGTGCCTTTAAAAGTGATCTGAAATACTATAGGTTTGGCATTTCCAAACAAACTAACTGCATCATCTGTATTCAACTGGCCTGGTTCTCAGGCCAATTTGTCTCATTGGCAAATTCAGGCACATAGAATAAAATCACAGAATATCCTAGCTGGAAGGAACCCATCAGGATTATCAAATCCAGCTCTTAGCCTTGCCCAGGATGTCCCCAAGATTCACACCATGTGCCTGATAACTTTATCCAAACGCTTCTTGAGCTCTGTCAGACCTGGTGCTGTGACCACTTCCCTGGGAACCCTCCATCACCCTGCTGGCCATGCTGCTTTGGATGCAGCCCAGGATACACAGTGGAAGGGACTTTCCGACCCCTGCTTTCACCTCCCAGTCCATCCACTTGAGGCATGTGGGAAGATAATGTGTTGTGTCTTTGAAAATTCAGGCAAAATATTGATGTTCAGTTTTTTCTCAAATATTAAAGCTCACACTGGACTATTCTAGTTTTTTTCACAGTTTGAGTTTGGATCCTCAGAATGAGTTCACATAAACTTTTTCTTGCTTGGCTACTGTCAGCTTTCACAGAGGAGGGTTTTTGTTGCTGATACCAGCTAAAAACACAAAGTATTTGTCAGGTGGTGATAAATGCTTTTATGTTCATTCTGACAAGATATCTGCAAGGACTAATATTATTTTTCCAGATACAACATGCTCAAAAAGAAGGCAATGGCAAAATAGAAAACATCACAAGAGGAAGGTAGAAATCATCAACACAAATTAAAAGTCTGAGGCTGATGAGGGAATTTTAATTCACCACAAAACTGAGCATAAGAAGAGGGTGCTCCAAATGGATAAAATAGGATTAGAAGGATGTGACATCTTTCCTGTAAGGAAAGGCTGAGAGAATTGGGATTGTTCAGCCTGGAAAGCAGAAGGCTTCATGGTGACCTAATTGCAGCCTTCTAGTACCTGAAGGGAGCCTACAAGAGAGGTGGAGAGGGATGTTCTGCAACAGCATGTAGTGACAGAAAAAGGGCGAATGGCTTCAAACCAAAAGACTGTAGGTTTAGATTAGATATGATGATGACATTCTTTACTGTGAGGGTGGTGAAGCACTGGAACAAGTTGCCCAAAGTGGTGTGTGCCCCAACCCTGTGAGTGTTCCAGGCCAGGCTGGATGGAGCCCTGAACAACCTTCCCTAGTGAAGGATGCCCCTGTGCATGGAAGGCGGATTGGAACTATGTGATCTTTATGGTCCCTTCCAACCAAGTCCATTCAATGATTCTGTGATTAATGGGCTAACTATTATACAATTACTACTTCTAATTGTCAAAGTTGTCATACTGTCAAAAACTAAAAAAAATTAATATTGTTCTGAAATTAAAATGAAGTAAAATCTTTTCCTGTCATCAATGCCTTCTGACTCCTGGTGTGTCGACAAGTGTGTCATCATATTAGATTTGTCAGCAAAAGTTAAAGGTAGTATGAGAGATCTAATCTGCATTACAAGATAAAGAGTGACCCTAAAAAGGAACTTTTCAAGATAGGGAGAAGAAAATTATTTCAATATTCCTTCTAGAATTCTGCTTCTGCCATACCTAATGTTTATTCTAAAGATCCACTTTTACTACTCACAGGAATGACTAAATATCACCTGAAACCAAAAATTACCAGAACTAAATTTGATTTTCCTGCATTATCAGCAGCAGCTAGCAGGGTCTTGTTAGCACATAATTTATTGTATTAAGTTATGTGTTACTTTGGGGATTTTGCTGGCACTTAAGCTGTAAATGTGTAAATTATTTATTCCAACACTTTGTTTCTAGTAACTGGAAAAAAAATTATTATAAGGCGCATTTGTAAATTCTGTGAAATTCTCATACAGTGAGAGGCGGAGATATTTCACAGGATGCGTGGGAAGCTACCAGGTGAAGAAAATGAAAAACACTTTTGTGAAGATTTATTTATAGCCAAATTGCTTTTTAAATGAGAAAAGTACAAAAGTATAATACTTATAAACTCACATAAAAATGAACTGTTTCTTGATAGAATATATGCTATTGACAGCTCTTTTTACTACTAGAAAGCCATAACAGAGCAGGTACATATGGTGTTATAAGATAAATGCTGGCAACTGCTTTGAGAAACCTCATTAGCTAATATATTAATATATTAGATTATTCTTTTTATAAAGGCCTTGCAAAAAAACCTCCAAACCAATCCAAAATTTGACCAAACCCCAAATCCACTAAAAAACCATATCCAACCAAAAAACCCCAACTAAACAACCAACCATGCAAAACAGATCAAATTCCAAACCTGTTTTATTTGTTACGTATCAGGAAATTACTTCTTCACATTGAATAAGACCACAATTTACTTCAAAGACATTCCAGGAGATTATTGACAAGTGCAGAATAATATCTCTAGATTCTACCCATGCCAAGTGCCAGTTAAGTTCCAGGTTCACTGTCACTGTCTAGTAATTTTATTTCCTTTGACTTTGCTTGTTCTACTGTAGAATTTTTCTTCTCTTAACTATACTGGAAGCTTCTCTGCTCAGTTACTGTGGCACTGCCATGCTGCTAGCAGCATCTGACATTGTTTTTTTCTACAGGGACAATGAAATAAATTGCACTGAGGAGCTCATATTCTTCCTCTCTGCTTGGAATGTTGTTCCTGGAATGCTCTCCTAGCATTACACTAGGCACTGCAGTTTGGCAGACTTCCTTTCTGCTGCAAGGGAGCCAAAAACAATGGCATGCAAAGATGCAAGGATGGCTAGGAAAAGGGTGAGTATATGCCAGCCTCACAGGCAGCTTTATAGTGAGTGTATTGGGCAGCAGTGCAGTCAGACCAGCAGAAGAAACAGGAGTTGTGCCAAAAAGCCAGATGAGAATCCAGATGTCACTGCTGGGAAAAAAAAAAAAACAAAAAACCACCCAAACACCACCACCAAAATATTTCCCACATTTTTGAGCTTTGTCTCTGGATGACAGAGTTGCCAATGTATCACTTTAGCTGTCAAACTCGTTTGAAATGTCAAATCATTCACAACAGATTGATAAAGCTCAGTTCTCTGATAAACATTAATAAAACATGGCAGAGGACTGTAAGTTAAACTGAAAAAAGAGACAACATTGATCTACATTATGCAAATCAGATTTTTGTCATTCTCTGTCTGAATACATTAGCATCAGTCTAGAATGTTTATAAAGCTTATACACCTCTTCATTCACAGCAACTTTTAAAAGTCAGTGCTTTGATGAGAGTATTTTTCAAACAATATCTGACATGGATTATTTTGGTTTTACTTTACACTGCGATGTATACTGCAAACACAATAGGATTAATGGAACATTCTTTGAAATCTCCCTGACTTCCCAAGCACTCTGCTTATGTCTGAAAATGTATATTTCAAAACACACAAATAAATGCTCACCTTAAATTTTCAACAATAGTGTTGCAGTGTCAAAAAACCCTTCAAAGATATGAACTCCCCAAATTAACACTTCTGTCAGAAATATTTTACTTTTTCCACACGAAAACTCTCTTTCAACATGGCACCTGCCTTGAATGACTTAACTAAAAGTTTTATTTCTTCTGAATCCACTTCAAATATCAACAAAACTTAGTGAAGACTGCCTTCTTTTATGCCATATTATCAAGCCTTCTCTTGAGCCAATGGTAGTGATACTTGGATACCCATTGCAATAAATACATTTTCTCCCTAATACCATTCTATTATTACATATATATATTTTCAAATAAGATTCCAGACATTATGCTAAAAGGCTCAGTTTTTTTTCATTTCAATACATTAAATATAACCTTTTCCTTTATAAACTGTCCTCTGTAATGTCAAACTGAGACAGCAATGTAAGCTTAGAACAAAAAACACCAGCAAATATGTGCATGATACATGCATACACATACCTGGATTACTGCAAGGGTCCTTTCATGTAAGATAAGAAGATATATTTTATCAAAGATGATGGCAATCCAGTGTTTGAGGCATTAGTATAATTACAACATACCTCTTTCTGTTTTAGAGCTGCATCGTGCCAAAAAATACCAGAGATATTCAGGATTTTCAATGAAAATTTGGTAGCAAAGCAATAATTTTTTGAGTAAGTAAAATTACTAGAAATTTTACATCTGCTTCCAGCGGTCTCTGTACTGGGACTGAACTTTGTTGACATGAAGCCACTTCAATTGGAGGATAAAGGATTAGCAGCTGATCTAAAACAAATCCTTAGGTAATGATCCAAAACTTTCTGATCCAGGTGGGTCAACCTGCAGTTTCATGTAACTGCAGTAGGTCAGTTAATTTCCTCAGAAGAACAGTTCATACCTTCAGATTAAGCTCTAAAAGTCTGTGGTGATTCAAAAAACATTATTTTAATCACAGCCAACAAAATATATCTTGAGCACAGATATTCACATCTACAGATGTCAAAACCTACAGATAAAGGATACACCATACAATCTGTACAAAAACCTGGTCATTTTTCAGACATTAATCACATTAATAAACTTTTATGTGTAATATATTCACCAATAATTCTTCTACAAATAAGTACTTATTATCTCGAAAAATATTCTTAACTGTATAGTATATTTTATTTTTTTTTTAGAGTAAATGTTCCCATTTCTAATTGAATTCAGTTCTGCAAAACTAATTAGCTTAGCACTACACCATATCATTATGGCCTTTCTTGGTAGTACTGTGTTTGCATCACAAATTTTCATGATTTTTCTCTTCTCTTAATGCAGTGGTTTTCATTTTGAAAGTTATGTTCATTTAGGTGTTACTTTAGGTTCATTTTAGTGTGTTCATTTTGATGTCTAGCACTATACTGACCTGTTTCCTCAGAAAAAAACCTTTCCCATTTCTTTAAAAAGGGACAAAAAAAAAAAAAGTCTGACCCTAATGACATCTTTAGATGTACTTGCATTTAAAGTGTCCTAATTAAGCTTCAAAATTTGCACCAGCAAAGCTAAGTGGATTGCAGAACTAAGGGTTTCCCAGTTCAATTATTGCAAGATTAGGTTAAGGCATCACCTGCATGCTGATTAGCTTATAGAAATAACACACTCGAACTTCAGAAAAATTAAGCAGAAAGCTGAAAATACCACAAGTTGCTTTTACATGGCAAAAGGCATTCCTGTCTTTTGCTCATACTGGTACATTTGTCTTATGGTCATGCATGGAAACCTCAGGTTGAACATGGAACTTCTAACTACCGCAATGAAAACAATCAGTTTTCTCTCTCATTTTAAATTCTCCTTTGGATTCTAGATGGTTTGCTGTATAGGATTCTGGAGAATCTGAATTTTCATCTAGAAGATCCTACCTTCATCTTGAGGGCCGTAGCTGTCAATACATCTGTTTTGTTGGTTTTTTGAGGGGTTTTTTTCCCACCACAAAGTCTATGCCTTTCCTCCTACTTTAAATCAGAGGAAGAAATAAATATGGGAGAAAGTTTATTAGCTCTAATGTCTTCCAAATTATATATACCCTGTTTCCATCATGACAATATTAAAAGTTCATTAGGGTGCACACAATCTTTTTCTTCATCTTCCTCATTCTTTCTCTGAAAAGACCTTTAGGGCAGAAAAGTTTCAAATATATCCAGGTCAGATCTACGTTACATAAAATGCATATAATATAAGAACTATGTGACTATAGACACATGTAAAGGTAGAGAGAAAACAAAATGAATGTGTCTTGTATATGTGAAATGTGAAAGATCTCACTCAAAACATGTTTAATCAAAATCTCCTATTGGTTAAAGAATATGCTGTATAAGGAACTTTATAACCTAACAATTCTTAGTGGGATTTCATTTTGGATTTCAAAATGAATTTTTTTTTTTTAGTCATGTTTTCTGTGGATTAATTAGCACTGATTAGGAATCAATAGAAAACTGTCTTCCTTGTTAGCTGTATCAAAAAAATATTTTCATCCACAAAAAGAAGACAAAGAAACATAAGGGATCTCTGTTGCAAAAAAACTTTTACACATACACTCTATGCCAGACAAATACTTGTTAAATTTATTTTTTATTACAAAGTTAGCTAAGGAGAAAAGAGAATCTTAAAATATTTATGGTATCAGCACCAAAGGCTACATTTCTTCCATACTGTCCCCAACATGTTTCAAGCACAGAACTAATCTAGATTTTTTTGTTTAATCTCCAGAATGGGGAGACTGAGGACTTTGGCTCTAAAGTGACAGACATCAAATTCTGGTCCACAGGAAATAAGCATAATATGTCCAAATTATTCACTGTAAGAAAGGTAGAAGGCTCACTGAAACAAAACTGTAGGAAGCACATTAATGGAAAAATATTAAAATCATATAGGATCCTGCTAAGTTCAGTGTATTCTGCTTTGTTAATCACACAGAACAAAACTATGCAAGGAAGGCCATAGGTCAGATTTTAATCTGCCTTCAATTTAAAGACTTGGTTAAAGACATTTATGTGAAGGCTCGAATCTAAGAGGGTAAATTTTTTATAAACACAGAGGGCCTAATTTTCACTAAGGTTTCCTTACACTGAATAAAGAAGACTTTTCCTAAATTAGCATAGCTGCTCATGAAGCTGCACATGCAAACAGACCTGTTACAAACACACTGAACTGGATATAAATCTTAGTTCTGAGCCAGACCAACCTTTCCCATAGGACTTTACATTTAGATATTTCTTTTGCTACTTAATATTCTTAGAAGAATGGAAAGAAGCTGCTAAAACAGATATGTTGAATGTCACTTAACAAAAATCATCATATTTATAATTGTACAAACAAAAGCTGATGATGACACTAATTAACAATCATCATTAGGCAATTAAGTGACTAGGAATATAAAACACTAATGCATTATGTTCTTGATGGTGTGCGTGACAATACATACATCACATTTAACAGATGGCAAAAATGTACAAACATCAGCTTTCACAAAACTATTATTTTTTCACAATCTATCAACACAAGGATTTCTTAGGACCAAACTAAGACAGAAGCATAGATTTCATTCAACAGCAAGATACTGAGATATTCCGTATTCAAAGGTCACAAAGTTTTGAAGGCTTCCTAAAAGTGTGTCACTCTTGCAATTCAAGCTTAACTGGGAAAAATGCACAATGACACTCCTATCAGTCATTATCCACAAGATTCAGTTGATGTCACCTATGTACTCTGAATTCTTGTGAAAAATACTGAAATAATAAATCAAAATATTTCTCTCCTTCTCTCAAATTCTAATGTCAAAGGAAAGGGAGTTTGGTCCAATGTCAAGTATTTCCTACAAACACCATTGTAATTTACAGGACAGGGATATACCCTGGAAATAAGTTCCTTATGATTGAAGGAAACAAACTTCCTTGCTATAACTGAATACTTAAATAAATGTGTAATTGAAAATAAGCAAGATTAAACTACTGTTGCAGGAAAAATATAAGGGGGGTCTCAAACCCCTTATGTCAACATGAGTAGCCATTTATTATGACATTATTTTTTCTCTTTTTTGTTTCATATTTTGAAACACAGATTCATAGAATTTTACAATTAAAAATTACATCAAGTCCTCAAATTTGAAAAGCAGCCTAAATCTTCAAATTAATTATAATTTCATTTGTCTATTCCAGGAAGTAAAGGAAATTAAAACTAGCAGAACATAACTGAAACCTAAAAAAATACATAAATTAAATCTACAAGCATGATTTTTTCACTACTTGCTCAGACTAACATGAGAATTATTCACTTCCAATAATTAGTATACTCCTGATTGACTTATGAAAACCTCTACATTCAATAAAAGCTTAAAATACCCTAAATGTTATCAGATCAGGCCCTAACCACTGACTCAGATTTCAAAGGTTTCTAAAAGGGTAGAGGTACCTAATGTAATAGAAGACCTTTCAGCCTTTGACAACTCTATTGTCAAAATATGGGCTGACAAGAAACAAAGTGAATTTTTAAAGTGAGAGTAAGCCACAGAAAAATAATGTTACACAACAGTGAAAATTGCAAATCCTAAACTAAGCACAATCAACATGAAAAAGGCCAGCTTTAATATTAAAAAAGCAGACAGTTATAACAAAATAAGTAGAGGAACAAAGCACCTTAGATCTCTGAAGCAGGAGAGGAATTCACCCTAATGCACTACAGTGCATTCACTTGTACATTTTTTTAATAACATGATCACCTATGTGCTATATGCCTCTTGGACTTTAATGATATAAGATAATGTAATAAAGCTCATTTTCTCATTTCCTCATCCTTAACATCTGAATTTGGTGCTCTGCCAGTAAGCCAGTTAAAAACAAATTAAAATACCTTAAGAATGGATGGCAAAGAATACTTTATGAAAAAATGATGTGCTACATTGCTACGTACCATTAAAGTGCAACTTTATTGATTTATTTTATTTATTTATTATGAGTACTTCTGCATCCTTTTATAAATAATAAATAAAAAAGAAAAAAATTGCACCAGAATAGACTTTTAAAAAATATGATCAATAATATAACTGGAGATAAAGATACTGTACAAATTAATCAGTAGAAACTGCAAGAGAAGCACAACCTTCTAGGATGTAAGCCTCTTCCAGAAAATACAATCATAATGATTGTCTCTTTGGAATAGAAGAATAGGATTATGCTCCACTGTGCAGCAAAGATTTCAACTAGAGTTCATGTGCTCTTCTGAGTTTATTTTGTAATTAAAAACCAGCCAGGGAATGGGGAAAAAAAAAGTATCTGCCACTGTTGGTTGAAGACTATTTGAGTGTTTTTGATCAAAAATTTCACTGCATTTCAATTCTGAGCTGAAGATGCCATACTGTCATTATTTTAACTAAAAAAAAATAGACCTTGTAAATCACAGAAACAACTGTTGCCCTCTAAAATATTAAAAAAATAAGTAGTCCACTTATATGAGCAGAAAATTTCTATTAAGCTTTTTCTTTTTCATTTGGGGAAAGAAAGCAAATGTACCTTTCAGCCTTAACACATACCATGTCAACTACCACCAATTCTTATCCACTTCACTGAAAATGTATTTCTGAAAGAGTAGCAGGTGTACAGAACAACCCATAATCAGTCTACAGGGTCCTTATTTTGGTCAGAACTGAAAATGAATAAGAGTATGATTCATCATTCAATAAATATGAGAACCCACCTGTGTCCTACTCAAAAACCAGTAATCTGTGTGTGTCCCAGCAGACTCAATTGGTTTGGCTACACTTAACATGTTCAGAATGTTCAGATGGATCATACAGAGCTATTTTGGCATTCATACTGAAAACAAGACAATTAAATTCTCTACATTTCCTCATATTCATAAATATGTAATTCAGTTTTCCTAGTGCTTTACCGAAGTTGGTTCAAATTATCCTAGGATTCAATGTGTTCAACCCCATGCATCATTGAAGGAAGAGTGGCTGGAAAGCAGAAGAGCAGAAAAGGACCAGGGAGTGTTGGTTGACATACAGCTGACCATGAGCCAGAATGTGCCCAGGTGGCCAAGAAGGCCAAAGGCATCCTGGCCTGTATCAGCAATAGTGTGGCCAGCAGGGACAGATCAGAGATTGTCCCCCTGTACTTGATAGTGGTGAGATAGACCCTCCAGTTCTGCATCCAGCTCTTGCCCCTCAATTCAGGAAGGACTTTGAGGTACTGCAGCAAGTCCAGAGAAGGGCAATGGAGACAGTGAATAGTCCAGAGAATAAGTCCTATGAGTTGCAACTGAGGGAGCTGAGGCACTTTAGCCTGGTGAAAAGTAGACTCAGGGGGGCTCTCTGCAACCCTCTGAAAGGAGGTTGTAGGCAGATGGGCCATCCTCTTCTCCCAGGAAACCAGTGACAGGACAAGAGGAGCTGGCCTCAAGCTGCCCAGCAGAGGTTCAAGTTGGGCATCAGGAAGGATTTCTTCACAGAAGGGGTGGTCAAATACTAGAATAGGATGACCAGGAAAGTGGTGGAGTCACTGTCCCTGGAAGTGATTCGAGGATATCTGATCATTCAAGAAATGATTGGATGTGACACTTAGTGCTATGATTTAGTTGACATGGTGGTGTTTGGTCAAAGGACCTGATGCCCTTGGAGGTATTTTCTAGTCTAATCTAAAGATTCTATTATTCTGTTCTATGAGAATATCTCCAAAAAATACTGTTCAAACCTTCACAAGCATCCTTTTAGCTAAAACCATCTATTCCCATATCTGCTTCCAAATCTCATATTGAATGATCAATTTTTATCTTCCTAAAAAGGCAGCTTTGTTCTTTTTGTAAGAGCTGAATTGCATACAAGTCCCTGACCTAAACTTATGCTAATTTTCTCAGCAGTGGAATGTAGTCTGCAAAACTCAAAAGTGTAAAGAAAAAGACCATAATCTAGGTGGCCACCTTAATAACCTTTTTTCACCCTTTCAGTGTCTTTCTAGGGTTGATATCAGCAGATGCTACTACACGGAACAGCTGGCTGTCAGCTGTTACTTCCAGTCATGCCCTTGCCCTCAAGGCTCCAATAATGTAAGATGCAGGCAGAATCCACCAGTCCGAGAACATTCACTTGGTTCATTTCATAGCAGCCTCATTTTAAGAGCATTTTGGGGGTGGGAGAAGGAGTGACTGGAATTGAGCAAAGAAATGGTAAATATAACTATTCCTGACAGCAAGTTTGGCAAGTATTCAACACTTTACAGAACCAGGACCACTAGTTAGCACCGTTTCCTAGAATGAACCAGAGACTCTGTAGTGTGCTGCAAATTCACAGCATCATCATACGGACAGGAAAACTACTCCAATGCTACCTCAGTAATGAATAAACCATATAGATACTCTAGAAAAGAAGAAATGAAGAAAAAAATAGCAAAATACACACTAAGAACTATATGTAAGCATAAAACACCTGTGAATATTTTAAGGCTTAGAGTGACAACTCTACAGAAAAAAAAAAGGAAATAATGAATAAATGATACTGAAATTTAAAAGTAAAGAAAAAAGTTTTTAAGCTTTAATTTAAATACATTTTTTTCCTCATAATTTTTACTTGCCTTTCTGCTTTGTAAAAATAAACAGATTAAATCCAGCAAAGAAATCAGTTTGACACCATGAACACTGAAGAACTGAACAATCATTCTGTGTATATTTTTACATACAGGTTAGGCCATCAACTTTAGTATTTATAAAAATCTAATGTTTCTTTTCTAAACAACTTTATCTTAACATAGATCTGAATGAAAAACTTAGTAATAATAATGGGTTTGGCAATTATTTTTAAAAGCTTATCAGGGAGTTATGACAATTGTTTATGCAAATATATTAAATTGATGAAAATATTGGGTTGATTAGATGATTAAAACAATGTTATCCTTTTATTCCCGTAGTCTCCCACAATCTATTTGTAGACAAGAAAGCATTTGTCATTTAATGAAAATTAATGTGTCAAAATAAGTTATTAAAAAACCCCTCCAATGAACAGCCAAACAACAGAAAGACCCAAACCAAACAAAAAACAACAAACCAACAACCAATAACAACAAAACAACAACAATGACAAAAACCAAAAGCAACAACAAAAAAAAACCACTGAAAACCAACAAAATCCAAACAAATCCACAGAAGATCCTTAAATATTAAGCAACAAAGAAATATTTTAGGACAACTTTTGGCCCTACTGTTGCTTCTGGCTGTGTAAGGCATCACCTAGCTTTTTGTCTCCAAGCATAAAGGTTTTCTGTTCCAAGATCACAGAAGAATACAATTCTGTTCATCTCTGTGAAACACTGTTAAAAAAGAATTTTATACATTACCTACGTACATTGAAAAACCTAAATTTATTCTAATGAATAAAATGTATCATAAACATCATTATGTATTTGAATTATAGATATTGAACAATGAAAGAAATTATACATATTCTGTAGAAAGAAATAGCCAAAATCAGATCTGCAGTGTAGGCTTCCATAGTCCATGGTCACAAATGGGAGCTGCAGTCAAGAAACTTCTGTTTGTCATGTCCAGCCAGTACACTGAGGACATTAGGAAAGGATCAAAGTACTTTTGGAAATACTCAAGACTTGTTTTCTACAAAAAAGGGAGAATTTTCCACACATGCTTCTTAAACCTGAATGCTGATTACATTACTTGATTGGTGTATGGAAATGTAATGTCACTTGTCTTATAGAACTATTTCAATTGCAAAACAGGATGAAGAGACATTTTAACACACTGCTCATGGTATTCATTTTCAGTGCTCTTGCATTTCAGATAGCAAAGCAATCTTAAACAAAGCAGATTTATTCATCAAAGGTTCTCCTTTAAAAGGAAAGGTTTCCATTTTGGGAATAGTTCATGGATAAAATTTTGGTACTTCCAGTAATTATAATCACTCTTAAACTGCTCAGTTCTGTGTCCAGTTGAATTGTAACAGACCAATATGAAAAGCTCACTTTGAACACCTATTATAGCAAAATTTAATGGAATGTAAAAATGTTTTAACCTTCTTTGAACTATGTGTCAAAGTCAATTTGACTCAGCTCAGGGAATGAAATGAATCTTGCTCTTTTAGAGAGAACTAAAGAAGCCTTTCTCAGTGTCAAAACATAACCCTTATTGCACATTGCCTTTTAATAGGTGTTTCTTTCCAATAGTGTTATCATTGAGGAACTATTTCCCTGTATATGGTAATGTTTAATTTCTAATTCTAGATTTTCCAGTACCTGCTCTTGCCATTAACAGTTTTCCATTATATCCAACCTTTCAAACATAAACGTTCCATGGGATAACTCAAATACAGTTCAAGTATGAGAAATTTTGTCAACTCCCAATAATAGTGGTACCACAAGCACAGCTGTATTTCTTGGGTGAAACCGAGCTGTAAATGAAGAAAAGTTTGGGTGTAATTAAAAAAAACCCCATGCAATCGGTTGCAGACAGCCTAGCCGTAGGTCATTTCTTTCTGCTGAACACTGGGAGTGCATATTGAGGAAAATACCGTTCGAAATTTTTATTAACGGCCTGAATGATGGGCAAAGTGCACTCTCAGCACATGTGCTGATAATAGAAAACAGGCAGGAGTGACTGGTAGGTCAGATGGTTGCACTAAATTTCAGGTGAGCGTCAATGGGAAGGTGAAATGGCTTATGACATTAAGACTGGGAAGTGCAAAGACCTCTGCCTAGGGAAGAATGACACAAGCAATAGCTGGTGTAGATGTCTGGAAAGCAGATCTGCCAAGAAGGATCTCGGGACCCTGCTGGACCACAAGTTGAACATCAGCCAGCAGTGTGCTCCTAGACAGTCTCCTGTGCTGCCTTAGAAGTGCTGTCAGTGGGTAGAAGGATGTGATCCTTCCCCTCTAACCAGCCCTGGTGAGGTACTCCTGGAGTGCTAGGTCCAGTCCTGGACTCCAAACTCCAGGAGACATATGAACATACTGAAATGAGTGCAGTGAAGAGTCACAAAAACAATAAACATACCAAGGAGGAGAGATGAAGAGAGCTGGGACTCTTCAGCCTGGAGGAGTCTCAGGCAGGAATCTCAGCCACATGGAAAAATACTTGATGGGAGGGGATAAAGAAGACAGAACTAAGACCCCCAGATATCTAGCATATCCAATGACGGGACAGAAGGCAACAGGTACAAACTGAAATTCTGTACAAGTAAAAGAAAAATATGTTTTTATTATGACAGTGGTTGCACAGTGAACAGGTAGCTCAGAGTCTGTGGACTCTGTCTTTGGAGAGAGTCAATATTGTACTGGACACAGCCCAGGACAACTTGCTATAGTTTAGCACACTCTGATCCAGGAACTTGGAATAAGCTGACTTTCAGAGGAGTCTCTAACATCAGCCTTTCTAGGATTCCATAGTACCACTATGCAAGCATTAGCAAAGACTATGAATTCAGTACTAACATAATACAGAGGGGAATGGCATACATTCGGATGCACAAATGCAAATGGAAACTTTCTGTATTAAAGCAAGTATGTATCCAAAGAAAATCTCTATCACCAAAACCACTCCATCATCTCTTTAAAATGCATTGTGAACTTTGAGAGTTTCATGTAAAAGTTTTGGAAAACATTAAAGACATTTATACAATTAGTTCACTAGCTGCTACATATGTCAAAAGGTCTCCAGAAAAGTTCCAGCAATTGAAAAGAGGTATTTTAACAAATACTAATCCACAATGTCTTACATTAATCACAACAGAAAAAAAAGGTATATAGAAAGCAGGTCCAGTGCTGTCACTTGCCAAGAATGTAATGCAGCCTCTTTCATATCTATAAAAGGGAGACCTTAACCATACACAGCAGTCCTTGACCTGCTGGATAATAGCAGACTGTATTAAAGAAGTTGCTACATCTGTTTAAACCTCCTAATTTGGAAACAGTACACCTGAATACATATATCAAAAGTGTAGATGTTCGTTCTGTTACTGCTCGTGCTGCTTCCCAAGAGAAAGAGGGTTTTCTAGAGATGGAAAACTATTGCTTTTTTCTTAGCAGACAGGCATCTTACACCGTGAAACTTTATTCACTACAGACAGAATAGGCTGGTATTATTATGACATTATTTACAAAAAACATTTACCCTTACCTCCTTTACATATATGTCCTGGGTAATAAATCTATATAATGTCAAGAAAACAATGCTAAAAGAACAGTAAAGTTATAGAAATTCTTCTGCAGAAACTGTCCAAAGAAGATAAGCATGGTCTTCTGCTCATATCTTAATGAAATAAATATTTCTGAATTTTTATTTTAGCTAATATAGTTAATTATTGTAAACGATACTCAAAATTGACAAAATAATTTGAGAAATAGAAATTAAATGCCATCAAAAAAGAGAAGTTCTCCAATAAACAGTTCTTCTTGTATGGAGCCAGTAACAAAGACCAAATTTAAGTTGCTCAGAGCTCTGAATTGCAATACCAATACAATTATTAGAGAAAATCACAATACAGCTATGAATATCTAAATTCTACCAGCAAAGTTAAACTAAATACTGAAAAATTATAAGCAGTATCATCTGGGTTTAGTACACAAGAAATTGTTAGTCCTTCCCTTTCTTAAGCCTCTGCTTCCAATTCTGTGCAGCTTTTATAAGTCTTCTCACAGCTGTGAGAGTACCAATAAGGTGCACTGCAAAATGATTTTATTTCTGTGTTTCTGTTCCAAAAATGGATTGCTTAAAAAAAAGAGAAGCATTCTCCTAAGTTCAAACTTCAGAGTAAGCGTCACTAATTTAGGGCCAAGGAACTTGAAGCAACCAGTAGCCATGGTAGGAAGGAAAATAATTACTGAAACTACTTTATGTGTCTTCAACTTCCCTTTCATTCACAAATACATCTGCAGAAAACACACTCATGTGAGGGCTAATGACTATCCCAGTCGCCCTATATATGGCTGCATTTTTCCTTTCATCCTCTTTTTGCATTCCACCCTCTGCAATTCTTCCTAGTAAAGACAAGACTTTAATGTAGTTCTGTACCTGACACAAAATGCACTGTGTCCTTCATTGCTAAGAACAAATTATTCATCTGGTAGAAAGCCATCCTTGATCTTTTACAGTGAATGAATTTTCTTTACATAATCACTAAATCACTCACTGAATAATAGGAGGTGTTCAAATCACAATAGCAAATCCTAACAACAGAAAGAAACTAAGGTTTTCTGGACTATATTCATGAATATTTTCATATATACCTATGAAAAGACAACATATAAAATTAAATTGGTAGTGCTGTGCATGCCTTCAAATACATTTGCTGTGATTTGCACCTGAATATTAGTAATTTTTCTCTAATAGAAAATGGTAATATTCTTATGCTATAGGATTTGCAAGGTCAGCTGCAAAGTGTGCAGAAAAGGATGATGCCTGCTCCTGGTTGTGCTGTTCTGTGCACACAAATATTCAGCTCTAAAGGCAGAACCTTGTGCTCTGACACATCTGAGACAATCCTTTTAACAAATACCTCCACATTTTCCTTTAGTTAGAGCTTTAGGTGAGCAACACCTCAACCAGAATTTTTAATTTGGGAATTAATTGTTTGAAATCACTGGAAATTCTTTTTTCTTTGTTTCTTAATTGCTATATTGAATTAGAAAACACAGCACACACATATTTTAATCATACAGCTGTAAGAAAAAAACCCAACAAAAGCAAGATAAGCACAGGTTCTATTTACTTTGCCTTGGAGAGGAAAGGCAAGTGTTGACACAGCCAGTATAATTGGAAGAGAGATATGCCACATTCGTTTCACAGTACAGTAATTCAGGTAGCTCATTCTCCATATTCTCACACACACACTGCCTTTTTTTTTTCTGGTTGTTGTTGTTGTAATTTTTAAGTAGCTCATGAACATAACATAACCACAGAAGCTCAGAATGTACCACAGCCAGATACCTCACCTTTTCCTCTACCTCGGGGCAAAATCAGCTATGTATGTAATTCAGAGACCATCACAAGGTATTTGTTCAGCCTGTTTTTACAAACTGCAGAGATGGACCAACCACAACCTCTGTAAGCAATATTCAGTCAGCTTTAGCAGATGAATATATTTTCTAACGTACAGTTTTCAGCAGGAGATTAAGAAAAGCACTCCAATACAAATGGACACTACAGATTTAAAATCACTTTTTTTCTTTCTTGTATAAAGTGATAAAGATGTTAACATAAAATCTCTTTCTTTATGAGTGCTACACCATTAAATTTTTTTGATTATTTCAGTCAGCAGTGTATATATCCTAGAACTGTCTCTCCAAATTACTGATGTGCAGAATCTCACTCATTTAAGGAAATGAATACATGAACCACAATAGACAGGGAAGTATCTAATGGTATTTCCATGTTTTAATTTTCATTCAAATACTTTTTTCCCTAAGTATTTGATTACTATATTCCTAATGTTTAAACTCCCAGTTTCCAGATGCCCATTTTCATCCCAAGTTGACTTTTTCAATGCATATGATGGTTTCAGTTGTCCTTTTAGGATGGCTTTGAGGATGATTTTAGCAGTAAACTAAAAGTTAACATTGCCACAATAAGCAAAAGATTAATCAGACCTTTTCAAGAATCTCCGGTTACTAATGGAGGTATTACTACTAATGTGGCATTCTATTTGCAGTATTATCAAAATTAATCTTAAATGTCTGAAGACAAGTCTGTGATTCTAAAAAGATAAAACATATGTCCTAAAAAAGACTGTCCAATTATTCCCTCTGAAAAGCCTGGCCATTAGCAGCTATTGAAAATACCACTGATATCAAATTCAAAATCAAATTCAATCTTATATTCTCAGCAATAAGTTGAAAAGGAACATTTCTTCAGGAAAATAAAAAAAACAAATAACAAAAAACAAAATAGAAATGTACCTATCCCAAGGATATTTTGGCAGATAGGATCCTGTTAAAACTAAAGTTATGATCATTCCAAGTCATGATTACAAAAAATTTTGCATGTCCTAGGGGATTTTTGGTAACATAATGTCAGTGATATTTGCCAAGAATCCACTGATTCATCTCCTAGATTAGTGCAGCTTATCTGCTTTTTGTACAGGAGGGAAAAAAAAGACAAGTACTAGGGAAAGAAGATTAAAATGTAAATTTCATTATATTTTCCATCTGTTTCTTCAAAAATAATTTCTCTCAACTGAGCATGTGTCAGGGCTAATCAAGTAAAAATTTCTAAAGTAGCATATACTTCATTGCCTTTTTTAAGTTGAAGAAAGACTATGCATTTTATGGAAGCATACATGATCACAATCCAACATGTTCCTTGAAACAGAGAAGCAGGAATGTTCAGGGCTCTCAAAACAGACCTGAAGAGTGCTGATTTGCCAAAGAGAAGAATCAGGGAGCTGAGAAATCAGAGAAGATATTTAATGTATTAACTGCGGTAGAAGACAAGAAGATTATTTACTCTGTAGAGTTTTAGAAAATACTTTTTATCTTTTCACTGGTACAACTTCAGTTAATTCCATAGTGTCACTCTGGATATAAAAGCATCAGCTAAAGTACAGAAATCAACTAGGAAATCTTTCTCAGCAGATGATTGTGAATTTACCACATCTGACAATATAACGCCACATTTCAAGCTCAACATTTAGTCATTGATTTTCTTCAACAGCAAATAATTCCCTCTCTTTTTTACCTGAGCAGTAATAAAATAATAAAAGCATAATAAAAGCAAAATGTCTTGAAACATTTCATTCACCACCTGGATTGTCAAAATAAATATTAGTTAACTTCCATTTCTCCAGTTATTAAAGACTAAGTGTTTATTAAAATGCATTTGATTTCTGTGCCTAAATATCACTGTATTTTTAGCAGTTTACAGAAGTTATGTGTTTCCCCTTTTTTGTGTGGTCCCCCTCACCATGGTCCTTTCTTCTGTGCCCTTTTAGGCTACCAGAGTGGAAACCACCTGAATACAAGAGGCTGGTGAAGAACATGGTGGAGCAGGCGACAGTTTCCTAAAGGACGTTAGCCCATGGGAGGAACCGCACACTGCAGCAGGGTAACGGTGGGAAGGAAGGAGCAGTGGAGAGGATCTGTCACCTACTGACCACAGCACTGATTACCTGTCCCCCTCTGCTGATCAGGACATTTCTGGGAAGCAGGCAGACAATTTGGGAATGAGGGAGTACAGGGGATCTTGGGAAAAAAAAGTGAAGAAGTGGGAGGAAGGTGGGGTATATATTTTGTCTTTGCTTCTCACTATCCAAACATATTTTAATTTGCAATAAATTACATTAATTTTCCCCAAGTTGAGTCTGTTTTGTCCATGGCAGTAATTACTGAAGGATGTCCCTGTCCTTATTTCAACCTACAAGTTTTTAAATTTATTTTCTCACCCTGCCTCTGCTGGGCGGGGATTCAGTGGTCAGCCCAGGTCAGGCCACCCCGCCATTATATGCAGGAAGCCATCCAGATAAATTTAACACTGTCATACCAGGATTTTCAGTTGAGTACTGAACAAGCCAGCCAGTTATATATGACCTATTTACCAGGAGATCAAAACAACTTTAACTTTTTAAGGAGCAGAATTATAATTACAAATTTTGCGGAAGTGAGCATCCTAACCTTTTCATGACTAAAAGAGTATGGGGTGAAGCCACCATGCTTTCACCTGCCACTGTTGTTATTACCTAAATAAAGAATGAAAGAAATGGCAGTATCCTCAAGGAAAAAATAAGGTTGTCTTTTGAAGGTTCTGACCAAATATTTGATTTTGAGTCCATCCATATGCAGACAGACAACACCTGTATTTCAAGTGGTAGTTTGTTGTGTACATGAGATTAGCCATCAGACCCACACAAGCAGTGTATTGCAGGGGAAGTAAGAAAGAGAGATAAAGAGAGAAAGAAAATACATTCCAAATTGCAACTATACATGTAAGGATTCCCTGCCTGCGATTCAGTTTCAAGGAGATAAAAATTGAAACATATTATTTATTTAGAAGCCCATACCTTTATGTTTTCATAACACTACCAGAGAGCAGAAACAAAAATTTAATTTAAAAATTATACTTTGATTTATTGTCAACAGGCTGTTAAAGAACATCAGAAAAGGTTTTGTTTAAGTAAAAAAAAAAAAAAAAAATTTATGGTGTTTCTGAATTATCAGTCTCTTTATGAGGTCATAATAGTGACTGATATTTAATCAGATTTTTAATTAGCCAGGTGAATTTAACAACAAGTGACATTCACATGTTGACAGATCCTTCTCCACTTTAACCTTGTCACATAATGGTTTCAGTATGTCAAAGTACCTTATGAGACTTTTTATTCTTTTAGCTGTATTCCTTGGTACATTCAAGTAACAGAGCTCAACACGAATCCCCAAGACTATAAATGCACAGATATTAAAACCTTTGTGTAGGCCTTTGTTTCAAACTGTTTCAAAAACTGAAACATACAGCTTACTTCCTGATGGCCAAGAAAACATTGTCATTATAAATATTATCTTAAGGGAAAAAAAAAATGTACATCATTCTTATATATGTACATCACATAATTATATATTTTTTTCTCCTGTGCGTGCAAATAATTCAGACAGAAACTAATGTTGGATGGTACTTAAAAAAGTCACTACCTAGCATCTGATAATAATAGAAAAAACCCTATTTAAAGTACAATTTTATATTCCAGTTGTTGTCTGGATTCCCAAAGTAAAGAAAGGACTTGTGATCATGTCCAGAATAGGTGAATGCTGGATGTTAGCCGCAGGCTAACATGTTAGCTTGGCTAAAAATACAGAATTGACAAATACTGAAACAATTTTGTCACCTGTATAGAGTCAACTGAATATTACAACTTCTCAAATAATAAACTATGCCAGGTTAGGCACAGCTGTGCATGTGAGCATGACTTATACACATACACACATGAGTTTTCTCCTGTACCTTGGGATCCTGTCAGTAACACTCCCTGACACCATGTCTCCCACTTAGAAATGTGATTCAGCAATCACTGGCTTACTGACATGGTAGCATGTAAATCAGACTAGCAAAATACATAATAGGATTTCACAACTTTCTTCTTATTCAAATGCTTCGTCATCTGTCAAAACATGAAAAAGAGAGCTCAGAGAAGGTGCTTCCTCTGTTATCATAGTCTAAAATATTTTACTGAGATTCAAAATGTCTTATGCATTTTAGAGATTTAGCTTATTTTATATAGATATACACTTTATATATATACTTTATTTCCTTTCAGGAGGCCCAAGGAAACTCATGTAAGGACTCTGAGATTACTGATGGCAGGACTTGGCTACTTGTTGCCATCCCTGGGAAAATACCCACTCTCCAGGGCTGGAGCTGCCCAGCCACTGTCCTGCTCTCTGGTGAGGTGGGTGGACAGTCCTGGCTAACTGGTCCTTCCTTGCTACTGTCATGGGGACAAGATTTTTAAAGCTTAAGTACAGCACATGTGTCCTTAACACGTGTTATCAGCAAAATCAAGTTGAGTCAGCTGACTCTGATCAAAACAATTTTAGGTGTTGTAAGGCAGTCATCAGAAATTAATTTTGTGCATTGTCCAGATGCAGGAAACCCCTTTGAGAGGAAAGAGGGGAGGGTCTTCTAAGAGGGAAGCACAACTCAGGATAAGCTGCAGCTGCTTTTGGAAGTGTCCCATCAGAAAGGAAGCCCAATTCTTTCACGCTTTAAATGGTGGTTCTAAACACAGAGGATTCCAGGGATCCCTGTCTTAAGGATTTGTTGAATAATAACATTCACCTCCATCAAATACTCATTTGAACTGTAGAAAAGGTACAGACTTTGGGAAGACCAGCATTTTAACAAAAAATAGTGCTCATCTAATGCTGAATCTCTCAGCAACACTGATCTCTTTTTTTATTTTTTAATCTGAGAATCAGTAGTCTGTTATATTTATAACATGGCTGTGTGATGTATTGATTAGTAAGGAAAATGATAAACAATTGTAAATAGAAATTTAAGTTCTTTAGATAACATTCCTCTTACTCAATACAATGAAGCAGTAAAGTTTTGAAACTAGTACATTAAACTTAATATGTCACAAGTTTAAATGACTGCTTACAAAGCCCAACATTTCAACACTGACATCCATGATGTAAAACACAGCTACATAAATTTCAGGGTTTTTACACTCATAATGGCACTTATTATAATTCTAGGGAGGATATAAGTTACTACTGTAACATTGTGCTTTACTGCAGAAGATTTCTAACACCTACACACATTTTACCATTCCCTTGGTAACAGTAAGTTAAGAGAATTATGCACTCTGGGTAAAGTGTGGCCTGTACAATACAAAATTAACAATGAAGTTTGATGAACTAGGAAATTTTTTTTCAAATTTCCATCAATAACTTTCAAATTTACAGATTATCAGGAGTGAAGTAATTTCCCAACATAAAATGTGCACGGAGGAGTGTAGCAGTATACTCTCTTTAAACAAAAAACCCTTCCTTATTACCAACCCTAAAAGCATCATGTGCTGTTTTGCCTTCAGAAGAGGTAATTGTCTGTACATGTTTGCTTCATTTAGATTTTAGTGTGACTATTAAAACAAAATAAGAGATTGGTCTTAAGAATGCACTGCAACAAGCATGCTAAGCATTAGCCTTATGTGATAACAAGGAAAGAGATACCAGGTATACTTGCTACAGTACAGCTTTCTGATAGGTATCAGCTTTCTGATTTGTCCCCTTCTGTCCTTTACATCCTGGCAATATTCTGCTTTACCACTTATGTTAGAGCCCAGGGCAAAGAATTTTCCAAAGCTAACCGGCCGGAATGCTGCCCACCTTGACTACAGACAGAGCAGGATCAATCTTTGTTTAATTCACTGCCCTAACTCAGCTTGATCTGACACCCAAAGGTAAGGCTTTCAGGACAGCTGCCATGTAAATTGCTGAGATATGTCACCCAACTACATCCACAATCACTGAGATGCAGAAGGACAGTTGTACAAACGGCGGGAAAAGCTACGAATGAGTGAACAGAAAACCACAGGAAATGAGACTCTGTCAAATAAAGGGGATTTTGCACTTCCAAGAAAGCGCAGTAATACTTATAATGGTGAATGGCCAGAGTGTCTCCAAGATCAGGAAGGTAAATTTGCTTCAGAGAAAAAGACACTAGCCAAAACATCTAGAGGCCTCAAAGGAAGAAATGGTCCTCTGAGACTGGGCAATGCCTGCCACCCTGGAGCATGCAAGTACAGAAAGGTTCCCAAACAGCAACCACAGCATGTCAGCTGAAGAGGCAGAAGAGACTTTTTCCCAGCTAAAACTCACGCTTTACACTTCACTATTCCCGTGAAAGCTGCACTAATTGAAGGCCACAGGGGATATGCATTGAGACCTCTGATGCCTTTAAAAGACGCATTATGCCTATCAAACACCAACACAGTTTTACAGCTTTGACTTGCAATTCATGACACCTTTCTAGAAGTAGATTTTGGTCTACACAGAAAGAAACTGTTTTCCTTGTTATGCTTACCAATTCAATATTCTTTGAAAATGTCTTAACAAGCAATTTCCTTTCAGAGCTCCAGCAAATTTGATATGTTGATCTTGAATAGTTTTCATCCACATTTCCAGATACAAATAATTGTGATTGAATATGAACATTTCAAAGTCCTTGTAAGTGATTTCTTAAGTAATTTCTGCCTGCTTTCTATGTTCCTTAGAAAAATTGGGGCTTTAAGCATTAGATAGGCTGCTAAACTCCTCAGGTGTTCCTTTATATCATATCTTGGGGTGCAGTTTCAATTTTTAAATGGAAGTTATTAAAGTATAGTTGCATACTTTCCTTTCTGTGGCCTCAATTTCAAAAACTGGATCCTTCCTAATTGAAAAAAAAAAAAAAAAAAGCTGAACTGAGTCTAATTCATACAGCACTTAAACACTTTAGTATGGTCCTCAGTTAAAAATAAGACAAACAAAACAAAACAAAAATGAGCCAACAAACTAACAACAAAAAAATTCCCAAACCACAAACCTACCTCAGCTTGTGAAAGATTCAGATCAAAGCGGAAAGGATTGTGAAACTGAACCACTGTCTAGGGAAATTAACAGAATACAGAAGTGGCTTATTCCAGCGGGGAAAAAAAAATCAAAAGTGCTAAACTATAATACTCCTCAAAAAATGTAAATGATAGATACAAAAGTAGATAAAAAAGCTGTTTTCCATTCCTTCTACAAGAAGGATAGGAGATAGTAAAAGTATCACCTCCTTTACAGCAACAGTGATATGTTTTTCAAAGTAATAAGAAATTTCTAACAGTGCAGGAAGGTAGTGAAGAGGTATCTGCTCCAGGCACAAATCTACTGGAGTAGATTGCTTAAGGTAGTTTTGCTGTTCCCATTACTGGACACTAAGTACTTCCCAAGAATTATTGAGATTCAGGTGGTAGACAACATAACCTGCTTAGGTCCCCTTTGCCATATTTCTTAATCATTCCTTAAAGATCTTAATCAATGGTTTTAATCATTATATTTTTGATTGCTTAAACATTTAAACTTAATCAGTTTTTCTAGCATCTCTTCATCAGCTAGCAGGAGGCTCAAGTATCTATAGCTTTTTGGCCTCTTCTCCATAATGTTTCATGTTAATATCAGCACTCCATTAGCTGCACATTAGCAGGCTCTGAGTGCACCTCAAAGAGCATCCAGTTGATGCCTATCAGCTTCAGGAGGAAGGGGGCAAAATTTTAACTTACTTGGAAATTAAGTTAATACAAAATGCTTCAATGCAAACTAAAGAATTAGAAACAAAAAATAAACATACTGGGGAGCAGAATTTTCTAATGAGTTTTCTTAAGACAAAGCTCTATTTGTGCTGAACTGTAGCACACGTAAAGCAGAACAAGTCTACGGACATTCAAAGATTTATTTGTACTAATCAGTAAAAATGGGGACTGGATTAAGATCTTTCAAAAACAGCAGGGTAGAAAACTTTCTGACTATTAAGCTCTTCTACAAAGCATGAAGCAGATGATTCAAGGACAATGAATAGCAGACTTTCAAAGCAACAGACCACAATTTTAGTTCAATGCTCATAGAGGATAACAAAAGTAATTAGACATCCAGTCAAAAAAAAAAAGTCTTGTAAAGAAGCTCTTTCTTTTTTTTTTACATAATAATAGCAAATATACAATTTGTTTTTAGGTAAGTATGGTAATTAAACTGGCAACAAGTAGCTCTTTCATCTTCACTCTAAATATGTTACATGAGGGAGAGGCCTTCTTGATTTGTAAAAAGAAGTGGATTTAATTTGCATGAGAAACTCATTTTGACAAACCACAACTATACAGTATAACATATATTTTAAATATAACACTTTTCTGATGGCTAGGTATATTGTAGCAGCTACATCCCATTTTACTTTTTTAACTATTTTGAGCATTGTCTGAACAGACTTCATCAACTGGAGTGGATCTGCAAGCTATTTAAAAATAAAGTACTCTTCAAATGAAAACAAAGAGCTCTCTAGTACATCTACATTGTATAAAAAGCCTCTGGGCAATTATTTTCTTTATTATAGTAGAGGCAAGAGAGATAAAGGCAGTAACAGAAGAGGCGTCAGTTCATAATACAGTAACATAGAGGGAGAAAAAAACAGAAACAAAAATATTAGGATAAACTGAATAATAATCCATGAGATAAAATAAAGTAAGCCCCTGTGTGATTAAAGTGATATTATCATTAAAGCAATAATACAAGGTTGAGGCTTGAACTATAAATTGAGGTAGGAATGCAGATGGGAAGGGATCAGTATTACCTATCAGAGCTGGCAATAGAAGAGGAGTCTAAAGAAATTTAAAGACTGTGAAAAAATAAATTATTTTCTTACCCTCTGGATACAGGATTATCTATGAAAAAGGTTAACTGTTACAATTGACAATTGCAATGAAAAACAATGTCACCCAAGATAACTTCAGCTTTGGGTGCTGTCAGTATACTTTTTCCCACAAGTATGTGTCAAAAAAGACATTCAGCCAAGGATTTGAAAGAATTTGAGTGCATGTCCACAAGTGTTTCCAAACAAAAAAGGTATCATGAAAGAAAGCATACAGCATTTATCTCAACACAGAATAGGCAGGCATAGGAACCTGGCAGCGATGTAAATCTTCTTTCACATCTAAAATTTCTTTGGAAAGTTTCTTATCAGTTGTGTAAATTAAGTGCCTGAGGGAAGGTATGATTACAGTAACTAAAATTTGCTTTTGCTCTAGTACTTTTCCCATCTCAGTATTTAGATGACAAATTACCACTACCATTCATATAAAAAAAAATCACTACTTCATCTAAATACATGCATACCTTAAAGGCCACACAGTTATGGACCAGCTGCCACTGTTATGCATATTTAGAATTCCCCTGATCTTAATAAGACCATAAACCTCCTTTTTAAACTGTGAAGTCCCTTACCTTCCTCTAGGCTTCCAGCTTTAAATCAAGGGCTCTGACCAACATGATTATCCTGAAAAACAACCTGAATTGCAGGCAGTCTATTTTCTTTATCTTGTGAGCCAACAGCCTTTTTTACTGATGAATCTTCCTCTTAAAAAAAGCCCTAACATATAATTGCCTCTGTGAAAAAACTATTGGAAGAAGTCATTAGAAAAATAAAATTATCTGAAACTCTGCTAATTTATGCTTTGCTCATCTTAAACTCTATTTTCACATGAGGAAATGGGTTTGCTTGTTACGCCACAATATAATAGAACTTAATTACATATCCATTCACAAAGCAGATCCTCCACCATCTGCAAGGCTCGTAATCTTATTCTTCACAACGGTGACCCTTTGTTCTGTATGTCAGGATATCCCCTATAGAAGTGAGGTAGGGCCGCTCACACTACATTTAAACAAAAGATGTCCCAATATTATCAAGTGTTACTTTCATCTTCTTTTATGAACTTTTATACCATTATGCGTGGGACTTGCAAAACCATCTCAGTCATGCAATCAAATGCACTTAACACCTCCAGTGGGAATGCACTCTTTAAAACAACTTTAGCATAAACACAACATTAGGAAAAAAGAAGGAACTTGTTTTTTAACTTTACAAAAAAGATGAACGAAGGAAAAAAAGACTCCATGAAAGGATCCTGCGACAACAGACTCCAAGATTACATAAAACATATTTCTAAGGATGATATGATTGGAACTTGAATATGTTAGTCTGGAAAATTTCTTTCCAGGCAGTATTTCCCTTTCTCCTCCCTATAAGAAAGATCAGTTATGGCCAGACCCAGTGTTCTGACCTGGGTCTATGACCTCCCCTGGAAAACTATTACAGTGCTTCCTTAACCGTCATTCCTTAATGTGTATTTCCCAAAACCAGCACATCACATACCAAAAATATTATGTATACGGAAGAAAGAAAGATTACTTATATAACCAGAGGGTTATTTTACTGCTCTTTTATCAGAAGAAGCATTTTATTCATTAATCTTGTTCAAGTTTATGATCCACTATGGCCCTTTTCTAAAGAACTGGCCATTATTTGTGTTTGTACAGTTGGCTATTCTTGACTAAGTGCAGTTCACTGAAGTCATCCCTGTCAAAATTCTCCTGTACTACTTTCAAGCAATTTCTTGAAGGACAGGTGGAAATCTAGTCCCAGCACACCTACAGTATTTCCATCTTCTTGCAATGAACAGATTCAGAAAACAGCAATTTGAGATGGTGAAAATGTTAAAAAACTGCACTTGAGAGAGGCTGCAATACTGCTGCCTTAAATTTAAATGGGAAGAGTTATTTACATTTAAGATAAAGTAGGACCAAGATCATTCCTATATCTAGGTCAAAAACTCAAATTGCTATGTTGATCCTTTGATGATTTTTCATAGATTGCTTATGTGTAGTATTATCTACAGAAAAAAAAATTCCTCTTGCTTTTTGTATTACATTATTGAATTCCTCCTTTTTTACAATAATTCCTTCACTGCTGAGCTGGACAAACCTAATGAAAATGCAATACTAAGTCTAGTCAAAGTTGTACACTACTTGGTGTAAGAAATGAAAGAGCATACTTTGTACAGAAAAGAGGACCACCAAAGTACAGAGAATAAAGTAAAAATAATTTTAAGGAATAAGCAAATGAAAAGTCTAAAGAAAAAAATATATTTCACTCTTGCCTTACAGGAATGAAAAGTAGCCAGATAAAACCTGAAACACTTGAAATATTCAAAGCTTCAGTTTATCTTTTTTCTTTCTTTTTTTCTTTTTTTTTTTTTTTTTTTTTTTTTTTTTTTTTTTTTAATTTGGGGGGGAAAAAAAAAAAA
>VXAC01008197.1:32089-59307 GCA_013399225.1 Rhipidura dahli | reverse complement strand
TCCCTTCCCTCTCTTTTCTCTTTTCTCTTCTTTTTCATTCTCTCTCTTTCTTTCTTTGTATTTTTAAATGTCCTGCCCAAAGAACTTAGAAGCTTCCCTGTAGAAATTATCTGATGTTACTGAGAAACCACAATTTTTTCTACAAGGTCTCCAGGCGAAACATAGATTCTGATCAGGCAACAGCTGAATAAAATTCAGCTGTAGAGGTTAATTAATACTGCAAAGAAGAGAGCAAACAGCTGTAATTTATAATAAAAATTAGGACATGCCCATTCTATTTTTTAAGAGAGGGGATATGCCATTTGGTATATTCCAGTGAAACAAGAGATATTATCTACATTGTCTCTGAAATGAGAGCCACACCTTCATAAATTAGAAGAGTCATCTGTGAGTCCTCATAGAAAAAAATGTCTTTGCTAAAACAGCATGTCCTTATCAAACACACTAGCTGTCCAAACTTCCTTTTACTGCTAACAAAAAGGTTTGACTAATTTGTTTGGCTAAAAGGGACTCAGAGGAAAGTCCTGAAATGTTTTGTGTATCTGGGCCCTACTCTTGGAAAGATCTCCAATAGAGCACATAACAGAACCATAACATTTTTTCTGTATTTTTTATTCCCTTCTCTTTTATTATACATGCATGTTTAATGCAAACCTTTTGTTAAAGTGAGTCCATAACTGGTTTTATATCCTGTCAGATTAGAATATAAAGAAAATTTTAAAATATTTTAATTGAAATATGGTGTCCTTTAGTCAGAAACAGGAGTTTTTCTTTATTTTTCCTGGATGTACAGAAAAAAAAAAATGGCGAGAACAGCAGAACACAACAGAAACATCATTGTAGTTTAATATAAACTATTGACTTCCAGTTATGCTGAAATTATTTGAAAGCTATTCAGTTCTGCTTCCCTCCAGTAAACCATTCATTAATGCTTACAGATTTAACTCTGGCTCCTCAAATATCTGAGGTTATGTGATTTGGAAATCACAGTCTGTCTGTGACCATGTGCCAATAAATGGGCCTTAATATTTCACTGTGAGCCATAATTTAATTTTTAATTATTGTCTTTTGACCTGTTGTCTTTCTTCCACAGCAACCTATTGCATATGCTTGAATGTATCAATTAGCAGTAGCAGTAGTACTTGTAGTAGAGAAAACACTGCAATTAAGAGAACTGAGTACTTAATGAAAGATTTGCACATACTTAACGAGCAATCTAGTCATTACGGGGCAGTCACGGAACAGGACAACATTAAGCCCATTGCCACAGGAACAACTACTCTGCTATGCAGTGGAGAAAGTCTAAGACTACACCAGGTATCATTTTATTGATGCTAATAAAACTTGACAAATGAATTCTCAACTATTCTGTTGGTAGCATTACTTTCAGCGAAGCAGGATACTTGATGTTTCAGACCGCAAAGACAGTGAATTAAATCCCCCCAAGCTCTGCCAAGCAATGATCCAAATACAGGGACAATGACTGCTGAAACCTCTGCTCCTTTTAAGCTGTGCCTCCTTCACTTCTTGCTGTGTCTTGCAGACCATGGCACAGAGAAAGACTATGAAGGAAACAGTAACAGCAGGAAAAAGCAACACAAGATATTGACATTGGTAATTCATCTGACAAGACATGAAAAAGTGATTTAGGAAAAAAGTAACTGTAAACTAACAGGAAAGCACTGAATATTTTTTCTGTGATTATCTAAAATACTGTCTCACTAGAATCCAGAATAAATTTTCTCCCTCATAGGTAATTTTTTTGCACAGATACTTATTAAAAAGTAGAGACTGAAGGACTGTGGAGAAGAATTGATACTGCATGTTAGTACTTGTACAAAAATCTAGAATGGTCAGTAACACATTTGGTCAGAATATGTAGAAGCTATTCTAAGAATTTAATTTGCTTAACCATTGTAAATCTTCAACATAGAGCATAAAAGTTCTCTAATACCTAGTATCTGTTCTAATGATATGGAAAGATAATCCAAAATCACCACGTTTTATTTTTTGCTCTACAGAACTTAGGAAACAGTTCTTTCCTTCTGTGTTCATCTTCCTTTTGACCTTATTCTGACCTTCAGCCTCTGCACTAAATTTTGTGAGATACTGATATGCCATTTTTCTGTTGACAGCTCTACCAGCATTAACACACAGGGCTATTCACAGATTTTGGAAGTAAAAGCCCCCCACTGCTTCTCTTTCACTAAACTTCCTGTAACTTTTCAAACTGCTATAGAAATGGAGTCTGTTTCTCCAAGCAGGTCACGTATATATAGCTGGTTTTTGCAGTGATCCAGAAAATTCTTACATGTATCCATTGATTCTTTAAGATTAGATACAAGATGTTTAAAATCTACTTGTTAATCATGCTCGTAGGTATCTTTTTGTTTTATTAAATAATAAAGATTTTCCAATGCTCAGAATAAGTAGCATGGAAACAAATTTTAGGAATTAATGTATTGTTTTATTTTGTTGTAAGGCCTTATGGATCTTGTGAAATAAAACCTTTGCACCAAAAGGGTAATTTTATTCATGTGTTTTACTCTTTTTCTTTGAGACTGGAGCAGATAGTCAACTACTTATTCACCTCATTTATTTTATCAATGCTCCTGTGTTCTTTATAATGATTCAGCTACAGTGTCTGAAGCAGGTGAGCTTAGTGAGCCAGAGGCAATGCTGACCAAGCAACACAGAAGCCAACTAATCAGTTTGTGGAAAATAGTTAAAATTCAGAAACAGCTCAGTCCCCAAACCAAATGAAAAAGCTCTCTATGAAAGAAAGAAAACCGTAGACTGAAAAAGGCGAAATTTAAACAGAGAATAATCAGTTGTCCTTTGTCAAGATAGATGTACTGACTTTGCCTGCAATAGAGTTAATTTTCTCCATAGCAGCTCACAGGGTGTTTGTGATTTGTGATAAAAACTGTGTTGGTAACACACCCATGTTGTAGCTATGGCTGAAAAATATGTAATGTCTGCAAAACATCAAAGACATTTCTGCCTCTCACACTGTCCCAAAAGCAAGAAGGGATGTGGATGCAAAGCACAAGCTGGGAGGAGACATAGTTGGCCTCAACCAGGCATCCATACCACACAGCATCATGCTCAATAAAAGACAGGAAGAAGAAGGAACATTCGGACTTTTCTTCCCAAGTCAACACTACACATGGTGAAGCCCAGCTTTCCCATAAAAGGCTCAGAACCTGCCTGTCTGTGGAAAAAGCGAATGAATTCTTTGTTTTGTTTTGCTTGTGGGCATGGCTTTGCTTTACCTAGTAACTGTCCTGACCTTAAACCACAAGTTTTTCCACTCTTACCCTCCTGATTCTCTCCCCTATCTCATAAGGGGAAGTTAGTCAGCAGGTGTGTGGGTCTTACTTGCAAACTGGAGTTAAACCACAGCAATACGAAAGAAGATACTTCTAAATCAAACCACATAAGCTGATGATAAAACAATGTAACTAGAAACAGCTTTTCCTAACTGAATCAGAGAACAAGCCTTTTATTTTCAAAAGTAAAAACATTTCATAGTCAACCCCAAGACAGGGGTTTTGTTATAAATGACTACTACAGATCAGAGAAGGATAGTGATTCTCCTAGTGACCAAATGAAAAGGAACATAGGTTTGAAAAAAAAAATCAAGAAAGTAATCCTGATCCTGATGGAACACCACTTTAAAATGGAGTGTTATTACTACTGACAGAGGAGAAGTAAAATCAACATCGTGTACCTTGCAGTCTATGACTGTTAGAGAACAGTGTGAACATGGTAGAGAAACTAGAAAGACTGAACTATATGAAGGACTGTGCCAGCAGATTTCAAGTAACTATGACTCTTTCCTAAGGAAACCTTGGAATGAAGACAAGCCGAGCAGTGAATTAGACAGGCACAGGCATCTTCCAACTCAAGTTGTTCTTTGGTAGAACCAACCATTTATACATCCATCATCAAGAACGTACACATAAATTGCAACAAGGACAAAATTATAGATGCACTTTGAAAAAGAAATGCTCCTGGATCATAGACTCATGGAAGAAAGTAATTTTGGACTGGCTGTATATGGACATGTCTAGTAACCCATGTTCAGAACCTAAGTAAACTCTGCCTAAGTGGATTTTTAAATGAGGAAATGAATCAATGATGTATACAAAACAAAGATATGAAACTGTGTTATCACAGTAATTATTTAAGAACTGGCAAAGCAGCAGACCTCTGCCTGAAGGCACTGTGATTCAGAACTAGCAAAGAAGCTAAAGGTGCATAAAACCTATTGTAGCTAGAACTGGATGGGAGTATCTGTGGAGCTGTATCCACTAAATCAGTAGCAATAAGCCACAATTTCACTTCAAACAATGAATATGTAACACTTCAAAATGCCACTTTCCTTGTAGCTTTCACAGAAGCAACACAGTCAGGTGAAGGAGTATGTTCTTCAGTATATTTCTGAAAAGTCTCTGCCTGGAAATGATTGCATAATTTTAACAGTGGGTAAGGACAAGTAAGGAGGCGATGGTCTACTATCAGAGTACTGATTTTATAATAATGCCAGGAAAAAGAAAGATGACCAACTTCCCAGTTTTTTGTTCCTGCTAACTCTAAGGCAACTTCTTCTAAATTAATATACAGAGCATTTTATTTCCCTGCAAAAGAATGAGTGCTGTACAAATTAAAACAACTAGTACAAAGTGAGGCCCCTAAAAACACCCTAAATTGCCAATTTAAAGATTCTACTAAAACTACTGCTAATAGCACAACAATAATGAAGAGAGAATTACCACATATTGAGCAGAAATTGGAGCTGCACAGTGCACACAAGGTGAATCTCATTTATAATTTAAGGCAATAATGAAATAGTAGAGTAGCTAACACAAAACTTTCTTTAATAATGTCTTCATGTTTATCCCACTCAATGAAATTTTTGATCAGACTGCCTTGCTTTTTCGCCCTCTAGGTTTAATTGTTGTAAGTCAAACCCTTATTTCTTGCCACATATATGCCTATACCAAATTCTTGGCTTACTGAACTCATTTCAGAACTTATTATAATAGCTGAAATAATATACTCCACCCATAAATAGTAACATGTTCAGAGGTGTGAATTTAATACGATAGAAAAATTAATGTTCTTTTTAAGATGTCCTTTATCTGCTGTCCAAATTGTGTATTTTTCCCATGTCACAAGCCATGTTTATCTGCAGAAACTTCAAGTACAGTAACTTCTGATGAAGAGGATCTGCACATTTACATACCCAGATTTTTCCCTCAGAATCCGTCTGTGGGCAAAATTAGTCATGCAGCATACATGATTTAGTGACTTTTAAGTGGCTTAGACCACCCCCATAAGATTCAGTGACCCAAGAACAGATATACTCACAAGATGTTATGGTCATAACATGCAGCACTGATCTCACTGCCTCTCTTCAAACAGGTGAGCTACAGAACTGTGCAAATTTCAAAGAATTCAAAGCAGCTATTCTTAGTTTTAGAACCTGAGGCCCAAACCCTGCTCACACAGGCAAGTGACAACTAGCTATAGAAAATGTTTCAAATGACTAATTTTATTTTCTCTCTACCAAAGGAACACCATGTTACAGCAGTCTAAAAATCTTCAGCACAGAGCAAGAATATCAGCATTCTTTAAGGAACAGCACATAAACAAAGATATTCCTTAACATAAAAACAAACCAAAACAAACAAAAACCCCAAAGTCAAATAAAATAAACACTATATAAAGAAAAAGTGCTCACAAAGCAGATTGTCTGACTGGTATCGTTACCATCATACATTGCTACGGATAGCAAAATCTCTCAGTGCAAAATACTGTACACAAACACTGAGCCTTTAGGTTAACTGATCACTGAAGTCTCATTTATGCAGTGGGCACTAGATTTTTGTTGCATATTGAATCTCAGGGAACTTTTTCCTAGTTTAAAATTACATCATTTTGCACAATTCTGCCCCCTACCACCCACCCCCATTCTCTTGTATTGCTTTTGTTTTCAAATGCTCTGGACATTTTTACACATCCCTGACATAAAATAGGACAGACTTGAAGCAGAAAACAAAGCAAACTAGGAAAAAAAATACTGAGCTACAACTATATTCCATCCAAGATACATTTGTTAGAATCCAGTTTTCAGTTGGGAGGTTGACTTTGGAGATAAAAAGAAAATATGAACTGACAATGTCAAAATTATTCTGCTTCCATATTACTTCTCCTTTCAAAATCTATTTATATTAATACATATTTTAATGACACATGAAAGCATAAAGATGAAATAGAAACAAAAGACAACACAAAGCATTTCGGATCAACTGTTATTGATTCATTTTTAGTTGTCCCCTGGAAAATAACAAGTTGAAGAAAAACAGATTTATCTGGAAGGAAACTAATTCTCTAAATTTAAAATCATAAAACAGAAATATAGCTTTGGAGCCTTACTGCATGGTACAGTTGAATCCAAAAGCAAAGAGTGAGTGCTATGTGTCCTAGAGCACACTCTTTCACTCAGTACAAAGGAACTCGTGTCTAGCAAGTAGCAGTAACAGATCTCACTTTTTGCAAACTAAGATTTACATCTTTGAGCTTGTTTTGATGTCCTTTTCTTAAGGAAAGAAGCCACGCAATATTTTTTTTCTAGAAGTCTTAAAAACAAACCCCAGTGCCTTCCTCTTCTCCTGCATGCACCTTACTGCAAATCATATTTCAGAATCTGGTCTTCAGCTTCATATTCCCAACATGAATTACAAAATAACATAAGTGATTTTAATTGCAAAAATAAATGACTGTCTATTTTCGATTATCAAACAACAAAAATACGTTGGTTTATTTCAGAGGCAGCACAGTGTAACTCCTCTGTCTATTATTTCCTTAGTTCATACATATGGACAATAAAACGTTGGTAAAGATGGCAGTTTATTTTAACTCTCAAGTCAAAGTCTCACACATCTGGTTTTTAAACACTTACAAACTATTTTCTAATTTCTTCATTTTCTAAGTGAGGTTCCCTCTGCCTTTACGATATTCTTTTTTAAACAAGTCTTCTAGAGAAAACATTCATGTTATGTTCATTCATCATGGATTTTGGGTTTCCATTTAAATAATGCATTTGAAATCTCCAGAAGAAATTGAAACACTGAACACTTATATGCAAAGTAATATGCAAGACACTATTTCAGAATTAAAATACAAGCTTCAACACCTTTCAGAAATAAAATATCCCCTAATACCTGTGAAACTATATGCTTTTCTTGGAGATGGTGTCTCTTGCAGCCAGTTACAAGTGTACTTACAGTTCATTTGCCTTCAAGAATCTGAGATTGTCTCCTCTCTCAACAGATAATGTACACTCACCATTAACTCTCTTGCAGTGACTCCCACCCTGCACAGAGTGGAATAATCACACCATTCTCATTTGCTTCCCCTGTAGAAAAGCTTGAGGTAATAGCCTTATAATAATTCGTTCATCTTTAATTGTGCAAATAAATCTTGGTACTACCTTGGCAACATCCAGTTGTCTGATCTGCCACAAATCTAAGCAAAATCTATGGTCAGACCTTTCATCCTCTTCTCTCCAAAGGCTTTTCCTTCCTTCCTAGTGCATCTTTTTTTTCCACCTTTTCAACTGTGACATTTTCCACTAAATATATTAGGCTTTCCAAGGCTGACTGCTCCATCACAGACGAAAAAAAAAGAATTAAAAATATTCCAAACTATAATTGATTATCTAAATTCAGAAATTTTGACTTGCAGCTATTGAAATTCTAAGTGGTAACAAATACTTTCAATATTTTAGGGCTACCGGGATTGTAGTGCTTCGGTTATGATGAGGTTTTGTGTATTTTTTTTCATATCTACCAGGTACACTCAAGATTTGCTGTCTGTACTGGATGATGCAGTCCAGGAATATTGTCAATATCTCTTACATGAATTATGGGAAATAGAAACAGAAAATAAAAAAGAAAAACCAAAAAAACCCACACCCAACAACAAAACAAATATCACCGAAGCTTTTCAAAGAAAAAGCATATAGCTCTAGACACACAGGACACCATTAGCCAGTATCAGTTCTGAATGCTAAGTCCTTGTTCAAAGCTTTCATGGCTCCAAGAACCTCTGTCCCAGTTTGGTTTAAGTCAATTCAGCAGTGTAATGCTCCATGAATGATAGTGTACCTCATTTGCACATACAACAATGCTCACACAGCCTCATAAGCAACAAGACCAAACACTGCGCCTACTTGCAAGTGAAATAAATTTTAAAAAATAAATTATCTTTTACCAGCTTGGATTGATCAGAAAAGTATGCCCTGAGGACTATTTACAAGAAAAGTGAATTAGAGTATTTACTTTGCACTGGGTGAATTCACCCAAGGTGAATGTGATCATAGTGCATTTATCTGTCAGTTTCAAACTTTCTCTTCTAATTTCTTGTGTTGTGAAACAAAAAAACTATTAGGTTCCTGGAAGTAGCAGGTAACTCTAAGAAAATGGATGCTTACTACAAATCTATGTATCTATCTGTGTTTCCTTTCTGGTCTCTGGAATAAAGAACCTCATTTCGGCAATACAAATTACACAAATGAAGGAATAAGAACAGGGAAGTAGGTACCATATAGAGTGACAGGTCAGATATTTCAGCACTCAAATTCAAACAAAGAACAACACTTTAAAAAATTCAACCTAAAAGAAGGAAAATATTTTTGGCCCCTTTTTAACTAAAATTGCCAGTCAAATGGCTTTCTTGGAGGAAATGGCCTCAAGATGCCCCAGGTAAGGTTTAGATGGGATACTAGGAAAAAAGTCTTCACTGAAAGGGTCTTGTGTACCAGACTGCTCATGGAAGTGGTTGACCATCCCTGCAGGTATTTAAAAGCAGTGTAGATGTGGCACATGGTTAATGGTGGACTTGGCAGTGCTCAGTTAATGGTTGGACTCGATGACTTTAAGAGGTTTTTCCCCAATAAAAGATTCTAAGTCTCTGCTACAGTTACATCTCAAAGTAACATGCTGTTCTTAGCTTAAACACCCAAAACTGAGAAGTCCTGGTATCCATCTCTGATATGACAACGTTTCTTAAGATAGTTTATCAGCAGTCTTCAGGATCCAAATACCTATAAACCAGGTATTTATCTGCCTTCCATACACCTCAGACTCATGATTTATGACTTAGAAACCTCTGCACTCGAATACTGACAGTCTTTGTGACTGCTTCTTAATCTATCCACGCTAAAGAAGCCGGAAACAGGTTGAAACTGCAGATTATATTTAAACAGGAGAAAAGAAGGTAACTGTGAGAGAAAGACTGCTGGGAGTAAGCTCTTCTATTAAGAATACTGTCCAGGCTATACCATGTAAAAGAAATCCACAAGAATTTACCTTCAAATATCTGTCATTCTGATACAAGCCTGTTGGATCTGTCATGCAGATTAAGGGCTTAAGAGCAAAATGATGTACACACAAATGTCACTGATAATCTTTGATTGTCAACTTGAAGAGCCTGATTTGTCAAAATATGTCCATATTTACTGGCTTTTCATAAATTCCACTACTTCCATTATTGATTTCTACTGCACTTATCTGGCAGCCACACCTCTTCCCCAGTACTCAGAATCTAATGATAACACTATTACTCAGCATCCCTTAAGACATTTGAGTAATCCACCAGCATCACAGGGATGCTGCCTTAATGGCAAGGAGGGGATAAAAATTTATTCCTTCACCTGAATGTCATGTTGAAACCGCCTTTTGTATTTTAGTTCCTTCATTTCCAAGAGAAAATACTGATAAATTCTGGAACAGCCTTGAATGACTTTTGTGACCAATCTTAATCATTGATGACCTCCATTTGTAAAAACCTTTGAGCAAATTTGTATTTGTTTCCTGATGGTCTTATTAAAATCTACTTTAAATGAAACAAATATAATTTCAAAGTCTCTTTTTGAAGACAAAAGACAGTGTTTTATTTAACTAATATTTAAGCAAAATGCTGGGGCTGTTTTGGACACAAATTCAAAACCATCAGCTGAACTCCGCACAATCTGTATTTGGGGCAAATAACTTCTTTTGAGAATTTTTTTCACATAGAAGATAAAAGGCAGTGTCACATAAGGAAACACATTTAGTGTCAGGAAACTAGTGTCATTCAGTGTCAAGGAAACACATTTATATATTATTCTTATATATGCTCCTTGGATGCAACAACAGAAAGTGATTTCAAATCTACTATTAACTGTAAAATATAGATTTTGTATATCCTATTTGGATTTTTCAGTTGGTTCTTACATCACCCTGACAGAGCAAATGAACATTTAACAATTGTTCACAATACAATACAAAATTTTTAACTTTTAAGCCAATTTTTTTTTTTTTTTGCCTCATAGAAATCACAACATCTCCTCTTACGTCAAAGTTCTAAACAAAAATAAATAGTTTCCCACTAGGATTGTGTATGTTCCAGCCCGACACCTCTTTTTCAAAATTTGTTTTAACCTGAAACATATTTTGCTCCCCTGGGCAGAAGTAACAGTGACTCAGTCACTTTCACCAGATGGCATGTTTCTTACTGCACTGAAAAAAGAGTATAATCTTACTGGCATGACAGTTTTCAAACCAGTCCTGCTTGTAGAGATCCAGAGAAAGGAAAGGCATGTCTTTCAAAATCAGCATTTTGTGGTGCCAAAAGTTAGAGTCTCCTGCTCAGTAACTACATTGAAAAATAAACATGTAGAGTACTTCAAACACGACATTGGGAAAAAAATGCGGTGAAACAATACATGTAATTTGTGTAACATCAGGACAAAAAGGAGTATCTCGAAGCAAGAAGTCTGGGGCTTAAATGGAAACAAAAGACAAAACCAAAAGTTCATCAGTGACCTAAAGTTTGGAAAAGAGCTGAAAAGCCTGTGTTATGCCTTTTTTTAATGATTGCATATTTTCTTAAGTTAAATGCTCCATGGCTTTTCCAGCAACAATAAGAACAAGCTCTCATGTTAAATCAAAGCAGGAATGCTATTAAGCAATTGAGTACATCTTTAACTGGTTTACATAATTATTTTAATACAATAGTTTGTACCACTTGAATGGCTGCAAAAGTCCGACAGAATTACAGTGGCATGTTAATACACAGCCCATTTAACTGTATTAAAAAAACATGGCAGCATTACTTACAAAGTCCTTAAAACTTTTTGAGGAGAGGGGAGGGAAGGAGAGGGAATGGGAGGGGAGGGTAGAATAGGAGGGGAAGAGAGGAGAGGAGAATTAATTCAACCACTACTTGGAAACTTCAGCAGTATTTATTTACTTTTATTTACATATTTATCTACCAATCTAACATATTGGTCTACCTCCTGCTAAGGACTTCCTTTAACAATCATTAGCCAATAGGTATCTTTCAGTTAGGAGTGGTTTGTGGAATTCATTTTATTGTGCCTATTTAGAAAACCTGCAAAAATATTTTTCAGTCCAATATATCATGACATTAATTGCTAAGAGGCAAATAACTAAAAGATAATAATTGTTATAACTGTTGTTCAATGAAACTTTTTATTTCATGTATGGAATATCCATTTTTCTTTCTTAGCAACAGAAGCTACAAAGAACTTGTTATGACAGCAGTAAAAAATTTTTCATGTTCCTAAAATAAAAATCAAACTTTTCCAAGACATCTTAAATTTCATAACAAATATAAGAGAATGTTCTCTATGAATATGTATACATGTGCCTGTTAAAAACTCTGAAGTTCTGCGCTACCAAACTCAACTAGAGCTTAAAGAAGGGATAGATTATTCATTAGTAATTAAGATAATGTGGTCGTATTTTAATTTAAAACAGAAAGAAAATCCCACCCTACTCAGAGCCCTCTTTACTTGTTTCATTGTAATACAACCTGTAAGTGTTTAGTTTACACACCAAGTATTCCACAACAGTTTCATGCATGCTAATTTAGAGAAGACCCACAGATAGATAATCTGGTGAAACCTGGCTGTTCCCTTGGAAGAATATTCTTTTCTCAAAATATCTGTAGAGAGGCATCTTTGGTCTGATCTTTAAGTTTCTGAGCTTTGTGAGAACATATGTTGGGTTCTGGGAAAGAACTGAACTGTTATCTCTTACTGTTTAAAAATTACTCAGAAAAAGCAACAAACCCAGACACGCACCCTGTAGCACAGTCCTTTTCATAAATGGGTACTGTAAATACTCCTCCTCTCAAATTCGCTGTCGAGACTATTACTGATTCTACTGATTTTACTGTCAAAGATTCAGCACTGACAAAGCATCAGTAGATATTAGCTCACTAAATTATTACTACAACAAAAAAGCCACCATGTTGTACAACAGAAACCCAATGTGCTTATTCAGCACAATTTAGACTACTCATTTGAGACAATTCAGTTACGCCCATGAGACTTATACAAAGCACAGCTTCATTAGATGGACTAACTCGTGATATTGTAAGCATGAATTAATCACGTTTGAAATCCAGTTTATTGTGAAATGTACTAAGTACAACCTACTGGAAAATTCATTAGATATCTCTAATGAATAATATCATCTCTTAATTAGATATCTCTTCTGTAAGTGTTCTTGTACTGTCCAAAATTATATTCCATTTCATATAGTTCATCATTAGAAGCATTTATATTTAGCATTTATAACAAAGCTGCAGTGTTTTCTATAGCTCTTTAATACGTTACATTCTATAAAGCAGTAACTACCCATGGTAACTTAAAAGATTTGGCAATTGCATTTGTAAAGTTATCTAGCTGTAATCACTGTACATAGAAAACTGCAAAATATTTTTAGATTGACTGCAGTCATGGGGTACAGAGTAGCAGAATCCTCTGCCTCAGTAGGGGTAAAAGGGGTAGTAGGGGTTCAGACTTTACCCTATTTTGCAAAAATTATCAGTGGTGGACAGAGGAAGGAGAGCCACACTGCTTTTGGTAATGAAGGATGCGGACACCGCACTGACTCTTCAATCTCAAAGCCAAATATTATGAGGATGGGAAGAACAGTGTTTTTCCTGAAAGAAACTGGCACCAGTAAAGGTATGGCAAAACTTCTGATAAGAGAACAAACCAGTGATAGCAGTTGATATGCAGATGATTTATGTAAAGCTGCGGGGCTGACACAGCTGGCCTGGAGATATGATTGACAGTCAATCACTATAGAAGCCCCATCCAACTTTTTAAAATCAGGATCTTCTAATATACATCCCCTTTTAGGGGTTTGTGCAGAAATTCCTTCCTTGAGTCGGGACATTCCTGAGGGATACTCCTCAAGGCTGAGTGAAAAAGATTTACCTATGTCAATGGTATGGTATGGGTGAGTAAAGTCAATCTGTACCTAATCATTTTGATAGTTCTAATATAATTGCTTCAATATTGTTTCAAAAAAAATGCACTATAATAGCAGTTATGACTACCTATATTCTGTAGTTAAAAAATCTGAATTCTTTTAGTCTAATCATTAACATGATTGTCATCTATTTAAATAAATTTTTTATTTTATCCTTATATTTGGGTTGCCACCTTAACCCTACAGAGGACGAAGTCATATAAAGGCTCGGTTGTACTTATATAATCCTTTACACCTAAACCATTGACCAAGTCTGTACTAGGATTGGACCCAGATGCACTTAGACGCCTCTCTGAGAAGGTGTTGAGAAAGGAAAGTGGTCTTTTCTAAACCTCATGACTCAATGGCAGGGTTTCACTGATAAATCTTTTGATTTGAAGCTTCCTTTCTGCTCACAACACCTATAAAGGAGTTTATGTGTGTGTGTGTGTGTGTGTATGTGTGTGTGTGCGTGTGTATAGACATATATATATATAAATATTCAAAGAAAAACTCTCTTTTATATATAAATGCATTCTACTCTCACAAATAGAATAGTCACAGATTACTGTTTGCTACTTGCTCTTCAAATTAAGGTTTCTTAACTGGCTTATTATTTTTAAATCCTAATACCAATAATGAGACAAAGTGGCCAATTTTCAGTAACTTTGAAATGAAAAGTGAGAACTATCTGAAACTTCCAAAATCTTCTAAGACATTGTAAATAAAACCTTACTGAGTGTATTCTAAGTACCTGGATAACCACTTAATCAAAGAACAACCAAGAGGTCATTTAAAAAAAAAAGTTTTCTGCGCTTTTATGGTCGAGTTTTGTTTTCCTCCACTTTTTACTAAAAGAGGATCCTTATCATTAAGTTTTCTACAAGGAAATGAAGACAGAAATGTGGCAGCCTCATTCCCCTGCCAACCAGAGTATAAAATATGTGTCTGGTTTTTTATAGCTACAACAGAAAGCAAGGCAGTGAGGAGAGTAGGGGAAGAAGATTTTAGTTTGACTTGAGTCAAGTAAGACAGAACAGCCTTAGGCATAGCAATGCTATCCTGTGTTACTAAAATCACTTTCCTAGCAGTATAAGAAAGTGACTCATTTTAAGACATTTCTGTTGTTACAGTGCAGTCCATATGACATTTCTTGTATAATTCAGTCACACTTTATTCAATCTCTCTCAAGATATTCACCAGTTCACTGAACTGTACTCAGAAATTAATATAGAATGAGGTTCAGATTGCAACCACTGGTGAGACGTACTTGTAAACAGGACTGCTAACTCAGGTGCTGGTGAAGAGAGGGCTTCCCCACTAAAATAATGGCAAAGTCCACAAATGTCATTCCTTAAAACAAAACAGCAAACTTGGAAATCAGACACAAGCATACTGATATAAAAATGAGGAGTGATAGAAATCAGTAAGTATTCCTGTAGTGATATGCCTATATCAAACATTTGGTTGCAGCATGGAGATGTCAACAATAGTCTCATTATCTAGGGAAAATAATTCTTCATCCTAGGTTCTTCCAATTCAAAGCTAGCATCACTACTGCCTCATCCTGCATTCTACTTTAATCCAAGAATGCTAATTAAAATCATGTGTAATCTGACACCCTCTTGAACAGGGTTTAACCATGCCAGCACTGAACTCAGGCCTCCAGAATCTTCACATCAAAAATGATGGATTATGAAATAAACTAGATTTTATGGATTTCTTTAGCATCCCTTCATGATGTTCCAAAATTAGTAATGGATAACTTCTGCAAAATTTATTTTCATCCAGCTCTCTCTGAGGCAAATGACCATCCGCAAAACCAAATGTGCAGACTATTTAAAATTATAATTTCAGAAGAGTAACAAGACTAAGTAAATGCATAATGCAATTTATGTCTTCATTTATGGAAGTAATTTAAGAGAAATAATTTAATTTATTTTTTGTTAATAAAAAAGCGCAAATTGTTGAAAAACAATTCATGTAATAACTTCAGCATTTTCTCTCAAAGTATCTATGGTTTTGTCCTTGAAAAATATTTTCTGAAAGTATCAAGCTAACTACTGTTGCCTTTTCATGAATGCATTTTTGAAAGGATATCCACTACATTTTAAGCACTTAAAACTGCCAAGCTGAAAAAAGCCTTTAATTTAAAGCTTCACAATCATTATGCTACACAGTATGAACACATGGGAGTGTAAATTTAATTTTCATCAAAAGCTAGACTGGTAAATCCTGTCTCTATAAAGAGACCCCAAAATCACATGCACAGGCCCAGCTACCATCATATTTCCAAGGGTAGAATTCTTTACAAATGACAAGCTCAAAAATTAGTGTCTGACTCTTTAATCATTCAAAATTAGACAACACAGAATGCCTACTGGCTGTCATTACTGACAGTATTGGCACCTACTCTTGAAAGAATCCCACAGTGAGTTTGATATTAAGAGAATCTCAGTTAACTTCTGGTTAAAAAAATGCCTTGCAGTTCTTCCAGCCAGAACTGAAAACACTCCTGAGACAGCTTTACTGGAGATCAGAAGAAGTTCCATTTATATGCAGCCATTAGACATGTGTACTCTTTTATACTGTTCTTCAAATAATTAAGGAACCACACAGGCCTGGAGCCCCAGTGTGCCAGAGTGCCATAATAAAAAAACAACAAAATCCAGGAGTAAAACAGACCAAGGCATAAAGACTTTCAAAGCACTACCCTCTACAGAGGTCCTATAAAAATTGTTACCACATCATATTAACTTCAATAACAGATTCAGTGATGGTACCCTAAACTTTGAAAAGACGCCAAACACAAACAACAGCTCCCGCTTCCTTTTTTTTGACAGGGTGTTGGTGCTGGTGGTTTTGGGTCTGCGAGGCCCTTTAATTTGTATTTGCTATCTAGTAGCAGTGCTGTTGCAGTGATGATGTCCTAAGTACATTTTTGACCTGGGGGTAGAGTCGTTAGAGCAGTCTGTTCACAGAAGTGTGTTGAATTAATAGCATCAGCTATACACTGTGCTAACACTCCAGTGACAGAAAGGATTAAGTTGTCTGCCACCTTCTTGTTCCTTATGCACTTGGCTAAAGACTGCATTGACTGCATTGACAACTGAGCAATTGAAGATTAGAAAAGCTAGAATTGCCAGCTAGCAAGTTCAGGATTATGCAGTCACTTTCCTGCCAAGAAGTAAAAGATACACTGAACATGCTGATTTACAACTGGAGAAAATACCAATAACACAGAAATTGAAGAGCGTTCTCATTTTGGCTTTTCCCTGACATTTGCTATTTCTACTAGTCCTGGAACAGAGATTATTGAACGTTTCCCCTCCTGCCAAACACTTAACCAAAACATCACGTTCAGGGCTTTAACCTTCCTGAAAAATTAATTTATTCCATTTTTTTGGCCATTTGCCACAAATCCCAGATAAATAATACCACAAAACTAGTAACAATTCATTATGCCATATAACAAAGAACAGAATTATTATTCTCAGAAAAGGAAAATGTAACTTCTTAAAAAACCATAGAGCAGTGCCATCTAGTGATAGCCACCATAAATAAAAAAAGTTTGCATTAATATGTAATGCAAATAGGGTATTATCAATCATTGAGCTTGATTCTTTTCTCAGGCAAAACATTTGTGGAACAAGCTGCAAGGATAATAATGAGTTATATCAGAGGTCACCATTTCAAGAGAGCTCAGCATTTGCATTTCAAAGTAAAAATGCACCTGGTAGCAGATTCACAGGAAGAATCTACCATTACCCCTCACTATATAGTGTTGGGAAAAGGAGTTAATATTTTTAGTGCTCTACAGATAACACAGACTAAAAATTAGTGAGCAATATCTCTGTTGTTACCTTTGAAGGATTTACTGGTAATTTTTAACTGGAGTAAAACTACAAGAGAAACAGAAAACTACATAGTTCGTACACAGGTCCAAATTATTTTCCTGACAGCTGAAGAAAATTGTTCACTTACTGTACTCTAAGTGAACCCTGAGCAAGAATATTCTTAAATATCGAATAGCTTGTATCAAAATGTAAAAATCCAAGCACAGGAGATAATACAAAAAAAGCAGAAATATTGATTCTTTTTCAGTTTGTGGAATACTTCATTATTAGCACCTGCTCTAAAAAAAGTCCTGGTATGCTTTCTCGCAACAACTATAAATCACTGAAATATTAATTTGGAATTCAGATTAAAAGTTTGCACAAAAATTTATGCAAAAATATGTACTGAACTCCTTTTAAATGGACATCAGTTTGCATTATGAGAAGAGTAACAGGTCATTTCTACCTGTGTGAACACAGAATGGTAGAGCAGAAGTTTCAAAAGAACTTAAAGCTATGCTCTATCTGCTTACTTTAAATTTCAGAGAATTAGTAGTCTAAATCCTTCTGGTGAATTTAAAATGTAATTGCTTTAATTCAGACCAATAGGAAGGACTACACTATTATGTGTATATTATGTTATTATTTTCTGCAATTTTCTGCTTGCTTCAGAAAGACTGAACAAACAGTAAGTTAGAAGTTTTGTTAGATGTGTAGCCTATATGAAACAGAAGGTACTGGTAACTTGTCATGGGCCCAAAGCCATTATCTAATTTTCAGAGTTATTCACAATTTCAAATCAGAGATTATGATCATATTGCCTTCAAATAAAATGTTAACAGCAGAACATGTTCTATTTTGACAGCTGCTGAAGAAAGCATATCCATGATAGACTCCAAATTGACTTTACATGTCTGACACCACATTTGAAGAGGTTTAAGAATTTCTAGCTATGCCGGCTTTCTGTATCTGTTCTCTTTTCTACCTCTGTGCTGTTTCAAGGATATGTCCAGAGTGAAAGTACTTGAAAACAATAATAAAAGTGCCTCTTTCAATAAAAAGTAGAAAATTTTAAAAATACATCAGTTATCTGCATTTCCTCCTCTCTACCATTCTGTCACAGTGTTTTTTCATGTGTCCAGAAAGCATACAAAATATTACTAGCACCAACAGAAACACCATACAGTTAGGATGGATATAATTAAAGCAGAAATGTAAGTTCTTGATATATTACAGGCACTCATATAGTGTCTTTCCATATACCAATAATACTGTTCTAGTATGTGAATAAAATAAAACTGTGACCTTGATTACATATTTAAGCATAAATTCCAGCAGCCATGGACATGGTACAGATTCCTCATACAGAATTTCTACAATCATGAAGATTGATTCTTCTGTATGAAACATCTCCTTACTTCCAGTAAAACTCCATTTTCTAGCTAAACAGTGTTTCTGAACTGCAAACTAAGCAATAGCTTCATTGCTTTATGAAAGGAATCTGTGAAAAAAAAGCCATTATCTGTAGATGCACCAAATATTCAGTACTGTTTCCCTAAATGAATGAGCAATGAACTGTTTGAGCCTTCTAGCTGCTAAATCTTGCCATAATCTCTTTTCTGCAACTCTCACCTGACACATATTCAAATGAAACAGAAACCCCCAAGTACTTAAGCTGCTTTAAAGTAAAATCAAGCAATATTAAGCAGAAGTAAAAACTCAAATTCAGTTGTTGTACAATTATCAAAATGGTGCATTGCTCTAACAAACTACATGATTATAACCAGATGTCAATATAAGCATTTGAAGGGTACAGTCGACCCACATTTCAAAGTAACATCTGAACTGTTTTTAAACAAGACTATGAAAAACAGAATGTACTGGTCAAACAGCCATGTAAATCAGGTTGGATAGTGGTGCAGTAACCAATGGAGCAACAATTAAATTGAATCTGGTACCCTTCCTTTTGAGTAGCATAAGTTGCTCCAGCTGAACAGTTAAAGCCTTCCCTCCCAAACGCAGGGAAGCAATTGTGCAACATGATGTAATGCAAAAGATTTTTTATGATATTCAGAGAATGCACTCTTTTTTAATTTTTTTAAATCTACTTTTGTTCATCTACTGCTATTAAAAAAAATTTGCCTGGATATAATACCTCCATAGTTTTGGGGAAAAGAATCCTGAAATTCCTACTTTGATACTGTTTAGTTAATGGATTATTAATTTTAAAATAGTTAGTAATTCAAATTACTTTACCCATCGCATGGCTTTTTTTCTAATGGGAAAAAAACCCAGAAACTAGAATATTTATTATTAAATACCATCATCACATCCCTACCTTTTCCATTTCAAAACTTTACCATGTTAATTTTAATATACATGTAGGATTTTAATTATCTACATATGACAGGGATTTTTTCTTTTTTCCTTTGTCTGTTTTCAAAACTACAAAAACTGTTCACAAAGGGAAAGTCCAAAATAATTACTGAATAGATCTAAGCAAGGGTTTTGTACTCCCCTTAATAATATTTTACTTTAATGTACAAAACTTTTAAACTTGTCTTTCCATGGTAATTGTTTGACAGGAGGAATTTGATGACTTATTTTGCAGTCCCCAATGCATAACACTGCCCATTACTTAATTACTTCAATGTCAAAGTAGAAATTATATCTAATTCTTACAAGAACCAGTTCTTTCAAAGTCCCAAATGACTCCTGTGCTGAAAACTGTATCCCTGAAAGAATAAAAAAGACCTAATGGCTCAACACAACTTCCATTTTCAGAATACTGTCTGAGAAAAACAGAGAAGTGTTTGTTGTAAAGAATAAAAAAGCCAAATTATTTACAGTCTTTTTCCTTTCTTATGAACACACATGAAATTTTGTTCCTTTAATCAAGCATTTTATAACAATATATGAACAGCTTGAAGAAATATGTTATCAGTAAGAAGTGAATGATAGTAAGAATGTAACTATGCATTCACTTTAAACCATGCTGGCAGTGAAAATGAAGCTGGACAGGACTGTTTTCACAGCAGATTTGTATACTTGTGGAGACAAAGTGGGCAGCAGTCATATCCTCCTGATATGTTCATCTAGATGTTTTGGGATGTTGACTTCATTTATTTTTCTCAATTACTTCCTTTAGGTTTGACAACTACTTGGTAACTCCTGACATAATTTTTCTTCCTAATAGTTGGCTATCCTCCAGGTCAGACATAGCATTTAAAAACAAATTATAGATCCGGAAGCCCCTCAGATGCTCAGCTATGCATTTCCTTCAGAAATCTAGGAAGCAAGCTATTGCAAGCTTATGATTTACTGCAGTTTAATTTCTACAATTGTTCCACTGCCTTTTATCTTGATACGTCTTTTCACTACCTTTGTAATAACTCTAAGATAATTACTTCCTCCTCATTGTCTATGGAGAAAACAGAAACAAGAATTTCTCGGGGTTTAAGCTTATGTGAATCTACTTATCTACTTTATAACCTATTCTAGCAAACTCAATCCATTCCCAATTGGAATGAATTTTGTTTGCACTAGGGTCTGTTTATGTCATGAGCAAAGAGAAATTTCATCTCAAATTAAACTGATCCTCTCACTCTTTGAAGGCTTTCACTGTCCAGACTGCGAAAAATTAATATATTCCATTTTCACAGGTTATCTATAGCCCAAAGTGCTTCTTTTCAATTTCAAAATGTACCAGTTTACACTGGGAAAGGGATAATCAAGAGCTGGCATGAGACAGGTATTTTCTCAATAGATTTGGTTGGTCCCACTCAGTAGTCAAAAAANAAAATTGGGTTGATCCCCTCCAGAAGAGAAAAAAAAAAAAAAAAAAAGAAAGACAGTCAAAAGGAGTATAAAGATATATGCTAATGTAGAAATCTGCATATTCTTCCAGACTACCTCATGTACTGACATAGAACACAACCTATTTCACAATGGTTCTTCCCCACACACACATTAAATTTTTCCTGGCTTTCAAGTCAAAATTCTATTCCTGCTACTAATGGTCACTTTCTATTTAACAGAATGGTAAGTCTCATCTTTTCTTGTGTATAATTGTCCTGGTTTTGATAGTTACATACAGCACTGGAGGCATTCAGAGGAACATCTAAAGCAAGTCTCATACTCAAATGCGTCCATTGAAGATGAGTGATTTTCTGAATCTTAACATTTTCTATCACCCATGACAGGAGCAGCAACACAGTCTCTTCTTCCAGGACAATTATTTCTATGCCTGGAAAATTGAATCACAGTGTTTTAGCATTAGTGTAGTTGGTTACTTTTGAAAACAGCCAGGAACATTAATGCTGAGAGGCCACAGGCTTGTCTGGCTCTCACATTCCCAGTCACATATCACCTTTCCAGCTTCAATCTTACCTATTCCCTTCCACTTCAGAAACATGAGATTTTGTCACAAGGAACCACAAACTTTACCTCATCTTTAGTGGGGCTGACCTCTGTTATCTATCCCAACTAAGGGTGGGCAGAGTTGTAAATTCTCACAATCTTAAAATCTCTCCCTCCTTTTTTCCTCCAGTGCCTAGAGGGAAGCAGAATTTCTTCTTCCTAAGAAGCCTCTTTCTCTTCTTTTGTCTCTCTTGAGGTTATCTGTCTCTGGTTAGTCTCTATAACCATGATAAAACATAGTTTGGTCTTTGTATGTGTCCTTCTCACACGTTACCTGCCTGCATAACTGGTGTATTCCAGAGATGGTGGAGTTGTGATGATTTCAATTGGTTTTGATACATGTTGACCTAAAAAAGGTGTAGGTCAGCCATAGGAAAATACCAGTCCTGAGGCTCATGTGGGCTGTGAATGGGAATCTACTTGATGACTTGTCACAGAGGAACACAAATCTTTCTGCATTAAAGGAAAAAAATCCTGAAAATCCCAAACTGAGCTTTTCCTCAAAAAATCCTCTTATGAAAGTCTTAACAGCTACTGCTATTCCACAAATATTTCACCAAAACACAAGTTAAAATGCAGCTCATGAATTGCAGCAATCAAGAGATAAATACCATTTAAAGAAAACTATGTGTTTTCTCAGAAACAAGATAGCCTGAAGGAAATAATAGCAGGAAAGGGTAATCTGCAAGCTGGAAAGTGAACAGAGGATGACAGTCTAAGTAGCTGTCCTGTTCTAAGGCCAACCAGTTTGGATTCGCTAGTGATGTGATTCCCCATATTACACTCCTAGTTACACGAAAAACTCCAGAGAGGGGAGTCCAGGAAATCCCATTCTTCCCTTGGAGAAGGAGCTCTGCATTTGTACAGCCTTTGGCCTGCTTCAGTAAATGCCACCCCATGTCTCCTAAAAGTATTCAACACTGAAGATAAGTGCACTTAAAATTATTGGGGGCTGGGGAATGGGGAGAAGTGAGGGGTGCAGAGTGCTATTAAGTTCCTATAATCTTAACTAATGACCACTGGTTGCTCCTAGGCATTAAACATGAATATTAGAACAAATGCGATTTTCTAAAATATAACTTCAACTATAAAAAAGTAAGACTTAAGATATCTTACCTATAGTTTTACAAGAGACATCTGATTTTTTTTTACCATTTAAAAGAATCTCTTTTAACCTGAAGAAAAATGGCTTTAAGAAGCCATGCAAATTTTAATTTCAAAAAAGTAGAAATAGAATAAGTGTTTATTAAAAGTTATAAAATATTTATCATAGTTACTGTTATATCAATGCTAGCTAAACAGAAAGAAACAGGACTGTAGAATAATTATTCTTCCTTGTTCTGTCCAAAGAACAGGCATTTTGCAGTTAATCCAACAAACTCTACAATAAAGAGATATTTTTATATAGGCAGATATTTCTGCTGAAGATGATACTGTTATCTCCATTCAAATACATTATAGTTAATTTCCAATGATGAAAAAAGTTTTCAATAATAATTAATAAATACTCTACTCTGTTTTCTTCTTTCATTGAAACTTTAATTTTATGATTGACAGCTAATAAATTTTGTCACTTTCTTTGTCCTACTAAAACCCAATTTTCTCCATTTTCTTTCTTTTCCGGAAATATAATAGGATCCTTAGATGGAAATCCAGATATCCATTTCTTTCAGACACATTTAGCCTTCTGAATTTTTTTTTAATCACCTACTTTGGCTATGCCATTTAAAAAAACACCAGGTCAGGCACGATTTTGGTTTTTCGTAAGAACTCTTGCATACTATGAAAGGAATAAGAAAAATATTAGCACAAGTGCAAACCAACAGTAAGAAGCAGTTTAAAATATGTCCACCTTCAATGAAATATTAATTTCAATGCAACCTAACTTCTATTTGCATGTAATTAGGACTATTTCTGGAAGATGGGCTAAATGCTCCACTAATTCCATCTCACAGACAAGATGTTCACTAAATATCCACACTGACCTAATAGGACTTTTATAATAGTAATCAAGCTGAAAACTCTAATATATCAATATATAACAAGATTTGCCTACAATCTGCTGATACAAATATCTACTTCCAGTTTCAAAGTGAATGAGAAATTAGACTTTAGTCAAATAACAGCTCTGATCAGTATGTTTATAAATAATCTTGTGAACTAGTGCTTCATAGTATAGCCACTGAGAGGAAAAAAAAGTCACAAGATTTGCATTTTATCAACAGAAAATGGGCCACCAAAATGTCATTATACAACACTGATGACAGTTTATATTCTGTGTTTCCTCCCTCCACAGATTTTCATAATTTTTTTAGAAATTGTCTCCAGGAATCAAAAAGCTTATGAAATGGCAAGCAGCTCAAATATGAATTCTACTCAGCATATCTCATGGGAATATGAGAATAATGGGAATAATATTGATATCTCAGCACAGAAAACATTGATTGGTATATAGCACATCTTGAGGACCAATATCCATAAATCTCAAATATTTCAATTCCAATCTTTACAGAGTTATCTCATTTATTTGAATGTTTTTCTAAAGTAACAGAGAGGCCACACGCCCCAGGAAAAATAAAAATCTTGATTTTATGCTTTCAAATTAGGTGGGGGCAAAAAAAAAGTGTCTGCCTGAAAATACATGAGCTGAAAACATTTTGGAAACTAAACAGTTAAACTAGTCACTGCACTAATTAGAAATGAGCAATAATTTATAAAGATTCATAATTAGACAGAGCTTAGCCAAATCAGCCTTATGACAGAGGCATGTCAATCAGTGACTAATTAGAAAAAGAATTTTCTTAAATTTCCTGAATATCTGTACAAAAAATGAAGAGAAAGCACAGAGAATTAGAATGTACACAGTATACTGTATCATAGTACTAGTAGCCAAATATGCTCATTTGCAATAGGAGAATGCAGCAATGCACATACCCAGTATCATATAAATTTACTGAAATTGGTCCACTTATCCTTCCACTTGTCCATCATTTGCATTTTTAATTACCAGCAACAGCTATAAGGAAATCCACCTTCTCACAAAGGACAAGCCAAAGAACCAATAGAACCTTCAGAACTCCTTAACCTTTTTTCCCCCGCTTTATTCACTGGGGTTTAGAGAGTCAAAAGGTACACAAACAAAAAGCCAAAACCTCTAAAAACAGGCAGCAATCATATCAGCATGACTTAGAAAAATCACCACAGGAATCCTAGAATCCTTATTAATACCCTCTCCAATAACCACACCCACCTTGTGCTTATGTTATTTGAAGGGTCATAATACAAGATATGAAAAAGACACTAACATAGACTTACATTGTTATATTCAGCACAGAGGCACTAATATCCCAATCTTCAGACCTCCTTAACTGTCTGTATTGGAGAAAAATGATACAGCTTCAGAACTACAAAGGGCAAGTTACTTTGGTCTTTTTTCTTAACTGCAGGATACCCAAATCCTGGTATTAGTTCACAGTGGCATGCCAACGTAGTATTAATCACTGTACTTGTGGACAGCTGCTTAACCTAACAAGCTTCTCTAATACTTTGTATTTTTTTCACCTCTTGCTGCTACTATGCAGGGTAACATTTCCTCCTAGAGCCCTTTCGCAGAATGTCTGGATTCTAGAGCAGTAACAAAAGATCTGATACCTGTTATACTACCAAACCACGCTGTTTCTATGCAGCCGATCACACCTTGCGTTGTTCAGTCTATGTAGGTGTTATTCCTACTCTCTGAAGAGGGAATTCAGAGCAGTAAAAACAGTTTTCAGGGATATTCTGTTTACCTAAAAGGAATAGTATCGCTGTTCTGATGCATGTATACTAGCTACTGTCAAAATCACTAGTTTTCAAGAAAAATAAGGAGGTGGCACAGTAGCTGAGGAGTCAATCATTTTAAGTGATGATCTGAAGAAAAAAATCCCAAATCTCATTTTGTCTGGGATATTTGCACATATAGCAGGAGTAGGAACATACTGACGCTAGTGCACTCTTCTGTGTGGCCCATTATGTAGCAAAGTAGACCACACAGCAGCTCCAACTCTACAGTGAAGCACTTCCTGGAAAGGGTGTAGCCTCTAATGGAACTGCTGGTGCCTTGATTGCATACAGAAGGAACAGAGCCCATCTCTTAATTTTGGGCTCTTCACTGCAAGATAGAAGCTCAGGAAAGCATATCCTTTTATTCTACCTCCTAGCGGATTTTTTTTTTTCTTTTTTCATGTGGAGAAAGCTGTTGTAGTTCTGAACAATAAGTTAAATGTTATATAATTATTTTAGGGCATATGTTTTGGTGTGAGGTGAAATCTTACACATACTTTACATTGTAGATCTGTCAATTCCAGATGTGTCACTTTAAAATTGGGGTAAGGCTTCAGAACTATTGTGTTCATGCTTTACAGGTTATGGATTACCTCCATGAATGCCATGCAAACTAATTTTCACTTCCATTTCCTTAGTGCTATAGTTTTGACTGAAATAAAGACTGCATGGCTCATTTTCATGACAAAGGCACAGAAAAGCTGTGTGCTTCTTTCTGCCCCCACCACCACCACCACCCAGCACTTGGCAAGCAATGCTAGTTCACATATGATTTATTTCTGAAGCATTCAGTGTTCAGACGTTTTCCTTTATATATGAGAAGGGTGTTTCTTTCTTTTTAAATGAGAAAGTCTTTTGAAAGAACAGTATTTTAAAATAGCAGCATGTAATAAATACACACTGCAGTTCTTTGCTGGGCAAGAAAAGCTAGAGGGGAAAATGCTTAAGAACATTCGATGCTTACTCCAGCATCTATAAAACAGGACTTGCAAAACCTTATATTTTAGACTGGAGACTGGACAAATGATGAAAGGGTAGATGAATTTCTTGCCGTTATTTTTTTTCCAGGTATGTTCAGAAGCACCTGCATGTACTTCGAGCTGCTCCCTTAAAGGGGGGGCTATTGAGGATTTGCTGTGCGGAAGGTAAAACAGTGCCGTACACCACCACCATCACCCCCCAAGACCCACTTTACTGATGCACGTACTCCAGCGAGCACATCCACCACAGCAGCGGACACAGGTGTGGAAGCATCTCTTCGCTGGCGACAAAGGACTATTGTGTTTGTGTCACGTCGCTCGGAGCCCCCGCAGGACTCCTGCTCCCATCGCACGGCTCCCCGCCCGGTGGGGAAAGCTCTTCCCCAGGGAAGGTGTGATGCTGGGCACGGCGTCCCGCCCCCCAGCCTGCGACTGGGGCAGCCCGACACCCACCCCTCCACCACCCTCCGCAGCCGGGCGGGTAGCGCCGTACGCCGCTCGTCCAAGAGCCCTCGGGGGGCCGGGGACGAAGCCGGCCCGGGCGGGCGCCCGTGGAGGTCTGTGCTGCGCTGCGTCCCGCCGGCTATCGCCCCCCGCAGCCCCCAAATCAGGAGGCGCAGACCCCACGCCGCGGTCTCCTCTCCCCCTCCAGAGGCTCTCCCCCCCCCCGAAACTTATTCTGCCCTCACGAGCGGGCTCTCCTCGGCCGCCACCCCCGACGGCACCGGGAGGGTGCCCGTCGCTTACCTGGCGGCTGCCGGGGCGCTCCCTCACGGCGAGCGGCGGCGGGGCGCGCCGCAGCCGGGGCTGCCTCTGCCGCC
>VXAC01008197.1:11944-31817 GCA_013399225.1 Rhipidura dahli | reverse complement strand
GCAATCGCCGCTGCGACTTCCCTGCGGCGGGGGAAGAGACGCAGCAGCCGCAGCCGGGCAGCGGGGGCGAGGGGTGGGCTGGCCACCTGCCCCTCAGCGGGGCCAGGCGCCAGGGGGACAGCAGCGGGGCGCAGTGGCGAACGGGCGAGGCGGCGGCGGCAGCGCGGGGAGGCAGCGCCAGCTCGAGGTGAGGGCGGGCGGGCGGTGGGGAGGGGAGAAGGGGCGCGTCTCTGTCAGAGGCGGAGCGGCTCCTTCCGCGCGGCGGCTCACTCGCCGGCGAGTCCCGCCGANAGGGAGCGCGTGCGGCACCCCCGCAGCCCCGCAAGACGCGGTGCCCCCGCCTCCCCGGCGCGGGTGGCGGCGCGGTTGATCTCCCCTCTTCCAGCCTTGCTCCCGCCCCGCCGCGTTGCGGGGAGAGCAGGGCGGCTCCGCGGCGCAGGTCGGAGTGCCCTGGCTCCGCAGGGTGCCGCGTTTCGGGGGAGTGTCCCCCCGGGAGCTGAGGGGCGCGGAGGAGGAGGGGGGACCCGCGTGGCCGGGCGGCCATTTCAAGAGCGGGGGGCGCGGGTTCGTCCCGCTGCGCGCCCGACGGCGCCGCTCGGGGCACGCTCCGGGAGAGAGGAGGGCACCGTCCGGCTCGGCGAGGGGGCGCCGGCGCCTCGGGGAGACCGCGCGGGCAAGGGCTGGCTGGGGTCTGGCGCGGCTCCACAGGACGGGGGTGCAGCCGCGGAGCGATGACCGTCGCACCTTGTGTTCTGCAGGCGGCCGCGTCCGAAGCTTCCCCGGGACCGTACTGCGAAGAGGACGCTAACCGCGTCGGTGGTGTCAGGGCGTCTCCAGCCTCCTCGTCGCTTGCTTGGCTTGCGCTTGCTGCTGGAAGAGCTGTTGCTGGCCCCTTTCATCCCTGCACTTGGGGAAGTCAGTGCTACATGGGGTTTGGAGCGCTGTACCCCACTCTGCGTTCTTTTTACTCCTTGAAATAGTTGGATTTAACACATTTTTTTAATGGAGGACGTGGAATGTCAGGATTACATTGAGCAATTCAGGAACAGCAATACCAAATCCCTAAGATGATTCTAAGAATGATCTGTTACTTCTTTTTAATTCTTTTTTACTTGCAGCAAATCGTATCCCTGTCATACCTCTGTCCGTAGAAAGCTGTCTGGAGGCTGCAATCCTCAGAAACCTGCATGTTCTAAAACTGATGAAAAAATGATATATTTAAGGAATTTCTCTTACCGGTAGGAGCAGTGACATGAAAGTTACACAGAATCAAATAGTGAGTTCTGCAGTATTTTGCATTCTCCCTTCACTTTCACTAATGCACGAATGTGTGCATATACTCAGTTTGTACAGCTTTGTGCTAACATAGGAGGGTGGGAGGTAAATGAAAACGTACATAACCCAGATATGCTATGTTGGAAGACAGAATAAAGGAAGCTAACACAAATTAAACATAGTCCTTTAATTTTTTGCCACAAACGTCCAAGGTTATGTGGTTGGTTGGTTGGTTGGTTGGTTGGTTGGTTGGTTGGTTGGTTGGTTTTTTTTCAAGCAGCAATCCAAGCAGTAGCCCTGGTAGATAGCCAGGCTTCTTCAGAGATAAGAAAATTACTGTCTTTACAGTAGAAGGTTTTCCACCTAGCTTCTTCAGTCAGCTTCAGTGTTTATTTCAGTCTTACCAAGACCTCCTATTTCCTTCTGGTTCCTTCTGTGGCACAAGCCACCAAAATAGGCCAGCTAGTTACCTTTAGCCACTGATAAATACAAAGTAAAGAGCAGTATTTTGATGTTTGTCCAACATCTGTTCATGCTACAATACACATAATGCACTCATCAATAAAATGAAGCACTGTTAATCCAGAATCCTGCTAAACGTCCACAAAGGAGAACTATGGCTATACTACATTATAGGGACAAACAATAGGAAGGAATAATCCATAATTAAATAATTGAGATTTCCTGCAAAGTTGGGAGAACACAGTAAAATGGTACCTGGTTTTATTTTTTATAAAATAAACACCCCGTTATCTGGATTCAAAAGCAATTAACTCACTGACTTTCAAATTAACCCATTTATTTTTAAGCACTGACAGCATAATGCAGTGTTCCTTGAACAGGTCTCAAATTGAGTACCCAAAGACATTAATTAATACTGAATCTCAGCTATTGAACTGTAGTTAAAAAAAAATCCAGAAAACATTGCTGTCTGTGATTTCTGTGGAGTGCTTGTAACACAAAGAGATTGGTATTCTGAAGAAATTGCACTGATGTTTTCATACCCAGTAGAAATTTTATATTGCATATAGAAGTTCCTAAAATTTCCTAGTTCAGTGTAATTTTTCTGAAGATATATAAACAGCAACATAAAGTAGTACATCTACTCTAACAAGTGTACCAACAAGAAATGAGAGTCTCTTCTAAACACTGCCACCTTTTGAGTGTTACTCTAAGTGGAAGACAAAGCAAGATAGCTGTACATAAAGACTGAATTACTACTAATAGACTAAAAATAGAAACAGGAAAATATCAAGGTTATCACTGGGGCCCTTGGAGTTGTTCCTGAAAAAAGGAGATGCTGCAGGTGAAATCTGGAAAAAAATAGAGACTGAAACTTAAGCAGAATGGATCACCAAAGGAACCTTCATTAAGCAACGGAGCAATAGAAAGCTTTAATAACTCTCCTTCATCTCCAGTCAAATCTCAGTTGTGATAGCCAGCTCAATGTATCGTGCATATTTTGTGAATCACAAAATGTACTTTTGCAGTAAGATGCCCAACCATAATGGAGCTTGAGAAGCTTGCCATTTTCTTTCACATGTAAGTATTTGGCTTTCAGAACAGATGAAACAACATTGCACAACAAGAAATCAAATGTTTCTGTACTGCTGGCTTTTCAGTCAGGTCTCCATAGAAAAATTGAAGCTGATGAGACTTTTTTTTTCCTCTCAAGAAGTATGTGCATAACACAATCTAAATGCATTTTCAAAAGCACCCATTAGCTCTTTAATTGGAAGGGACTTTGAGAGGGTGTTGTTCTACTGTTTTGCTGTAAGGTCTGGAAAAGGAAGGAAAAAGAAGATCACAACTATCTTTTTTTTGTAATTAGCTCTGAAAAAGTAGTCCCTATAGAAACAAAAATTATTATGCATTTACCTTCAACTGTATTGTAAGTAAAGATTACAGTGCTGCTTCAAATGAAATTAAATAATCTTTGAATCTGATTATTTTACATGAAATATTAAATGCTTCAGCTATTTTTAGTTGTCTTGTAAAGATTTCCTTCAGTCAGTGTACTGGCACTCAGAGGTTTCTGTAGCAAGAATTCAAACAGTGCTGTTCCTTTTGGGTTTGGTATCTACAACAGGTTTTTTCAGATTCATAGAAATGTTTAGCCTTACAAATCTCAGAACATCTGGGCTCACAGTGGTGTTCTCATGGGTGTTTTTGTCCCAGTATTTAGCATATTATTTGGCATCTAGGTAGGATGAAATCATAGGCTGAAGCATGGTTTGGGCCTAATCATTATGTATATCTCTATCTACAAAGGGAAATAAATACATGAAAGAAAATTTAAATAAGAAAAAAAATGGTTTAGCATCCATGTATACATAGCAGGATATAGTTTAAAGTTTCCAAAAAGTGCTTTCAATGATAAATGAACTCAAAACTTCACATTTTAATAATTTAAAAATATATGTATTTTAAAAATGCTGCTCACATACTAATTTACTATTTCTTGTTAAAAAAACATATTTTGAAAAATTAATATTCCTTTCATAATATAAAATTATTCCTAACCCTGAAAGGGGACTCAAAAAATAAACTGGAAATCAAAGATTGTTTTTCTGTGGTGTACTTATTCTTACACTGCCACTAGTTTCATTCAAGATCTAACATCTTTTTAGCTCAGCTGCTTTTACTAACACATCTCCTCCATTTGTCTGTTTGAGAAAGTGGTTTGAGTGGAATTAACAAAAGTTCTGTTGAATTAAAGGTACCCATGCATTATAATTACACCCTGCTTCATTCATTTAAAGCCGGTACTTGCAGTGTCCCTGCCTTTAGGGCAAATCCTGCAAACAGTGGCTAAATCTCCAGAACTGAAGGGTGGGCACCTTGTGTTGTGTGGCTCTTCTAACTGTGGACAGGGTGTGTTGCCTAGCAGGTGCTGGAGGAGGGACTTGCCATCCATGCCAAAGGCGACATTCTTAGTTTGCTGATGAGAAAAGGACCTGTGCTGGAAGCACAGTTGCATGAACGGGACCCACAGTTTCCTGGCAAAACAGATGCAATTTTGAATTTAGTGGCATGAGATGTGCTGTGGGAGAATCACCACAATAACATGCACGTGAGTTCAAATCACGATGTTTGCCAAAATAATACTATCCTGTAGTTCTGCACAGCTATATAAATTTTCACTGTATTAGACCACCCACTTGCACCAAGCATCATTCAGTGGGGAAGGAGGTTTCATATAATAGAAGTCTATATACCACTACTTACTCTTAATAAGTTCAGACCCAATAAATAGTCAGTTCTGCTCTTTTTCATCACAGAGGTGAATATCTCAATATCTCTTACTTCTAATCACCTGTACAGTGTTTCCATTATGTTGAAAAAATATTCAGCAGGTAAAAATCATGTTCTTAGAAATTACAAATCAGAAATTTAATTTTTAGAGGACAACAAATAATTCTTTATGAGAAACAATCCCTCTTAATTACCAGTAGGAAGACAGCAGTATAACTCCAATGCATGATTGCTACATATTCAGTTCCCAAAAGATGGAAGATAAGCACTTTTTTGGTCTCTTAAATGTTGGAAAAGCCAGAATTAAATGCATCTCTGACTGCACAAAAATGAAACACTCTCTTTTGTGCTTAATTACCCACCTCTTCTTTCTTTGTTCAGAACCATAAACTCTTAAGAAAAGTAAAGATATAATGCATTCCTGTTCACCTGTTCTAGATGGTAGAAGATGGACATAGAGGGGCATTATGTACTTCTTTTTTATTTGAGGATTGCCTGAATGTTGGAGGTAGAAAGACTTCAAGAAAACTACTGAACTGTTCTTAAATCACAATCATATGAAATCAAGCTGAAAGAAAACTAGCTTATCATTTTCTCAAATTGTTTTTTGGATCTTATTCACTTTTACTTTGTTCCAATTTCTATGAAAAGTATGATGTCAATAGCATTAAGAGGATGTAATTTACCAGTGTAAAATAGGAGTATCTCACAGGTGAAGCCAACCTGAATTTTCAAAATTAACATTTTCTCTCAGCAATTTCTCTCAGCTACAGAACATTCATACTCTTCTAAAGAACAAGATGTAGCTATTGTTGCTGTTCAAAAGCTTCTCTAAATCATAAAATGTTATTTAGGGCTAATTCCACCAAAGTTCTAGTACTTGTCATACACATAAATCAGGAAGACCAATAGTTTTGGTGACAGATAAGGAAAAAAAAAATTGTGATATCGTTTGTCATTTCTTGAAGAGAGGGCAATTTAAGTGGCCATCCTAAGGCTAGTTGTACGTACCATTACTTCTAGCATTTATTTAACATCTTATATTATTTTTTTTTTAAAATATTGACATAGTTGCTAGTTATCCTATCAGTACTTTTAACTGAAATACATGTATACAATTTGAAGAATATAAGGTACATGGAAGAAAACATGTTGTGAACAAAAGCTTACAGAACATGCCTTGTACCTGTGTAAAAGTCCTAAGTATGATGGTAGTTGATAGGTTGGTGGGTATGTTTCTAGTGTCATAGAAACAAGGGCTTGTGGGAAGAATTTAAAAATGCTGTAATGAATACATGCAATTTATTTTTTACATGCTGTTATTTAACCCAAGCCAGCAAATAAGTACCAGCCACATATCCACTCCCCCAGAGGCAGTCTGGGGAGAGAATTGTTAAGAGTAGAATTGAGAAAAATTGTGGGTTGACATAAGGACTGTTTGATAGGAAAAGCAAAAGCCATGCCAGTCAGCTGTCCCAGCTGTGTCCCCTCCCAGCTCCTTGTGCACCCCCAGCCTCCTCACTGGTGAGGTGGGTGAGGAGCAGCAAAGGCTTTGGCTCTGTGTAAGCCCTGCTCAGCAGTAGCAAAATCATACCTGTGCTATCAACACTGTTCACAGATGCAAACATAACCTCATAGCAGGCTACTGTGAAGAAAATTAACTCTATCCCAGCCAAACCATCACATGGTTATGCATGAAATAATTTATATTTAACTAAGCATCCATTTTTTGGCAATATTCACTGAGTAGTGTTGAAGATACTAATTTTAACAAAATTGTCGTGCATTCAAAACAGTTTCTCTAACACAGAGCCATTTCTACCATCATCAAGATTCTTCACATGGAAATAGAAATATTCCAAAACTATCCGTGCATTACATAATAATCCCATGCTAGCAAGACATCCCCAACTGCAAGACTTCGGTCACTTGGTAAACAAAAGCACAATCTGGTGCCTGTCCTCCTCACATTTTGGATGGGTATGAACAATAACATCATTTTTTCCAAGCAGTGGGACTCTTGTTCTAATGTATTAAATAATCCTGGGGGTTGCTCTGTGGATTAGATGGCAAATAAATGGCCTGTCCACACTCCAGCTATCAAAATCTCACGATCTCCAAGCAAAGGTTACCCCAACAAAACTCTGTGTGGTCCCAGAAATCATCTAGGATGCTGTTGGTTGAGCCAGGCCAAAGCCAGGCTATCTTGCAGTCTCTTCTCCATGGAGGTTAAGGTGACCAAGTTCCAGTGCCTGTATCCTTAGACTGCTATTTTAGTACTTCATATACAGCACTTCAGCTTCTGTTTCCCTCACAAGTTGAATGGTTGAAATTCTTAAAACCTTTGTTTAATTTTTTTCTGTAACTCTGTCACTTGACTGTGGTACCAGATGGTGATAAAGAAAAAATAGACTTTGTTGCAGTTCCATAATCGAAAGCCAGATGGTGATACTAAGGCTGATAGAGGGAAAACAATAATACATCACTGCCCTTCTCTGCCACAGATTTCCCGCTATTGCTATGTTACTGAAAATGCATCTGTTCAGGCATTACTCATATTTTATCATGCAGTTTTTTGGAACAAAAATTTCTGAAACTGCAACAGGTGCAAGCACTAGCAAACCTTCTATTTTCAAAGTATATTACAATAATAATTAAGGAGCAATTTTAAATCCAGTTTTTGTCAGATTACCTGAATAAAACTGATTTAATCTAATAGAAAAGTAGTCACCTAGGAGAAATGTGATTTGACTTTTAATGTAATGAAAATGGAAATTTTATCTCTAAATATCTGTAAACAGGTCAACATATGTGAATGCTAATTATTCACTAAAGAATTTTGAGAGTAATTTTGGAACATGTTGTGCGTAGCTGCCAGGTTCAACTGAAATTGCTTTGACAATTATTGTAAGAAACTCTCCTATGAAAATTTATTTGAGTTTACTGATTTGGCTTCTTTCGCATGAGGAGGCTTTTGTCAGTCATCAGTGATTGCCTCACCAAAGTAATACAATAATTGTAGATGTTAAACAAAAGTTGAAATTGTCAGGCAGACAGTGAGATAAAAGAAGCAAAGCCAGAGAAAGTTTTGCTTATTATTTGGAATTATGTTAATTTCCATAAATAAAATTGCAACTCAAGGACATTGGGATAATTAACTGCTTTTGTGAAATGATCAGTGTTGTTCCCATTCACAGAAAGGGTATCAACATTGCATATATTTATATATATATATGTAAACCTAGCTTTTACTATTATTAAAAAATATTACTGATGCCCTAAAAACTGCACCCTGTGATTTTAATTTTAATTTCATTTGGTACTGTAAAAAAAAGGAAGAACTGGTTGCAATCTTGTGCATTCCAGGTCCAGGGATGAAATTCACCCTCACTGAGGTGAGTAGAACCTTTTGGGCAAGAACTAGCTGCTGAACCTCATTGTTTCTGCTTGTAGGGAGGCTGTGCTAGGTAATGTCTTGCAGTGTTTAAAGTGAAGACACAAAGAAAATTCTTACCTCAAAAGAGCTGCTTCAGTAATTTGAATAACCTTAACTCAGATTGCTAAGTCACATGATGTGCTCACCATGCAAAGAATTTAGAACAAAAAAAATCAGAACATTTCAAAACTAAGCTGCTTGATGAGTATAAGGAATATTTTTTCTGTACATCTACTTTCAATTGAACTAAAGTTTGTGCAATACTTAATTATTCAAAGATTTGGGTTCGTGGTCCGAATTTGAAAGAGAAAGTTGTGTAATTCATAATAAGGTGAGTAGATCTGCCCTTAGCAAAAGAAGGGTATCTGGCTCAAAATTTAGGGATGTATCAAAGGATCTTTGATACGGGTACACAGATGATGATTGGCAGAGACAGCTGAAGAGAAGACCCCCCCAGGAGACCAAGACTAAATTCAGTGAGAGGGTGTATTGTTCTTCTACAAGCCTTTCCCAAGCAGAAGTCTTCTGATTCAGCTGGGAGTTGCAGAAAAGGGAGACATCTGACCTGTGTGAATACCTGTTCACTCTTTCTAGCTTACCTACAAGTAACTTCTGAGGAGAATAGGCCACACTCAGAATGTGAGGTTGCATAAACTGTCAGCCAATCTGCACATACAAAGGCTGACCTTCATCAGGGGTGTACTGCGGTATCTTCCAGATGCAGCTTATCTAGTCGAGCTACACATGTAGTGACAAAATCTTGAGGTTGTGCTCAAATATCTCTCTCTTCCTACTAAAAGTTTGAGTAAGGTGAAACCTCTTTTCTTTTTTCTTTTCTTTTTTTTTTTTGTTTTCCTTTTTCCCTGAATATGAGATCATATTATTCCTGAAACTCCTTAAAGACGGTGAAGAATAAATATTCCTTATTTTGAGTTTTGCTGCCTGAAAGGAGCTGGAGTGGTGGTGACTCATCTAGCAGTAATTCGCACTGAAATCCCACACCTAAGCCCTGGTTTTGCCTTCTACAGAATTTCTTATAGGTAAGAACCATGTACATTGTAACATTGTATCAGAGAAGTCACTTATGAAAATGTGGAGATAAACTATATTTGGTCTACTGAACTGGCCTTTATTATCTCCATAGCCGTGCAAATGCATGAAGAACTCGAAAAAACACTTGAAAAGAACTTTAAAAGGACATATTTTAAAGGCATATAAAAAGGGTATGGTGAGATGTATCCATGTGTCCTGGTCCAGTCAGCAGCATGGCCCAAGATATATTCACAGTAGGTATAGATGTAGAGAGCACACATATAGAACACACACACATACACAAGCATATATATATATATATATATATATTTATATATACTCACTAGGGGTCAGTTCTGACTCCTCAGTTGATTTAAAGGGTGAATGGATACAAGTAAGCCATCAGTTCAAGCAGCACTCAATAGGGCAGGGTGACCTTTTCTGTTGCCCGAGTTCACTGTTCAGCATAACTGGGCACAATACACCATGGGGGGGAGGAATGATCTTTAAGGGAGCAAGAACTGTTTGGCCTTCGCACAGAGGCTTGGTAAACACCTGGCATTCCTCAGACACTTCATGAGGAGAAGAGAGAAAAGCAGATACTTTGGGCATTTGCTCATATGAAGTAAAGACTTCAATCAGTTTAAGCATAACTAAGAGATTCTTTAGAAAAAACAAAAAGCAAAGAACAATACATGAAATAAAATTGTGCAAAGAGAAATTTTCTATCTGTAATCTCTGACCCAAGTCAAACAGTTCTTTATGATGATTGCAACATATTTCTCAGGTACAGCATGTCAATGTCAAAAGCATATCCACAGCTCTTTCGTATTCAAGGACAACTCTTTAGCCAAGGAAAGCTTTGTTTTGTGTTTAAAAATCTTCAGAACACAGTGTCTAGAAATACAGTTTACATTCAATACATTTATATGTATTTAAAGGACTTTACATTTTTAGCAGTGCATCTTCATCATTCCAAATTGCTGTCCAGAGGGATATCCTATGAATTTCTCATTCACAGAGGCAGAAATCCTATGGAGTCTATTTTACATACAAATAAATTTTTAAAAACCATGACTAAAATTTTGCATTAAAAAAAAAAAAAAGAGTTCATATGCTGGTCTTCTCAACAGCTATAGATTTATTACTGTGTAGCAAGAATAGGAACTAGAACAATCTCTGATTGAAAGTCAAGTTGCTTGGTTGTGTGTACCAAATAGCAGTGCACATAGGAAGATGGAGCTGGCAAAATAAATCTTAGAAATCTACACCTTGCTTTTTAACACTTTGAAAATCTTGGTAGTCAAAGGTAGAGGCTGGTGCTACTACAGAAAATCAGAAAAAATACATTGATAACTGTGATTACCAAAAAAAAACCTGAGATACACCAAGAATATTTTGTCTGTACTTGTGACTATTTCACTTGTGTGTGAATCAGACCAGATCACTATCTAATGCATTAGTTGATAGAGGTTTACTCTGATTTCAGTCACTTTTAAAATGTACTTTTAGTGGCAATTCTAATTCAACAATATATGTCCTCTAAGTGCACTCTGTAGCATTTCCCTCCCACACCATATGTGAGCTACATTTTTATAATGAGAACAAAGAGGAAAATAATGGATCTTTGCTACTCTTTAGTGAATGGAAATTTTTAGAGTTGCTGGATAGTACTGCATTAGTGATGGGAAATCAGGTTTTCCCACAGGGGCTGAAATATTCTGACTGACAACTTTGGCTTAAGGATTCACTCAGGAAGGGAGTACACTGCATGTTAGAAGACAATCCCAGTTATTACTGTGCCACAGATGCTTTTCTGGGTGTATGTAATTCCCACTGGGCTGTATGAGTGTTTCACAAACACTGGGATAGATCTAGCCTCATTCTCTCTCTTACTAAAAATAGAAAAGTTAGAGGAAGGGAAAGCAGTACAACTGCAACGTTTAACTACCCTTAACTATCCAAAATTTGACTGTCAGTAAACAGGGAAGGTTAATTAAGAGACTGTGACAGTGGAAAGTCTATTCCTTTTAAATAAATCACTACTAGAAAGCTGAGGACAAAAAGTAGACTAATACAGGATTGATATGTCACATCACACAGTGCCTGCAAGAGACAAGTAAAACATATTTCCTGTCAAAGACTTGAATTTTCTTAAGCTGGAATTGTTTTGAATCACAGCATAACTCTTTGGAATTGAAGATATATAAATTGATATTTTGCATCTTTCATTCAGATCCTTACACAGCCTTTTGTTTATTCCTAAAAGACTAGGAATAATCATCGTTATAAAAAACTTATTGGAGGCTTAATGTTCATCGTCTTCAGGCTAAATGTTCATTTAACTTTTTTCAGGAGCTTTGCCTAAGGAAAACAGTAAAACCTGGCATTTATAAAATATGGATTGATTTTAAGTTTCAAAGAGAGAATTTTCTATCATCTTACAGACACAGAAAAATGGGAATTCAATTTAGTTGAGGTCAGAGCAAGAGCAGTTTATTCCAATAGCTATTGTAGAGTTACAGGGTTTGTATACCTCTAGGATGTGCAGTCTGTTCTTCCCCACAGCCTGTCAGATAAGCAGGGCTACAGCACATTGCAATAAAAAGGAGTGGCATGTGGGTTAGTTCTGGAGGCTTCAGGCAGTCGAATAAGGAAGAGGCAGTAGGAAGTAGCCTCCAGGCAGTAGCATGCTTTTACAAATAATTCACTGCTTTGTTAATTTCTGCTGACTCAGTTAGGTCATGCTGACTTGTGTTTTTTAACTAGTGGGGTCTGCAAAAGATTTAAAGCCACTGTAAATTTCACACTAAATTTGAGAGTGAATATTTCTGTTCATGAAGGTTGACTTTAACAAAATTTTGTTGTGAAGACTCGTTCTGTTGGGGTGCTGCACATAAGAAAGTCCCTGAGACTGTTTACATATGAAAGATTTTTTCAGCTCTGGTGAGAGAAAAAAAAATGAGGTTCACACTTAAACGGGTACAAACATTGTGCCTTTCAGTTCAAGGCAGATGTGGAATGATTTTTCCTGGATGTCTCTGCAGTAATGTTAAGCACTTGGAAAGAGCTACTTATGTGTTAAAAAAGATCCAGATCATTAATCCTATGGAAAATGTGTGCAGGCATGGGATAAGCCTATACCTAGGGAACAGTCACCTGCCAACCCACAAATATCAAGCAATTTGGCAAATAGGACTGTAAGAATAGAAACCATTTTGTGAATTTCTTGCTTGAGTGACAAATCCTAAATGAGAGAAGGACTGAAAAACTATTGTGTAAATCCAACTCTCAGCATAAACAATCTCACCACCCTAGACTTTATCCTTCATATAATATGAAAATGTTGAAATATTGAACCCTATATTTGTATGGTAAATAGGTCATATGGCAAATAGATTGAGAGACATTTCAAGAAGAGGCATAATTAATCTTCAATTTTTTCAATCAAAGGAACTATAAAATTTCCCAGCTAGTTTTGCTTAGTTAGTTAGGCACAGAGCAAATTAATATTCAGTAAATATCCACACATCCCTTGTCATGAAAGATTCCTTCCACACAGCAGATTCTGACACAGGTCATCAGCCACTCTCCCAGTCTATTCCTCAAAATGCTATTTTAATGGTCGGCTTTTCTCTCCCACTTAAATAGCTTTTAGCCAGCCATTATGACTTAAACAGCAAGTGAGTCATGAAAAACAAAGTAACTGTAGTGTGAAGGTTATATCAAATGACAAATCATTGTCATCTCACTGCTGAATTTCTTCTTTTATCACAAACTGTAGTTTCCTTGTTGCTGCATTTTCCATAAATTATTTTTAGTGTAAAAGGAGGCTACTCGTGTGTAACTGGCAGTTTGTGGTCTTTTCAGCAGTCCTGGAATCAGTGTGAAGCATGAGCACAGAAAATATCCAGAAAACTATCATTTATGCATTTAGTGCAAGCTTATTGAATGTATTTGGGAAAAATAAAACTTTTTTTCTTTCTTTCTTTCTTTTTTTCAATGACTCCTTAAAGGATTAAGGATCTGTAAGGCAAGGAGAGAAGTGAATAAGTGATTTTTCACAGGCAAGATAATTGATCATCTTTGTCAATAGGAAAATGCTCCTTTTCTATTACCTCTCCATGCCTACAGTCCACATCCATGTTTAAAATTCTTGGAAGAGGAACTTCAGGATCTTATTTTGTTGGCTCAATTCTTCGCTATATTCTAACTATTTAGTTAAAATTGCCTGGATTGATTACTGCTTTCACTGTCTCTATATCTCACTTGTTAGCTAATGAGCTGCTTGGAGGAGAAAAAGCCATCATGGGAGGTCTGTTCTGTCCAGCCTCTCATTCCCAGTCATGGCAGCATCCAAATCTGCTGTTTCTAACTTAGAAGTTGCTGATAGCACTCTCAACTGAGAAACACTGAATTAGATTTACAAAGTTCAACAAAGGCAGCTAGGAATCCAGCGTCATCAGAATAGTTAGGCAGCTTGGCAGCTTTTCTATCTGTATGACTATCAGCCTGTAGTCCCAAAAAACAGTACAGAGTTGAGTTAATTTAATCTCTTCTCAGGAATCCAGACAAGACAAAAGTAATAGCAATAATTATATGTGATTTCAGTCTGAAGCACAGAGGAACATGAAGGTTTCTGTGAATTCTTCTGGCAGCAACTGTAGTTGTATTTCCCTGAATGGAAAGTGTCCCTATAATCAATGCTTTTCAGAAATGTCCTTCTTTCAATCTCCTCAGAAATAAAAAAAAAAAAAAAGAAAAAGAGGATTGCACATATATACAAAAAGATAATACAGACAGCAGGTATAATTTTGTTTGTTGGTGTTTAAGGGCAAAATACCTGCCTTTTAAGAGTTGGAGCTCATTTAAAGTGCCATAAGAAGCCAGCTGGTCTATATACACACTTTGCCCATGAAATCTAATACACCTGACAGAGTATAAATTAGATGTCAAGGTCACAGGCTACAGCACCTGTTTAAGCTGACAAATTTCTGTCTTTAGAGTGCAGTAGTTTTGCTGCCAACAGTAGTCTGTATTTCAGTTGGCGGATTTCCACACAGACAGAATGATGTGCTTATGCTGCAACTGACTTATAAACACATCATGTTAACAGAGTAATTATAGACTTACACAAGCAACAGAGTTTGCAAAACAATTTTTTATACTTTTCAATGCTAGGTGGTTTCATTTGGATCAAAAAAATAATTCCAAGTTTAACTTATCTGTTAATACTTTTTATTTTGCATCTTTGAAATGGAAACTTTACAGAGAAATACATAAGGTTCATTCATCATGTAAGGATGATATAAAACTCTTACTGACTCTGCAGAGATGAATTGCCTGCTAAAGGCACATGTAAGAGTACTGTGAGCAAGTATCAGGCCTGTAAGACTCGGACTTTTATTACGTATGGACTGAAAAACTAAAATTTAAATACAAATATGAACCACAAAGCAGGAATGGATTCCTTATAAAGAACTGGAAGAATTTTAGGATAAACAGTCTTAATAAAACTGTGAAAACTTGCTTTAAAAGAACAAAACCAAACATAAATCCAGCAATGTAGCTTACAGAGTCTTGAGATCCAAGATCTGAATCACAATATGATCACTACACACATAACTTGTTTTGTTTCTGATCAACAATTAGTATGTGGGAACGAATGAGCCCCTCCCCCCCATTACTCTAATGATCACACCCTACACTCAAACAAACTCCATCTGGCCAAATATATCCGAACTGTATCTACGTGGACAATCTGTTTCATTTTGGGCATCATATTTTATAAAGCTTATTTAGACTAGACTTGGCTTAAAATCCTCAAATGTCTTGTGTAAATACCACTTGTGCAATATCACAGTAGTGTAAAGTTAACAGATGGAGAGTGCCAAATAATATAACATCTTAGTTATTTTTCTCAGGAGCTCAGTTTTTTTTTTTCCAGGAATACAACTTGGGCACATGCCTGTTCAAAAGGCTAATTATCCAATGTATCTTTCTCCAGTTGCCTATCATAATATGTTTAACACAAAAGTTTCATGATTCTCCAAATAGTGATGCCATAGAATTATTGAGTGCACTAAAAGTCCTCAGTACAATATTTGTACCTTTTTTCTGGATATACACTGGAGGATTTCTAACAGAAAATACTGCAAAACATGTATGCAATATTACTGATTTATTGCAGCATTCAGGGAAGTGTAGTACATGCCTGAAATGACTGGAAAGCACTTGCAATGGCAACTGAACATTCTTTGTGTGGAGGTGGTTATCTCCACCACGGCAGGCATGAGCATAGCATTTCTCAATTCTCCTTCTCCTTCCACCCTGTTCTCTCTCTTACTGGTCACAGATAGTCCTTTTTCTCAGGACAGGGAACAGGATTGTTTGGCCCTTTTTCTTGGGCTATCACCTGGCATGACGTGCATCCTCAGCTTTCTGCAGGCTCAAATTATTTACCTTTCTGGCTTATGACATCAGAATTAACTCTGGTGGTCGGTGGAGAGTGGTGACAGCATTGTACTGGTCCAACTGCTGATCCCTGTCTTAAGCTCTGCATTTCTATTGGTGCTGGAGCCTGTCTTCCTTTAAAAGAATCCTAGTCCCTTTTCTTTCTCATTGCATAAGTTTTCAATTATTTGTGAGACCTCGTAGTTCAGGAGGTGGCACCGCTACAAGACATTTTCATCCACGTGATCAGCTTCTCACCACCAATCCTACAGGTCCCATCTCTGAACCTGTGTCTGTGGAGTGTTCCTCTGTTTCTCTTCTTTCAAATCAACATTAGGTTGCAAGTCCTATTCAACAGTAAGGTTTTCATCTAAGCCACGTGTCTCCAGGAAAATATCTAAATTTCAGGAATCAGTACAGTTGGAAAGCCAGGCTTGTCATCCCTGGGAAGACTTACAGACCCTCTGATTTGTGTGCATCCTTCTTGTATCAGGACTCACTCAGCATCCTTTTGAAGTAGAAGGAAAGGAAGGGTGAACAGCCATCCCATTTCATTGTACTGTGAGTGAGGCCTGAGCCATAGCAAACTTCCAAAGAAACAGATTTTTTATTTTTTTTTTAAATTAGCGGTAAGGTTCTCTTCTATTAAGAAATTTTGCAACCTACAGAAATTCTTGTAAGCATAACATAAAACTATTATGCTTTATTCAAGTAGAAAGTACAGCCTTCCAGGCTCATATTAATAGCAGAGTGCATGATACATTCCCTCAAAATAATACAGCTGAAAATATACCACCAAACATTTAATAGGTCTTTTGTGTAACAGTTCATATACTTACGTTGAACTTAAACCTCATTTTTCTTTGAGTTAAATTTAGCTAATGTATTGTTTTTTCTTTAATAATTAAAATGTTTTTACTCTTTAAATATTTATGTCTATACATATAGCATACAAATAAAAGCTTTGATTATTTAAATGTGTAGCACAAATGCTGTATAAATCTCATGCTTCCCTCTTGATGCAACTACACCAGTAGAACAAAGTTGATTTGCAAAGCTGATTTAATTGAGTTAAATAATATAAATTTCAATGTTCAGTTTCAAATCTAAAAATCCTAAGGCTATTGTATTCAGCTCCTCAGACAGCCATTGAATTTGTACTGGGTTTATATTGGCTCTAATTAAAATTCAAACAGGTGGATCCAGATATGGGGATGTGGCTGAACTGCAAATGTCTTTCCTCAGTCTGGAGCAAGCTAACGATAAGGTCACCTTTACAACCAAGTAATGCAGGCTCAGAACTGTTCCATGTCAGTCCCTAAAGCAATGGCTCAGATATCTAGGCACAATTGAACACTCAGACCATTGCAGTAGAATGAATATGGTGTCACCTTTTGCCTATGCATCAGCTATGCCACCAGTTTTCCATCATGCAATGCAAAATTCCCCAGACTCCCATGAAACAGCCTTTGTTATTGCTTTCTGCTGCTCTCAGGTCAGGCTCCTTTTCTTTATTTATATAGCATCCTGTTTCCTCTTTTTTTTTTTTTTTTTTTTTTTTTTTTTAATTTTNNNNTTTTTTTTTTTTTTTGAGAATTATGACACTAGAAAAGAATGCAAAAATGCCAAGTACTACACCACACTCAAAATTCTGAAATTCTCAGAATTAAAGTGCTTTTGTGTCTGCAAGACACAAAATCATAGAAATAAATGTCATGTGCTGATAATGCAATTGTATAGTCCCTGAATATACTGTTGAAAAGTTGCCCTCAAAATAGTTCTGTCATGGTGTGCTTGCCTACATTAACTGCATAGCCAGTTGCTCAGAACTTACCCTTGTTGGTCAACATCTCGTGTTCAGAAGACGAATCAGAGCAGCAAGTATGGGCTTCAGCACCTTTCAAATGCAATGAGTATTGCAAATCATTGAAAGACAGTAATATAACTTTTTTGTCTTTCCTTTTTAATGAGAGGGAAAAAGCCACTGATGCTTTGCCCTCAGGTATTTACAGCCGGTGACACTGAATACACCTTTCCATGTATGTGTTCTCCCTCGAGCCAAGCAGCAACACGTCCAATTAAGTCCTCCAAACTAAACTTTGAAAGCTCTCCCAGTTTCTCAAAAACCTGTTGTCCCTTACTCACTGTGCATTGCCTTCACAGATAGACTTTAAAAATGTCAGTTGACTCTTGGCACTTAAGATTTTACATTCGATTACTCATGACCTGACTTATGGAGATGCTGAACATTTCCAATACGAAGGATGTTAAAAGAAGAAAAAAAAACTTTAGGAAAAACAATCTTTAAAAACAGGCCTTTGGAATCTGTAGATCATTTAGCTAGCATTTGAAGCACCAGAGATCTGTTACCCCATTTTACAGGTCTTACCTGTGAGGTGGTAACAAGAGTTTTGTCTCTTACACAAGCAAGGGAAACAGAAAAAAGCAAGAAGAACACCCAAATAATCTGGAGTATTCTATGCGAACACATGTTTATTAAAAACACTGTTCTGTCTTACTGTTTAAATAAATTTTTGATTAAATAAGTGTCCCTTCTGCAAGCTTACCTGGCAAAACTGACTTGGAGGAAAAGGATTCATTCATCTTCAAAATAAATGAATCTTTGCCTGTACAAGATTGGTGAGTCCATATTTCTGGTGTATGGACTCTTGCACAGAGGAAGGATAAACTAAAGGATGAGTCATTTTGGTGAAGTGAAGCAGAACAAAACCCAGAGTAGTTTCCTCAGATTTGCTCATTTCAGTAGCATCTCTGCTTGGGTTGGCAGGAACCTTTGTTCGTCTTAAAGTCTGCTATGTAGCCAAGCTTGACTGTATACTCTGTCTCTTATGACTGTTTTCCTGCTTGTAGCCATATGAAAAATTAAAGAACTTATTCATCTGTGTACATCCTACCAACTATTTTCACATGGCTAGTCCAGTTAATTGATCCAGCAAGAGCGTACTGCCATGCCTGAAGCAGTCCAGGCTTTAACAGATGCCTTGAACCTCAGCTTTTCCTCTGTCGACTTTGGATTATTTGTGTATTTGTCATAGGAAATATTAAGAGGTTTTTTTTTTTTTTTTTTTCCCCAAGAACTATGCTAGTACAAAAAAGTGTTTGGAAACATTTACCCTTCTGGAATTTGAAGAGCTCCCAGATCTCTGGGAACATATACCAAAGGCGAAAAAAAATGTGTAAGAACAATTCTGTAAATGGTCTCTGCAGGTACCCTTAATATTATTTTTTTTTTCTGAGCTGGGAATACTCAGGTTATTTCCACAGAATAAAAATTGTTGAAGAGCTCAGCAGCCACAGTGGCAGTCAGGCTTCCAAAACAGTTCATTTCTCATTTTAGACATCAAAATAATTGTACCCTCATTCATAAAATTGTACAGCATGCTATAGGCAAGCTATTTTGAAAATGAAGCTCTGTGTGTTTTATCTAATTGACAAATTGAATTTCTTTGTTGATGTTTTTAAAAGGAAAGACTGAAGAAGAAGTAAAAAACCTGGAAAAAACCCAACTCTTCAGTCTCTGGAAAATCTTGTCTTCAGTGGTAACCATGGGCATTTCTAATAGTGGAGCATGAACAAAATTCTCATTCTTAGGTTATTCTAGTTTCCTATAAATTCAAGCACACCTTTCATCTTAAATCATTTCTGTGTCGTATCCATTACTAGTGCTTGCTTCTGTGGTCTGCTGAATCCACCATTTGGAGATGGCTCACTCTGAGAAATGTCAAGAAAACTAAACAAAATGTAGACAATTGAACCCAGAGTTTGAGGTAAACAATTTTCCATATAAAAATAGCTGAGTTGTATCCTCCAATAAAGACAGAAGAGAAAAAATGTACTATCACAGCTGGCCAGGATTTTTTTATTTTTTAATCTTATACTGTCAGTTTTTCAAGAGTTTGTGCAGCAGCTAAACAACAGATACACAGCTCTGCCTAAATACTTAAAAAGTTCTATTCCTGTGCCACAGTAGCCCTGGTACATCTTCACTTTTGTTAGTGGAAACTGGATAATATTGTTTTGGACTCACAGCATCACAGGAAATTCAAAATATAGAGGTTCAAACTCAGGCATAAAGGTTTATATGCAGAAGAACCAGTATTATCCTTATTATCAGAACCATGTATCCTTGCCCAATATTCTTAAGATTTCAGTGGTCTGCCAGTACTCATCATCTAAGCTGTGGACCTGGGCACTTTAAACTCCTCTGTCGTCTTTTGTCATAACATTGCTGCTGAACATCTGGCTGAAAATGTGTACTCTGCTCATAGCTTGGTGAAAGATATTCTTTTGGTAACAGTGTCATGTAATAGTTACAAAAACTAAATCCACCACTCTAAATCCAGGCCCTCTCCATCTGAGCAGAAATATGGTTGTGGGGTTTCTTTGTCTGTGTGTGTAATA
>VXAC01008195.1:24431-34557 GCA_013399225.1 Rhipidura dahli | reverse complement strand
AAGAGGATAAAAATCTCCTCTCGCCCAGTCCTGTGATCAGAGGTGAAATCCCTAAGTGAGATCTTAAGTAAGGAGAAGCTTCCTAAGCTCCCACCGTGAAAGGAAGGGGATTTTTGGGTAGTTTAACCCCCACCTGCCAAACCTGAGTCCCTTCAGGGCAGTGCTGGCTAAGGGGCCACTCCTGTGGCTGCTGGGATCTCAGAGCAGGGCCTTGGGGATGCTGCATCCCAGGGGAGAGGGGAGAGCTGTGCAGCCTCAGCCAGGAACTGGCTTTACCTTCAAATCCGTGTTGAGAATCCAGATGAAGGTGCAGACCTTGGCATTGCTGGGACACTTGAGGACGATGAATCCCCCGGGGCCATTCTCACCCCTGCAGAGGAAAGCCAAGAGGGTCAGGCTGGGATTCAGGCTGGGATTCAGGCTGGGATCCTCTGTGGCTCTGAGAGCTGAGCCTGCCAGTGAAGGCCAGAGCCCGATGGGGCAGGAGCAGCTGCTGGGAGCTCGGGAAGGTGTGTGCCTTGGCTCCCAGTGCACGAGCCAGCACGGCAGGGCAGCTTTCCCACAGGTGCCTTGGCAGCGGCGGTGCCAGGGCCGCCGGTGGAGCAGCAGCTCTGCCTCTGGACCGTGCCAGCTGCTCCCCACAGGAAGCTTTCCCAGGCACAACAACCCTGGGTGCAAACAGGAGGTCCCAGGAAGCTCTCTGTGTGCTCAGGACAGGCTTGGCTCTTGTTGTTGCAGCCCCCAGATCCTTCCTGGCACCATTTGATCCGTCTCCGAGACGGGAGCTGTGCACACACAGCCCAAATACAGATTTCCCTTTCCCTTCCCTCTTCCAGAACACGCTATTTTTTGCTCTATGCGTTTGCTCAAGGATTTTTCCAGGCCCTGAAAGTCCCCAGCTCCTAAACAGACTGAGGCAGCACCAAAGGCTCCCAGATAAAATGTCAATTACTTTAACCAGATTATTAGGAAAACCAGAGTCGGAGCACAGTAGCACAGCTGGGTCCCGGTAGGAACAAGGAGTCCTTGTCTGATGAGCCCGACCCCTCCAGGATCCATCACCAGCCTGTCCCTTCGGAAGGGGAGAGGCCAAAGCCCTGCTGAGATTTTGGGAGCTGCTCCATCCTCGTTTCACCCTCAGTGCCTCAAATTCGGCGAGCGAGCTGCTTACGAGGAGCAAAAGGCATGGGAGAGGCTCGGAGCTTGCAGCCAGCTGTTTACTGCCCCTCAGAAATTCCTGTTTGGGAATTTGCTGCTACATAAACAGGATGTGGGACTGGGATGGGGTTCGGGCTCTTACTGGTCAGCACCTCCACTCCCCCGAGCTGGGAAACGCCCCAGCACCGCTGAAGAGTTTCTTGAACAAAGGGAGACGAACGAGGGAAGCGAGGTTCAGCTCCACAAACAGCTCAGCTTCCTGCAAATCCTGCCAGGAAGGCAGCAGGGCTTGCAGTGAGGTGGCTCCTTGCCTCGGAGCTCTGGAGAAGTGCGTGATCCCAGCTAAAAAAGAAGCAGCACCTGCCTCTCTTACCTGACGTACTTGGAGAGCGGAGGCTTCAGGCTGTGAGTGGTCGACATCCCTGAGGAAACGTACCTGTCCCTCCTCCTCTCGATCCGACGCACGTTCACGAAATCCCTGCGCAGGGAAAGGACCTTAGAAACACACCTGGCATGTGCAGGGGGCAGATCCTGCTCTCTGGGCTGCTGGGAAAGGCTGTGGCAACACAGGGACAAAGCATAGCCGAGCACCGGGAGCTGGGAGCCCGACCGACCGGGGTTGGGAGCTCTGAGAATCCTGCCAGGAGTGGCTGGAGGAGATTTCAGGAGCGTTACCTGCTGAGCCAACCTGCCCTGCCATGGTGATATCACGGCTCCTGGCAGCCCAGAGCAATCCCAGTGCCCCCTAGAAGGGTGTCCCCATGGTTTGGGGGGTGTTTAGGGGCAGAGTGGGATGAACTGACCTTGGGGACACCACCCCGCCGGCAGCTCCGGCCGCCACGTCGTACGAGACGATTGTGTTGTCCTCGACCCTCTGCAAGATCTGGGGAAGGGGGGGGAGAATAAACAAAAAGAAGAGAGAGATTTGCTCAGATTGTGCCCCCAAGCCTGCCAGGAGGATGCAGCCCCTCCCCAAATCAGCCCCGGGATCAGAGCAGAGACTCTTTAGGGGCAAAGGGCACCGTGCGCGGGGTTTGTCCTCCCGAGTTTTTGTGGGGGGCACAGGTGTCACCTCCAGCTTCCCCACCACGAGGCCCCAGACCCTCCCAGCAGGTTTGGCTCAGCTCTGGCCCCCATCCCTGCCCTCCTCTGGGGCTCTTGGCCACGCACAGGCGTGCAGCCGGCTGCCGGGGAGCGCACGGATGAGCGGCGGAGATTTAACGCCTCGGTGACCGGGATCCAGCTCGGCTCCGGCACCGCCAGCAGCCCCTGTTGGATGGGGAAGCTCCAGCTCTCCGCTCCAAGGAGCTCCTGTGATTAAGCCATCTTTGTCCAGCACGCTCACCTGGCAAGCTGCCACCGTTCTGTTCCACAGGATCATCTTCTCGGGCTGCAGAATCACCTCCTGGTAAACCATTTCAGGAGAGCACTGCAGGAAAGCCTGAGGACGGAGCCAGAGCAGTCAGCCAGCCCCTCTGCTCCCCCTTATTTTTAAGGGAAACAGGGGCAAAACACAAAGGACAAGTGGGATCACGGCGGAGGGGAGGGGTGAGGCCGGCCTGGCTCCCCTGCATGCCAAGCCACGGCTGTCACCCCTCTGTCCCAGCGCTCCCACAGGCCTGGAGGGCACACGAGGGGTCAGGAAGGACACACAGACCTCGGGATTTGGGATTCGCTCAGCTCAGCCTGCCTGTCTGCCTCCCTCCCACCCTCAGCAGCTCCCCGTGCACCATCGCTTCAGGAAGCTGCATTTTTGGCTATTTGGTTCTTTTATTTTTTCTCTCCAAGCCATTCCAAGCTCCAGCACACTCCACACCCATCCCAGACACCCCCACCCCCAAAATCCCCACAGCCCCGGGGATCTTCAGAGGCAAACAGTTAAGGCAGGAAAAGTGGGACCATCCAGCTTTTGCTGGTGAGCACAGAGCTGCTCCACTGGCAGCTCCTGCCAGCGAGGCAACATATGCACTGGAACAAAGAGAAGCCACGGCAGCGCCGACGCTTCATTAAAGCGTGGTTCCCAGCCAAGCCACTCCAGCTCGGGAGAGGCCACGGAGCAAGGCACTTCCGAGCGCCTCTTCCCGGTGCCAGGCAGCAGCAGACGCACGCTCAGCCCTGGCCTTGCTGGCAATTAGTTCCAATTAGCCTCCTTGGTCAGATTAGGCCGAGATGCTGGGGTTGGAAGCGAGTCTTGCAGTCACCTGCTGCCGGCTCTAGCAGCCGAGTGTGGGGCCTGGGGTGTTTACTGGGGAGTTTGTCTGGCGGCCAAGGGGTTTTCCTGGAGAGATTCCCCAGTGCTGTTCATCTGTCTCAAGCATGGGGAGAGTGTTCTGCAGCCTGACCTGGCCTGAAAGCTGAGCTGTGGCTTTTTCCCTCTCCCCGTGCCAAAGAGACCAAGGAATGGGCCCAAGGATGTTCTTACCTTTAAAATAAAGGTCTTGCCGTGGAAAGGGATTTCAAAAGTGTAAACAACATCACCAAAGTCCTGTTCGAGAGACGAGAAAGGTGTTTTTCTGTCAGTAAAAGGGATTGGTTTTATTTGGGGTGAAGTTTGCTAAAACCCTGAGGACTCCCATCACCCCCTCCAACCCCCAATCGTCCCCTTCTCCCCACACCAGGCAGCGACCTTGGGGGCAGAAACCACCCCAAAAGCACGTTCCAGTTGGCTGTTCCTACATTTCCATCAACAAAACAATATCCAGAGAGGCAGCGAAGATGAGACAGAAAAAGAATCCGCCCCGTGCCAGGCTGCAAACCCCACGTCAAGGTCACATTCCCTTTGTGGCAGCACCGGGGTGCGAGGGGGGTTGGCTGCCAGGCGCTGCCGGTGTTACCCACGGCTGAGAAGAGCCTCTCCCCGCCCCGAGGGCCCGGGGATGGGCAGATGAAAACCTCTCATCGTTAGCCCCGTGTTAAACTCTGATTAGTCTATTTAAATCCATGCCCCTTTGGAAAAAGAAAACAATCTGCCCAGCTAGTTTGGCATCAGACAAAGGATCACTTGACAGGGGAATTTGAAGCACCAGATGAGACAGCAGTTTGGAGGATTTGCACCCCCCCCCAGCCGTGTTTCAACCTCGTGGAACGAGGTTGGGTTTGGGGCGTGAACCCCTCCTCTTTCTCTGTGCTCTTCAGAGACAGAAAAGAGCTCTGGGCATCCCAGAAAAAGCCTGGAGTGGGCAGAGCCACACCCCAGATTTACACCCCAGCATCCAGCAGGTTGCAGGTGCTGGGGAAAGGGGACAGCACTGGCTTTGGGGGTGGGAAGAGCAGTCTGTGCCCCACACACTGCTGTGGCCACATGGGCCAAGACCCCAGTATGGGCTCCCAGCAGGCTCAAAGGCCGTGGAGCAAGGGCAGGGCTGGAGCTGTGGGATCAGCATTCCCCTGCTCCTTCCCATGGCTCTGCATCCCAAAGGTGCGCCGGCCACACCAGCCCACCCTCCGGACAGAGGGAGGTGGGAAGAAAGGGCCCTTCCCTGTCAAACTGCGAGGCAATTAAACGTCTAATTAAATAAGAGGGGATTTTACATTTAACTGAACTGGAATAGATTCCTAATTCAATCAGGTAATTGTAACGCTTGTTAATTTTTCACGGCGCAAGGAGGTTTCCAAAGCCTCGTTTGTCCCGGTTTTTGCTAAGCCATCCATGCCCTCTGCCAGCTGGGGAGGAAAAAAACCACACTTGCATTGTTTTTCTCAAACTTCCAGTTCTCCTCCTGGGCGAGGATTTGGTCCACAACCTCCATGGCCTCTTTGCCTTGTCGGACATACTCCTTTTCCTGGGAAAGAAGGGAGGGTTTTGTGAGCTGGGCGTGCAGGAAGCTCGAGGAGCGTGTGTGAGGCTGTTCCCCCTCCCCATCCCCGGGCTGGCAGAGGGAAAGGGGATCAGAAATCTCTTAATTTGGGTCACAGAGGCCTCGTTTTGGAGCTCCAAGTCACACTCCCCGCCCTGGCTGGGATCCACACACCAGCTGCTCCCGCCTTAGCAGGAGGGTTTCCAGCAGGCAAAGGGCTCTGGGATGTGCAGCTTCCTTCCTGGAGGAGCCAGAACTGGAGCTGAACAGCAGCAGGATCACTTGGGAAAGGGCACAAAGCCTGTGCCCAGCCAGGTTTTGGGGAAGCCAAGGACCACCTCTCAAGCCATGGGGACAGCTGAGGTGATGGCCAGCCCAGAACGTGGCCAAAGGACCAGGGAGGGAGGGGGGAAGGGAGAAGCACAGGCAGCAGCAGAGCCAGGACACCTCACTGTGGGATGCTGTAGGGAAGAGCACACAGCCATGGGCAAGGGGGATAAAGTTGGGGGGCTCAGGTGACCCCTCCTGCAGTGGCCACGATGCCACCGGTGCTGTGGCACAGAGGGGGCTCAGACCCCCAGAGCTGAGGGGTCTGGAATGGGGGGCAGCAGAACCCTGATGGGGAGACCTCCACAGCCCCAGATCAGCCTGGAGCTGAGGGAAGGGCCAGCCCCTGTTTACCTGAGTTGTCAAGGCCTTCCTCCCCACACCTTCCTCATCCGACTCATTGTCCGACCCTACAGGGAAGCACCAATTAACTCTCAGTTAATGAGCACCCTGCTGGTACCACCTCCCTCTCTTCTCCTGTGGGACAGTGCCCAATCCCTGTCCCTTATCCAACGGGAAGGGCTGTCACTGAGGATGACTCCAGCCCTGTCTCCCTGAACACCTGCTCAGCTCCCTGCAGGGCTGGGCTCATCCTGGGTGTCAGCTACACCAGGAACAGCTGGGCTCATCCTGGGTGTCAGCTACACCAGGAACAGCTGGGCTCATCCTGGGTGTCAGCTACACCAGGAACAGCCGGGCTTGTCCTGGGTGTCAGCTACACCAGGAACAGTGGTGGGCTGTACCTCCAGCTGACCTGTGGCCACGGGGCTTTGCTGAGTGGCCACTGAGAGCCTTTCCCCCCTCCATCCCTGGCTCCATGGGGTGCTGGGATCATCCTGGGTGTCAGCTACACAAGGACAACTATTCCAGAGGGCTGAGCTCATCCCTGTGTCAGCTACACCGGGACAACTGCTCTGGAGAGCTGAGCTCATCCCAGGATTCAGCTGCACCGGGACAATCCGGCTGAGACATCCCCACTCCCACGCCAGGAGCTCTCTGGTGCCAGCACAGGGCAGTGACATTGCCCCCCTCATCCTCACCTGCCTGTGACCTCCCATCCCCATGCCCTCGGCCCCAGGGCAGCGTTTTCCCAGCTCGCAGCTCACAACATTTCACCCCAAGCCCACACAAAACTCCGGCTCCCCACGGAGCTGCCGCCGGGCTTGCGGGGCCGATGAAAAGGCGGCGTGGGGAGAGCGTGGCACTGCCACCCCTGCCCAGGTTCAGGCACAGAGAGGGCAGAGGGGACCCTGGAGGCTGTGCCAAGGGTTGGGATAATGAGGCAGAGCTCATGGAAGGTGAGGAATTGCACAGTGGGAGGTGACGGCACAGGGTGACCTCACCTGCGAAGGACTCGGGCGGGGAGTAGAACTGTCCCTCGGAGAGGGCTCGGGGGTACAGCAGCGGCCTCGAGGCTGCAGCCTGGGCTGCCAGGAACCCTGGGAAGGGGAGCACGAGGATTTAACACCTGGCAGGTTCTGGGACCCCAGCCCTGTCCAAACAGCCTCGTTTCCCACATTTTCTCCCTGTCTTTTCCCACTGACAGCAGCCAGCCTCAGCTCCTCACTGCCTCATCTTTTGTCTGAGATGTTTTATCTGCCCCGGAGATCAATGGGCTCTTCTGCCTGTCAAATAATCCAAAGGCGATTAAGCATCTAATTAAATAAGAGCTTCCCCTGGAAGCAATTTGGAACCTGAGCCTAATCCAATAGAGGCATTAAACACTTGATCATTTCTCATCTTAAAGCCTCCTTGCAGGACCCAAACATCCTCTGGTGCTTTCCAGTCTGAGCATTTCTGACTGAGCCCCGCCTGACAAATGCCCCTTTTTCAGTTTAGTGCCACTTCCCAGCCAGTGACTCCTGGGAGAGGGGACAAACTCCTTGTGCTGCTGCAGGAATTGGGCAGCCAATTCCAGGCCAGGCCAGGAAGGACTTTGGGACTTAGAGGGTGATGTGTGAAGCATTAGGTCAGCCTCAATCCCCGCTTGGTGTGACCTCAGAGAGCACAGGCTGCAGAATTTCACAGCCCATAACTCACCCCCTGTGCCACATAACGGGTCTGTGACTCCAGCAGCCCTCCTGGGAAGGGCTCCAGCTAGATCCAAACACAGATATCAGGGACAGGGAGTCCAACCTGGCATTTGCCTCACTGTTTCCAAACACTTTCCCCCATGCAGAGGTGAGCACTGTCTCCAGCACTGTCTGGCTGCAGGATGCAGGCATTGGGAAATACGGCACATTTTTCTCCCCTTCAATTAAAAGATGCTTTTTATAATCTGGTATTTTCTTCCCCTGAAGGGACTTGTTGACCATAACAGAACTGAGTCAGGCACTTCCCATCCCAGCCAGCCTGGAGATGCCTTTTCCAGAAATGTCAGAGCAATGCAGCAAACCCAGGCCTGGCTGGTTTTGCCCAACTCCTACCAGAGAGGAGCGAAAATACTCACATCGTTCCTCTTCTGCTTCCTGAGTTAGGACTTTAAAATCCAGGAACCAGGTCTCTAGCCAAGCAATGACAAAGGAGACGATGGGAAGCAAATACCCAAAAGCCCCTTTGGTCAGAAGCTGTGTGGAAAGAAGCAGAATGGAAGCCCAGAGAACGACCCAAACAGGGGAATAAAACAGCACTGAGAAATCACAAAGTGACTCCTTTCCTGTGAGCCCAGGGAAACCAACCTCGGACAGGATGACCTTCACAATCAGGAAGGCACTGGATACCAGTGTAGTGACCTGCAAAATAAATAGACAGAGCTCATCAGATGCCTGAGAAGCCCAGGAGGAGAGGGAAAATTCCCCACGGGAAAGCTCAGAGTGCCTCCTTACCGCGATGACCCACCAGTGGCGCAGGCGGACGACGGCGTAGCCCAAGAGCAGCACAACGAAGCGAAATAGAGCCAAGAGCTGCAAAAACAAACACCCAGCGACACCAATCACTGCCCTTGTCCCTCTGCCAGCTGCTGGGAGGGCAGGGACAGGTGCCAGCTCCCGGGGAACTCATGGGTCAAAGGCTGCACCGGGAATAATTCACCGAGGTGGGCAAGGAAAGACCCCGGACCCTCCCGGCCCTGCTGAGCTCCAGAGCCCTGCAGGAGGCTGAGATACTCACAAAGATATCAAAGAACGAGGTCTTGAATTTGTAGCTGATGATTTCATCCTTCAGGTTCTTCTTGATGCCCTCCTTGGTCTGAGGGAGACAGGGAAGCAGGAAGCTGTTGAGTGCACTGATAAGGAACTAATGGGACAAGGAGCCAAGCAGTGCCCGGGGTTACGGCCCGGTCAGGGAATGCACCTGGAATACAAACGGTCCCACAGGGCTGGTGTGGGCTCTCCTCTGCCAGCACAGGACCAGGGAGGATCCCAGGGCACATTTCCTGCCTGGATTCACACCGTGTTTCCCACCTCGAGGAGTGTGGGTGGGGCAGGAGGGACATTAAACACCTCGAGGTGGTGATTTCCAACACCCAAATCCTTGGCCGCTGGCTCCTCACAGCCTGGAGCCCTTGGATGGTCACCTCCCATTGCTGCCCACCTCATCCAGGTCCCAGAATTGAGAGGAATGGGAGGAGACGTGGGAAAAATGGAAAACCACGGGGAAAATGTTTCTTGGGAACCTTCACTAAAGCACTGAGCATCTTCCTGCAGGGGCTCTCGGGGTCACCAAGCACCTGGGGGGGATTTAATCCTGGGGGGGATTTAAGGATCCTGCTCATGCAAAGCACTGAGGGGGTCCCTTCTCCCTCCAGCTGGCTTCCAGCAGTGCTCCAGGAAATCTGCTGGAAGAAGGGAAGCAGCAGGTTCAAACGGGGCTGGCAAAGGGGAGGAGAGGGAGGAGAGGGAGGAGAGGGAGGAGAGGGGGACATACAGCCACGAGCTGCAGGGGAATCCGAGAGAGGCAAAAACGCCCTCTGGGATTCACAGGAGCGTGGAAAAAGCTCATCCCAAGATAATCCAGGGGGTCTGACAGCCTTGGTGCTTTGGACACCATCAATCCTGGGAGGCTGGGATGGCTGGCTGGGAGGAATGGGGGGCTCAGGTAACTGGAACAAACACTTCACCTTTGGGCTACGGCTCTGGCTGGGGCCCAGCTGGCCGGGAGCTGGCGGAGCCTGCAGCTGTTGGATGGATGATGGGATGTGAGGAGGAACAGGCTGGTGGATCTCGGGCCAGTCCTTGGCAGCCAAGGTGCCCTGGCACTCCAAGGGCAGCAGCCACTGGGAAAGGATCCCTCTGGGTCAAAGCTGCGGCTTAAAAACCCGGGGAGAGGGAGGCAAAAACAGGGGAAGGGCTGGGCTGTGCCTCCAGCTGACCTGTGGCCACGGGGCTTTGCTGAGTGGCCACTGAGAGCCTTTTCTCCCCCCATCCCTGGCTCTACGGGGTGCTGCAGGAAGGAGGAGGCCCAGGGGAAGCTGTGGGTGATGGATTTTGGGGGTGTTTTCTGTTGGATGGGCTATGAGTTGGTGGATGCCAGTCCCTAGCAGATCCCTCCCTGGGTCTGGGATGGGGTTTAATATAAAACAAAGGGGCAAAAAGAGGGGGAAGAGCTGGGCTGTGCCTCCAGCTGACCTGTGGCCACAGGACTTGGGTCAGCTTTGCTGAGAGGCCACCAAGAGCCTCATCCTGACTCCATGGGGTGCTGCAGGAAGGAGGAGACCCAGGGAAAGCTTCGGGTCATGGTTTGGGGGCTGTTTTCAGCTTAAACACGGGCTGTGCACCAGGCAGAGGAACCACCTGAGGCATCTCCGTGGCTCTGTGAGCAGCCAGGCTGCACAATTAATGTTTGCTTTTAACGAGGGGCAATTTGCTCAGCTTTATCTCGAAGCGGTTGGATTTAAAAAAAAAAAA
>VXAC01008194.1:278084-289444 GCA_013399225.1 Rhipidura dahli | reverse complement strand
TGTCTTTCAAACCAAGACAGCTTTAACGATTCTGAATTTATGAGTAGATTAACCTTTGCGCTGTTACTGGAAGGCAACTATGNACCTTTGCGCTGTTACTGGAAGGCAACTATGTTTGTTCTTTTCTGTTAGTAAAATGGAGTGAATTTTTTTTATATATGTGTGTGTGTTTATATATATATATATATATATATGAGAGAGAAGAGTCAAATGACTTCTCTAAGACCAAAAAAAGTATCAGATCTGACATTGCAAATTAAGTGTCTTACGTGTGCAGCCCAGGGCTTTGATAACTAGCAAGAGCCTCATCCCCTGCCATCACCCCATTTCCCAATATGAACTAAACCATAATGTCATTAGTTTAAATATAAACTGGATATATATAATGACTTTAATTTCAAGGGCTTTTCCTCTTTGATATAGCTAAACATAATTGTAATTGAGGCAGAAAATCCTAAGAAACAGATGCCAGAAAGGACCCTGAAAAAATTGCTTTGTTGCCAGAGGCTGCATATTCTTGTGGTGAATCCTCTGTGGTCAGCGGAGGAAATGAGGCACGTCCTCTCCTATGGCAGATTCTGAGGGCAACTCAATGGGGATATGAAACAAGTGCCAGAGCACGTGCAGACAAAGGGCAGCTTGCACACTGAAGGTCTCTATCAGTGCAAGGCTCTCTGGGATGCTGTCCGATGATTTAATTGTAACTTTGAATGCTGTGACATGTGAACAAGCTACTGCATGTCAGCTGTTCTACAGAAACTGTTTATGAATGAGCTCTCAGCATGAATGCAAAGTAAATTAAGGTTGCGACAAAAGAAATGTAAGGTGTATAAATTAATTTTAGTTTGGGACATCACAGAGTCGGAGAATAAACATGGACAGCTTGCTGAGAAGCAGTTGATGGACAGTATTGTATTAATATCTTTATCTCATTTGTATAAAAATAATCATGAATGAAATGTCTCTTTATCTTAGATGTTTGCAGGATGTTTATCTTAGATGTCTTTTGAACATCCATAGACAGTGCCACCTGATCAGTTTTTATGTCTTGATGCAGAAAGGTAGTTTGTCTTTATCTGCTCAATCACAGAATAGATTGATAAAGGGCCATTTAGTGCTCTTGGCATTAGAAGTTTTGAGTTGAAATAGAATACATGGAAAAAATGAGAGACCCTTTTGTTTTCAAAATGTAAGGAACATGGGTTCGGATTTAGGAGGAAGAATGTAAAATTTTTGATCTAGGACTGAAGTTTAAGTTGTCAATTCATTCTTGCCGTGCCTCATACTTACTCTAATGCCATGAAATATTAACTGCTTGTATTACTATATGGAAAGCAAAGGAATGATTTCTGACTCTTATAATAAAGCACTTTTCCATCATTCTGTAACTTCACAAATGGCTAGAAAAGCAAAACAACACATAAACCACATAATTGAAGTTTCTGTGCAACCTAGGTTTTCTGTAGTTTGAACTTGTGACTATACAAATTTCAAAATCATGGCAGAAGTTTGTAATATACAGAAGAAATATTTTAAGCATTCCCACAGTTATAAGATCTTCCTTCTAAAAGTTGTGATTTGTTAGGATTGTTTAAATGGGCTGTTGTAAAACAACATTTTTGTTGTGCTTAAACTTCACTAATTTAAAAAATGGGGTGACTTTCAGTGTTACTACAATGATTTTGTGCTTGATTAAGCAGAATGTGCCTGTATTTTTATAAGAAATATAAAATATTTATTAGAGGAATTCTGTGTGCTGGTGATACAGATATCTCAATGAGTACAAAAATTTGCAAGTAAAGATCAAATTGCTCCCCCTCTACAGAAGTAACTCTGTGTGTTTGTGTGTATGTAGGGTACACACCAGCTCTGTATGTAGGCTATATACACCCAGCTGTGGCAGACATCAGGTATTCAAGGACTTGACTTGGAAGCATCAGCCTGGGAGTGTCCAGAAATCCTTAACAATGACATTGCTCTCCCTGAGGTTAAAACTCTGGCAGGATGCCTGTAATGTTTTTGTGGGTGACCTAGAGGGTATGGCAGAGTGTACTCTAAAGTTTTCAGATGACACCAGGTTGGGTGGGAGCAGTTGGTACATGCAGGTGCATTTTATATTATATATGCCACCTGAATGCTTATGTTGATGAGCCATTTACTTTGCCTGTATTTATATGCATAGAAGCGAGAAGAAAATCTAAGCATCTGGAAGAGTATTTTTATCTTTTCAATGATCTCATCAGGTCTTAATAAATGATTATTACCTCTGCCTACAAATCTTGCCCACATATGTCCTAATTATTTCAGAATGTGGATGATAAAGGCTTGAGTTTCTGGTTCAGGCCAGTTCTTCTACTGCTGTTGGTTCATTTATTCATTATAGCCGTAAAATCAATCCATAGTGGCATAAGGGGAATTTAGATAGTGGCTGTGAGACTCCTTAACTTGTAAGATTGTGTTTGGATTGTAACATTATATAAAGAATTAAACTGTTCATTTTTACGTTATATATGCCAATATACCTGAATGCTTATTTTGGTGAGCCTTTTTTTTTTTCTCTGTATTTATATGCAAAATAGGTAGCAATCATTTTTAACAAGATATGTGTAGGTCAGGCCTGAACCTTTGGCTTGTGGCTTGAGCACCTGTTTCAGGATTTTGAGTGGTATTATTGTGTTACTGTTTCTTTTTTAGTTTAGGGAATAATAGGAATAGTACTCTCCTCTGTGCATGAAGTCTTGTGAAGGAGAAGGCAAGAAGAGAATACTGAGGATATATTGAATTTTTTTTCTTTTCCTTGCTCCTTCTAAATGTTCATGTTTTTGCACTGAAGTAGCCTTGGACATAGTTTATAAGGAAGGCGGCATTCACAGTCCTGCTTATGGCATCATACTCTGGCAAGTCTTTGGGAACTGTAAACTCCTACAAGTTCCTTTGGGAGCTCTGTATCCTAGTCTGCATACTTATATTTCTTCAGAGGTCAAGATCCTGGCTCTCATGCAGATGCTGGTGTAAGGGAAAAGAGCCCCCATTGCCAGCTGTGGCAGAGATCAGGTATTGAAGGACTTGGCTGGGAAGTGTCAGCCTGGGAATATCCAGAAATCCTTAATGAAGCTGCTGTCCCTGGGGGAAGAACTCTGGCAGGATGCCTGTAATGTCTTTATTGGTGACCTGGGGGATATGGCAGAGTGCACTGAGAAGTTTCCAGATGACAAGCAGTTTGTACATGCAGGGCCAAGGCTATGGCTCAGAGGGATCTGGCCAGGCTGCAGGAGAGGGTTGACAGAGAACTCACTAAATTCACAAAGGACAAATGAACACCATGTACATGGAGAGGTCTTTCCCCTTGCACAACTACATACTGGGGACCATCAGAAGGATGTGGGGGCCTTGGCAGACAGCAAGCTCAGTGAGAGGCAGTGACAAAGGCTGGGCTGCCTCCTGGGAAGTATTAACAAGAAGCGTAGTCCATAGGCAGATGAAAGAGATTTATCTGTCTTTACGCAGCCTTCATTAGACTGTATCTGGGATAACATTTCCACTTTTGTCCCCTCAGTGAAAAGAAGGCAGATATCAGAGCAAGTCCAGCAGCAGGTCCTTCCTTTGGAGGAACCTGATATCAGCCCCCCTATATGTAGGAGGTTGTGAAGCCCTGGGTGGGCTTGCTCTGGGCAACTTTCCTTTGAGTTGCCCCTTTGAGGGGGTTTTGCCCTGCCAGTACAATATACATTAAGAAGCTAAATATTCTGGAGAGCAAGAACTATAAGACATATAGTCAGAGGGGTAATAGAGGAGGAGGGTATATGGAACATTTAGTAATTGTGTAAGTGAGCAAAGGAGCTGAGAATCCTGACCTACGGAAAATGTGTGATTTTCTAGGTGGCTGCTCATGGCATTTGCTCCATACTGGAGGTTCATTTCTCAGAAAATATTTGAGTTTTACTTCTACATGTTCTTGCAGAGTTTCATGAAACCTTATAGCATCAGGCTTCAATCAGAAATTATAAGGATTATATTTTGTTACTATTGATTGCTATAGAAATGTTCATAAAGTTGAAAGAAACAGATTGAAAAAAAAGTCTTGATAATATCTTTTTTTCTTCCTCTTAAGGATTCAGAAAGAACTTGCAGAAATTACATTAGACCCTCCTCCAAACTGTAGGTAAGTTCACCTGGATTTTATTAATTTAGAATTTGGAAATGAAATGTATGGAGCTGTGGAAATTGCTTGGGGAACTGGGGTGAATTTTAGCTATTCCTTTGTGCTGGTTATTTAGTAATTTTGGAGTAAGAGGTGATAGATCATATGTTGCCTGCATATAAAGAATTGGTATGACATACTTTTTGGTAACCAAAGTAGTGGCATAAATGGATGAATTCTATGGTGCATTAATCAATACAGGACAAATAGCAAATCACCCTTCATTTGAGATGTTAAATCAATAGTATTTTGTTTGATTCTGTAAAATGTAGTCTTAGTGGCAGTTGCGTGGTGTATTTGATTCCTTTCTCTTGCACATTGTTAACACCCTGTGAATATAATGGAGAAAGGAAAATGTTAAAGACACAAACTTAGTAATTTTCTGACTGTGTTTGTGGCAATCAATTGTGATATTTGGTGGACACTTCCTGAATTAGAGTGTATCATCATACACACTTTCTGATAAGGGTTATGTGCTTGTTTGATTTGGTTTGGGTTTTTTGTTTTGTTGTGGAGGGTTTTTTTGTTTTGGTTTGGTTTTTGGGTTTTTTTTTTGAGGATTTTTTTTGTCAGCTATGTTTACTTCTGTTGTGTTTAAAATTGGCTTTGAAATGAATGATGAGGTAGACCTTGAAGCCCTCACTGTCTGGTGGCTGGGGCTGTATACAGTTGTTTTCAGATGGCTGTCTCGGGCTTCTTATCTGTCAGCTTGACATATGGTCAGTGTTGGAGCTGGGCCAGGGCTGCACATTGCTGTTTAAATGAGTCCCTGCCACTGCACCTCTTGTGGTGAGAGGTTGGGCTCGGTGCATAATAGCTTCCACCTAGTTCTGCCAACCCTTTTCAACTGATGTGGTTAGTCGGTTTCATTCTGTTAGTGCACTAAAAAGAAAGATTGATAGAAATGGCTGATTGCATGCAGCTTTTATAATGAATCCCAGTATGCTTCAGTATCGAATTAACTAAGCAACTGGTAGTAAAAATGACAGTCAGCTTTATTGTTTTGGTCTCTTGACAAAAGTATGTGTAAGAAAATATTTTAACAAGATTTGATGTGGTGGTACTGGATCTCAAGATGTAAGTCAAGTGGCTATGTACCAAAGTGCTGCTTAGTGAAGTAGCCTTGGAATAATAGCATTCGAAGAGTATTTCAGTCAATTAGGACGAACAGTTTTTTGCTAGATAAAACATTTTAATAGCTAAGCTGTTCTGTCATGCTTGCGACTGTGTGTGAGTCTTCAATCACATCAAAGCTGTTTCATGTGGCAGATTTTACTTCGGTGTTGATGACTGATGCCTATTAGTGGATTGATTTGCTGAGATGAATATGAAACTTCACTCTGTTGCAGAAGAATGTTTAAAGCTTTGAACTGAGAGTAAAAAGCTTACAGGTTTTTACAGCAGTGTCATTTTTTCTAGTTTTCTGAAGCCTTCTCTATATAACAAAGCAGTTGTTTCAGTATACAAGATACTAGTATATTTGATTTTTTTTTTTTTTTTTTGCTAGCAGGGGTAAAGTAGGTATTGGCTGTCTTGGTGGAAAGCCCTTTGGTGACTTGCAATTTAAAAAAAAAACGAAAAAACCAAGTGAACTGGAGGTTTCCTGGGTTTATTGAATTATTTACACTAATGATAAAGTAGCAATAAAGTGCACTCCATGATGCTGTTCTGCAAAATCACAAAATTACATCTAACTTCATGTGTCTGCTGCTTTAACACAGTTCTTAAGATGCAGAATTACTTCATGTTGTGCTCTTGATAGATAACCATTAGTAACTTTACTATTAGCAAATATGTTTTTATAGTCAATACAAAATCATTTCATTTGGTTTTATGCTTTGTTGACATAGTCTAAACAGTGTTTTCATTTGAACTTCATCTGTTTTGTTATAGTTAAATAACAAACAAAATAAATACATCAGCCAGGCATGATTCTTCAGAATAATGAGGAAAGCTGAGCTATTGTACAGTATATCTTACCCTATAGTATTGATACCTCCTTTCTTGGTTTTAGTCAAATTTAGATCATTATTAAAAGACATGTTAGCTTTTCCTATTAAAAAGCCCAAACATATTTCATAAAGATAATTTCATTCCAGATGTAGGCTACTTGAAATGGGTGTGATTCCATCTTGCCTTCACTCTGTGTACTCTTTCACATATAAAATAAATTGTGACTGGGCAATAGGAATGTGATAATTCTGAAAACTGAAAGTCATAGAAGGTGTGAAGAAAGTGTTATTCAAGAATACAGCTATCGTAAGCAGCCACTTAGGAAGCTCTGATAGGAAGGCTGTTGAGCTGAATTGGAACTTAGGTGGAATATTGCAAGAGGATTTGTGAGACTTTTCATTAACTACAGCTGGCCAAAGCTTCTGGTTTCTCCCAGGCATGAAAAAAGCCCCAAATGGAACAGTAAGTGTAGCACAGCAGCATCCCTCAGTTGCATAGTAGGCTACAGTCACTACCAGCTCCAAGGCAGCTGCAGCTTCCACTGCTGCAGCAGCTGTGATCTTAACGTTTCCCCTGCCTCAACCCTGTGAGGAGAATAGACTGTATAATCTTTGTGTTTGTCTGGAAGACAAAAAAGTCTTGCTCACAAATGTGCCTTGGCAGATTATCACTGCTGGGACTTGCAGCATCTTCCCAAAACTGTGGAAAGCTGTGGGTTTCAGAGTTCCTAAAAAATCTGTCACTTTGGCTTTAAAAGAAGAATTAATACTACAAGAAATTAGAGTTGCCTGCCTCCCTAGGTGTTCCTTTTCTGTAGTTTGGGTACTGGGTGATGGAGAGAGTCCTCTTAGCTCCACAAACTTTAGCTCCTTCCTCTGGACTGAAAATGTATAATGTTCTACATGTAAAAAAGTCAAGCTGAGGAGGGGGAGTGTGGGAGTTGAGCAGTGTAATCATTGCTATTTTTGGAGGCAGGCATGTCATAAAAAAGCCTGTTATACTTCACATTTAACAGAAAGAACTGGATGGTTTGCAGTATGTGTTGTCCCATCCCTCCCCCCATTTTACTTTTGTATTGAGCTGAATTTACTGTCAAGGACAGTCCTGAATGCAAAGCAGATACATTTATGTTTTAAATCTGCACCATTGTGAAATTTCAGTTTGTCAGGAGATACATGCCTAAATTGTAGACATTTGCCACTCTAGTCTTTTTTTTCCTCTCATTGAAATATCAAAGCTTGATTGCTAGAAATGGCTCTCATATTATGCTCCTGAGTAGTGCAGAGTATAGCTTTTCTCACAGGTGATAAGATCCTTGTATTTAAGTGTCATTTTCCTATGTTGCCTTGCTGAAATAGGGGTATAGTTGGAAATTCTTGTAGCTAAAATAATGCCTTTTCAAACTTACCCATATTTTTGGCTGCATTGTGTATAAGACAAAAGATTTCATAGAATACAGCTTCTTCTATACCATTTCCCTTCTCACTGGCAAGAGAACAACATCTCTGTGGCAACTTATACCAATTGCTTGCATGGGAAAATAATATTTGGAAAGTATTTAATGTTTTTTTAGCTTCTTTCAATGTGAACTTAGAAGCTGGAAACAAGGAGAGCCAGCATGAAGTGAATAGCAGCTCTTTGTGGACACCACTTGGAGCAACTGCTCAAAATTTTCCTGTTAAGTCACTGATATTACCTATCTTCCCTTTCATGTTTTCTTTTGGTGCTCTCTGGTGTACTTTTCACCATTCTTCTCTCTTCTGTGTATTTACTGCAATTTCTAATATGTTTTTTATATTTCATTTCTTTTACCCTCTAGCAATATAGGTAATGCTTTGGAGGCTGAGAAATATACTGTAAAGGACCGTGCAGCTTAGTGGACAGAATGACTCTCATTCCAGAACAATATGTTTAAAGCCCTGCGTGTAGTCTTATCTCTTCCATTTGTTTGGATTCATTATGTTAATTCCTTGCTTTTTATACTATCTGCAAAAGTGATAAGCATCCAGCATATGTGATTCTGGTATTTTGCTGGTGATAAGTATTTTTGTTGTGGAAACTTATCATACTGATAATACTTAAAACAGTTCTTTTTGGGATGATGTTGAGAAGAGCCAAGTGGAATGGCAAAATTTTCAACGTGGCTTAGGGAAAGAGGTCAGTGTGCCTCATGGATATCTCTTGTGTTATTAATGACTGTATGGAGTCCAACATTTCTGTTTAATACTGCTTTGACTCTGTTTTTGCTGAAATGTTGAGGCTGGGATTTTCACAACTCCATGGGATTATGTGAATTCCAACAATTTCAATTACTGTTCTCTGGGCCACCTGTTTAAAAGTCCTACCTAATGCTACTTTAAAGCTAAAGAGATGGCACAAGTGTCAGGAACAGAAAACAAATGGGAGCACAATATCTGGGAAAGACTGGGAGGGAGAAGATGGTCAGCCTTGCTCTAAAATGCAGAGGGAGAGAAGTGGAGGGACCTGGAGCAGCAGGTACAGCAAGTACCTACCCTGCAATTGTGCTCAGTGATTTTGATTGACTTAGGGAGGCATCAGTCTGTTGCCACAGGCACATGGCTGTGATGCATGTGATGCTAATGTGTGAGCAGGATGAAAAACTGGAGTAAGAAATGCTTTCTCTGAACATTTTTCTTTGTGAACATTTCTAGCCTGTGAATTCAGGCTCCCTTCCCATTGTGTAACTCGTGGAGTTTACCTTCTGCCTGTATAATCTTATTTTGATTTGCTGCTCGTCCTCTATAACCTTCTTGAGAACACATGACACAGAACATTGTATATACCTTTGAATTTACAAAGGTCTCTTTAGAATTTACAGCAAATAGCAAAACTTAGTCAAAAAGGTAAGCACAGAAGTGTTGATACTGGGGTGCAGAATCCTGTTGGTTTTAAATCCAATTGAGCGTAAGGATGGTTGAAAAGCTTGAGTACTCACTGCAACTGCTTTACTTTTTACTTTGGAGTCACTTTCTTCTTCAAAAGCAGCAAGAAACACGTCCCAAAGATATTCAAGTTAACAATCACACTGAGATAATATTTTATAATAGCAACCATACTGTATTTTCTCACCTGAATTAGATTGCCAGTTTTTTTTTTTAACTGGTGGGGTTTTTAGATTTTATTGCCTTGGTACCTTGAAGTTCCGTGGATGAAAAGTGTCAGGTTACTTTTTAATATGTAAACTTTTAATTCCTTTAGTTATTTTCTGTTAAGACAGTGCAGAACCATAATTTGGGCCTTTAAGCTCTGAAGTATGTAACTGTATTAAAACATTTCTTTAAAAATATCTGTTTATTTTCACTGTAAAAGTGACCCTTCAATGTCATATTGTGTACAAATCCTCTGTTTTTTAAAAATAACACAGATGTTTCTTTTCGTGGGTCTTCCATGTGTCAAGATGCAGTGTACTTGGAAGGCCCTCTAAAATATAGCTGATTTTTTAGTGATCTGATCTCTTTGAAAATCTGTGTTTGATATGAAAAATTATTAGAGAACGCTGAACTTTTTGTTTTTTTTCATTGAATAAACTGAGTTTTCAATATCTGCTTGATTTCATTATTGCTCGTGGCTGTGCGGTGATTTCGGGATTGATTACATGCAACTCTTAAAAGCTTCAGGACGTGTTGTGGCCATTGGTGGCTTGAAAGGTTAGCAACTTTCATGAAGGCAGGAGAGGAAATCAAAACAGAAAGGCTGCAAAGGGAACCTGCTGCTGGCTGCCTGCCAGGTCTGGCAACTTCACTTGGTGATGATGATGTAAGGAATTGTCTGACAACACCCATTAGTACCTCCCAGCATAACAATACCTCCACATGATTTCTGCCAGTTCTCCCAGTTTGTGAATGATGAAAACTCTGCCAGGAGGAGGAGAGAAGAGAAACTAGAGTTAGAGAAGAATGAGAGTTCTTCAGCAAGCACTGTGTGAGTGCAGGTTTGGAAGGTCAGGGAGATGCTACAGCACATCTGATGGCACAGCTGAATCTGGGAAATGAGATTGGGGCATAAGGAGAGGTCATGGTGATCACAAGTTCCTTAAAGCAGGAAAGGGCAGAAAGTGCTCAAAAAGCAGCCTGTGATGGACATGGGAGGGTTCCTTGATATTTGCAATGTGCTTAGTGTGGAAGATAACTAAATCTCCAGCTTAACTTCTAAGTTGGGGAAGGTGGTGTGAAGAACTGTAACAATGGTAAAATGAAACACTTTGATGCTTTTGGTGTGGGAATTCTGAACAGAGAAATTCTCTCCCAGCAGTTTCATATTGAGTTGCAGCTGGTCTTTGTAGGTCAGTCTCCTACAGTGTACAAGAGCAGTCCCCAATGCTTTCACCTCCAGAATTTTTCAGACCAACTTTCATAGACATTTCTTTTGCCTTCTCCTAAATAGCTAAGCAAAGGTGTTGGTTTAGGGTGGGAGATTTTTTGCTTGTTTTGCTTTTTGTTTTTCCTATGAGCCAGAATTTGATTGACATTATAAAACTGATGTTTTATATGCATGTTTTTGTAATCTCTTCAATAAAGCCCTCATAAAACACACACACACAAAATCCCTCCTCCCCAACCCCTAAAATAAGTGTGTTAAATAATCATTGCTTACCAGCAAGGGAAGCAAAGCCACCTCACCTTGACTGAGACTTTACGTCATTGCTAGGAGACTTTGCAAAGAAGTACATGAATGTGTGGATTTTATATGTAGTTAGCTATTTCTGTAAGGTTTTTCTCCTTTTTTTCCCCCTAAATGCAGACTGATGACTAGTATGAAAACTATGTAAGGATCAATTTCTTTACAGAAAGTTGATAGAGCAGAATTGTTTGAAAGTGTGACTGTAGTAGGTACTATTGCACTGAACAAGCAGACACTGCCATTTCATGATAATCATGTAAAAAACATGCTTTTATTAGCAGCTCATTACCCTTTAATAATTTACTCATTATTGAATAAATGAGGGAATGGAAGATATTTTGTCTGTTGGTTGGGACTGACAGCATAATGAAGTATTTGTTTTCTTAAATAAATGGCACAGTGTCATAAGTGCCTAACACTGTTGTCTTCAGTAAACCACATTTGAGCAGAATTTGAATTCTGCTCCTCTCTGTAATACTTAGATATTTTTAAAGAAAACTTTAAAAGAGCATCTTACAAATTCATGTTATTTCCTTAATGCTAATGCGTTACTCCTTTAAAAAAA
>VXAC01008194.1:108575-277943 GCA_013399225.1 Rhipidura dahli | reverse complement strand
GGGGGGGGGGGGGTATTGTTTGTTTGTCTTGGCTTTTTATTGTTGCTGGTTTTGTTTTGGGTTTTTTGCCATAATCCTGACAGTCTAAGGCAATGCTGTAATTTTGCTTTTGCTCTTGGTATATGTGGAATGTGTACGGGTTAACAATTAGTAGGCTGAATTTAATGAAATTGATTTCCAAAATCTCCTGGCAGAAAAGCTGCAGTTCAGGACTAAAAAGTCATGAACTAGTAATAAAGCATGCTTTGCAGCACTTCGGAAACAAACTATGAAATTGATCTGGGTGCTGTTTTCTTGGTGTGCAATAAAACTTATTTATTCTGTAGTTACACATTTGCAGCTTTGTTACAAGCTTTTTGGGGTATCTAATTGGCTGCAGCTTTAAATCACATCATAAACATGCCGAATGTTACTAATTACAATTAAGATATCTACTTGAAATAATCTTTGTTTTCATTTTCTCTGACAATTTTTTTTTTCACTTATTTACATGCCTTTAATTTTTCATTTTAACAGTTCTTGCAACACTTTAATTTATTTTTGTTTCAAGGCTGTGGAATTGGATTAAACAGGGTTTTTAAATACTTCCATGTTGCTTGGAAAGAAGCCAGTTACTGTGTATTGGCTTAATAGAAACCATGCTTAGCAGTGCCTCACATATGGCAGCTCATGTTTGTGTGGTAAGGCATTATGTATTTTAAATATTACCTTTTATGCGATAGTCAAATTTATGCCAGAATCTGAAGTTTCCTCTGATTAATGTTAACATTCTGGGGTTTTTTTTAGGGAGAAATGTGTAGTCAGATACATAATTTACTGTCTGCTTGGCACAAAAGCCATATTTATGTGGCCTTTATTAATTTGAGATGCATACTGTGCCTAGAGAGGGCTATAGGTGAGTGATAATATGCTTTCATGACATTTGTAGTCTTTTAATGTTGTAAATATTGTGGAGGCCAAGATGGTGATTCTGTAAGTAAGACTGAAATACAAGGGTTTGTGTTCAATTTGGTAGATTGAGTTATATTTGAAGAATAAACTGTGCACAGTTACAGCAATTAGTCTTGGAGTAATGACACAGCTGACAATTTAAACCTTAAATTTCTACAGGTTTTTTCTGGTTTGGGTGTTACTGTTTTATTGGGTTTTTAAATTATTTATATCTTACTGTAACTTTTATGGAATTTGGAGCTTACTATAGCCTCTAAGAATTTTAAAGCTTTTAAAGGCATTTATTCTGGATTATCTTGCTGTAGGCAGTCTTTTTGTATAAAATTCAGCAGTGACTTCATAGTGAAATTTCTATATCAGAAAATAATGTTATTCAGTGGAGAAACAGTGAATAATTTCATTCTTTCAAAATGATTGCCTCATTTTCAGTACACATTGGGTTTTTGGGGAGGAGGGCCTTTTACTTCTGTGAGATTAGCTGATGTTTGATTTAGCTTTTGTTTGGGAGGTATTGACGGTAAAGACCACTGAATACACACATCATAAATCTAATAGAGATTTTTATCCTTTCTATTATAACTTTAAAATTGTCAGAGGAAGTTCTGTTCTATGACAACAGTGCAGTATCTTCTGCATGTATCATAGTTCTACGGGTAATGTATAAAACCTGTGGTAACAAACTGGATTTTACACTTTAAGGTGTTTTAATTCTAAAGTGTCTTTTATTTTTAAGTATGTTATTACACTAGTTTATGCTTAGTCCGTTTACACATAAGAAGGCAGTATTTAGGATTTTATACTTCTGAGATAAATAGATAAATATTTTTAAAAGATAATTAAAGTATGTTTGGGATAACTGTATGCTGTCAACTGTATGGTCATTTTCCCATAGATGTGATCCAGAGAATTTTAAAATTCTGTACAGTCTCATTATTTGCTATCTTAGATAGCCTAAACAGGATATATCTATGTATTGCCTACAAAATTAGGCATGGTATAACCCTTCCAGAGAAGATGGATGGAATGTAGTGCATTTAATTTTCAGAGAAATTTAGGACTGAAAAATTAGATGTCTGCCTAGTATGCAATTTCAGATTTGTTGATATAAATAATTGATTGCTAAGCTCATAGCTGTGGCATTTAGGGTTGCAAACCAGGGATTATTAAAAAAAAAAAACCAACTTCTAAATTTGGGGCTTGCAGCCAGGGTGGATTAATAGGAATATTGGTTTCAGAATCACTACGGTAAACGTGGTGCCAGGTTTTGCAACAGCATGAAGTAACCATGGATGGGATTCATTAAGTGTTCTAGGTGAAGCTGTTGGCTGGAGTTAACTGGGCTTGAGTCGTCCGCAGTAATTTTGAGTGAGTCACTGGTGTGAAAATGGATCTTCCCATTATTTCAGATTTTCTTGGGCAGCTTGAAAAGCAGGGCATTCATGACTGAACCTTTCTTGGAAGAGTGTCTGGCTTTTGATTACAGGAGAAAAATTAGCCTTGCTCCATGTTACATTGTGGAGTATGTTCATTTCTCTGCAGCAGACATTGTGGGACACACTTGGGCTTGCTCATTCAAAATACTTTGTGGCAGTGCACTTCTTGGCGCTGCACCTCTCAGAGAACTCAAATTGCTGGCTTGTATCTCCTGCATACAATCTGCCACATTGCCTGCCAAAAACAATCTCTGGAGTCACTTTGTGCCACGGGTACAAAGAGCAGGTTCTTTGTCTCCCTTTCCTGAGGTACTTGTACGAGATCTGCCGTAGTTTGGCTCAGAGAAAGTAGTTGGCTCTGGTGGGGGGTAAAAACCTAGCACCCAAGGTGCCCTTCCACATAGTTGGCTGTTGATGTATTTGTGTTCTGTAACACATAAAATAAGACCTGTCAGTCTATAAAACTATTTCTAAAAAAGGGCTTGCTTCACTGTCGTGTCTTATTCACAGCAATGTCCTGTTGGTAGCAGCAAGAACAGTAAAACACTTTGACACACAGTGTGCACATTACAAAAATGAAGTGTCATATCAAAAATGGCTGTAAACATTTTCACAGTCACTTGTCATTACACGTCTGAAGGTGGGAAATTTTTAGAGTAGACAACTCAATTTTCTTCCTTCCCTGCATGTCCAGGCTGCCTAGAAGGGAAGAAATATTTACTTAGTATGGGATTTCAAGGAGCTGTTGTGGACACAACTACTACAGTTCTAGTTGTCTGAGTACATTCCTCGCCGGTCTATCAACACAGTGATTAAGCATCAATGTAAGAGGACTATTCTGAATTTTGATCCAGCGTTAAACAAGTTGATTGGATTTTTTTTTGTTGTTACTTTTTTGTTTGTTTGTTTGTAAACTGTAGTCTTGGAAGAATAAGGTCAGGTGGTCACAAGTATCATTAGTATGGGATACTGTCTAGCTGATAGGCATCACATAATCACCTTGAAAATCTCATTTGTGTCTGGAATTACTGGAGTTAAATCAGATTTAAATTCATGATTCGAGTATAATGGCCTTCTGCATCACAAACCTCCCTAAGTGATATTTAATTAATAATGTATATTAACTGTGAGTCTTTTGGCATACATGTGGGGCTTATGTTTTTAGGTAGCTACAAATGCAGCCTCAAAAGCCCACAATGCAGTGGCTGTAGGATGACGCATTCTGAAGATGTTGTACAACAACCTTCTTGCTCCTTACTGAATACAAACAGCTGAGGGATGACAGCTATCTCAGTTTCAGTAGAATCTTTATGATTTATATGATAATGATAATTTTATTCTGCTGCCAGTACAGAGCACTTTGCAGACTGATATCAAGGTTAATTGTCACTTTGAGAAGAAGTGAAGCACAGTCTGCCAACCTGACGCTGTGCTCAGCTGAGAAAGATAATTGTTATTCAAGCAGTATTTAAATGAGCCCAAACGCTGATAAATACACAACCAAAATACTTTATTTTTTCTCCTCTCATATTTATTCATTGTGCTAAAACATGAGGTCATCGCTGTATATAAATACCACTAATGGATGCTGTAGTAAAAACATGCTGAGTATTTACAGAACTTACCAGGAGTGGGTTCCTCCTCCCCCAGTGCTGAAGGGAAATACTTTAAACTTGAGTTCCTCTTGTCAACACATCCTAATTCTTTTATGTCGCTGGTTGCTTGTAGCAGTTGTACTGTTACCTTATATGTGGCTCCTTTTGCACTCTGACCTGACCTTGTTGGCACACCTGAGGGGTTTGCAGTCTGTACCAGGACTTGAGAGTTCCTGGGGTTATTCTGTGTTCCACGTCTCTCACACTGGTTTTAAAGATAACTTTAATTATTTCCCTCTGCTCTTGGGGAATTTTAAGCAGCTCATCACCCAAAGAAAGAGTGCAGAAATGTGCAAATAGTGCTATACATTAGAAGGTTGGATTTTTTTTTTGTATTCCTGGTAGCTGCGTGGCTTTTTAAGGGAGATGGTCAGCTGTGTGCAACAATGCAGTACAATATCCCAGAAAACAATGGTCGTGTCCCAAAATCTGGGGCTGACTTAGTTCAATTTACATAACCCCTTTCATCCTGGGGTATTTAAGATGAAGATTTTACTATGGATTTCAGAAGATTTCAATGGCATGGAATGTATGCATGTCATTCCACCTGCTACCGCCCAAGAGGATTTGTTTTTACCTCCTGTGCTGTTCAACAGTTACTGGTTGCAGGCATCTCTTAGCCTTGAGAACTTTTAGTTAATTTTGGTATAGTGGTAAACATCTTTATAGTCACACTGCGGTTCTTTCCTGTACTGTCAAACTGACTTTTTCCTCATTCACATGAAAACTTCCGATCTACGTTTAGTGATTTATTTGTTGCTAACATTCCAGTGAAGTGGGTGGGTTCTGTTTGTTTGGGTTTTTAAAAATTACTTAGGATGTTAATTTGATGCAATTTCTGGACTAAATTAATAACGGATGTAACCCTACTAGACAGACTATATTATAAATATGCCAAAAATTTGCACAAAGCACAGTAAAATGATAGAATTGCTACTTTTAAGACTTGAAGAAGTAAAAATAAACTTGCCTTAGTGGTTTATGTCAAGGGAATGATTTTTATCATGACAATTCATAAATTCCTGGCTATGATGTTTGCATATCATTACTTTGTAGAAGGACAGTTTAGTACTTAACTGGCAAGAGACCACTTGTTTGTTAAGTCTCTTATTTCATATGCATTATAGTCCTGTAGCTAAGAAACCTAAGTGCTTAAATGCCTCGTTTTCAGTCCTAAGCACTTCCATACATTCCTGTAACATTTTTAGATTCTGTATGGCTTAGTAGCTTTCCACATGACTAATGCAGATTTTAACAAGCAAAATGGAAAAGGGCCAACTCATAATTGTTAGTGCACTGGCATAATCAGCCATACATGGTTTGTTTGTTATAGCTCCGTGACAGAAGAAATGTTTCAAAGAGAAAACACGCAGAGATGATTAGTAAGTAGCACATTGATGTGAGACTGTGGACTGATGTCCAACTACAGAAGCCATCTAGCTAGGTTATTAATTTACTTCAGGATATGCTTTCATTTTTCTTATCATAAGGGGCACTGATAATGTCAGATTTTAGTAGCCATTTACACTGAGTTACTTAAAAAGATACAGGAAAAGGTTTTTTTCTGGAATAAATGGATGTGTTGTAGAAGTGTGATGAATGCTACGTGTTGTACAAACTGCCAAACTGATTAGATTTGCTTAATGCAAATATGAAAAGGGGAAAAAATATCGGGCAGAAAGACAATTGGTTTTGAACAATAAAATGTTTAATCAGATGGTTATCAAAGGTATAGATAAGTAACTTGAGCATTTATATTGTAGCAGTTACAAAGGCTACAAAATAGGCTTTCTTTCTGGCTGTGTATCGATTGACACGAAATGGAATTGGAAATAACAGTGCAGTGTGGTAAGTAATGGGGAGAAGACTCAATTGCATAGTAGTTGCTGTTACTGCTTTTCAATTTTACTTTGCTGAATTTGTGGGAAGCAAGTTTTAAAACAAAAAATGAAACAAAAAACCCCCCCAAAACCCAAAAAATGCCTGTCTATTAAATAGATAAGGGTAAATTTGCTGCTTATATGTGGATAGACAGTGTTGCAGTATCTGTTTCTCAAGAGTAAATACCATTCAGCCCTAAAATTTCTGCTGAATTTACAGATTAATTTTGCTAATTTCACTCACCCTTTAGCAAAACAGTTGGCTTGCAAGCCTTATGCTCTTCCAGCTTCTGCTATGTTCTTTCATACCCCTGACACAGTGACTTGAATAATCAGCTTTTTCTAAATAGGCAGACTACAAAAGCTGATGAATTGGTTGAATTAGTTTTAAACTGATTTTAATTAAAATGTGTCCAGATAGATTTTGTTTTTTTTAAATTCTTTAGTTTCTATCTTATTTAGGGTTATATTAAGTCTATTGATTTTAAACTGAATCAATGTAAATAAACCTTGTTTCTAAATGTTCTTTCAGCTTTTTGACTGTTTTAGCTAAAAGTAGTCTTAAATTATGCGTTTTTCTTCAACAGTGAAAGTTTATAAATAGGCAAGCCTTCAGCTGATGTTCAGTTTGCTTCTTTATTCCTTAGTTCTTCCTGAAGAAAAAAATTACAGAAAGTCCAAAACCTAAGTAGTGTATTGGGGAAATGTCAAGTACTAGTAGCTAACTTTTTACCTCTTCAAAATTTGTTGGTTTTAGTGATTTTATTGGACAGGAAACTTACTTTAACCCAAAAGATGTTTTTGGAGGCAAGATAAACATATATTGTAGAACATCATTTTTGATGGCATCTGCTGTATAGCTTCTGTAAAATGAAGCCCAGTGACAGGGCAAGAAGCAACAAGCACAAAGTGAAGCACTGGAGGATCTGTCTGCACGTCAGAAAACACTTTCCACTGTGAGGTTGACCAAGCTCTGGCGCAGCTTACCCAGGGAGTTTGTGGAGTCTCCATCCTCAGAGATACTCAGAAGTCTGGACACAGTCCAGGACAACTGAGCTGGGGGTTTGGGCAAGATGACCCAACCTCTGCTGGTTCTGAAATTCTGTGATAATTAAAGTGTAATTTGTTTGGGGTTTTTTGAGGTTGGGTTTGTTTTTTTTTCTTGTTGAAAAGCATAAATGGTCCAGCATTTTTTTGAGTCAGTCATTAAAAGACCCTAAAGAACTGAAAGTTTCAGTTTCTTTTTTGTGCACTGAAACAATGAAGGTGAGATGCAGTTTAAAAACAGACAATGTGTGGTAGTTGGCTCACATACTGTGAGTTTGCATGTGTGTAATATGTAAAAGAGTTCATTGCTAACTGTACTTTCGTTATACCCTAATAAACCAGGTGCAATGTTTCTTGTTAGACCAGAATATGGCCTGTGTTTGCAGATAAGTGATTAAAACTGAAGGTTGAACTGTGAAGTTCAGAGAAGCCGTGGAAGGGATGTGCACAACTTTTGCCCTTTTTGAAATGACTTAATTTTTGGCCTGACATTTAAATTCACTAATTAAATCTTGGATTGAAAATTTTACAGAACCACTTCATTTGAGCAGCATGCAACTATTTTTATCACCTGGATTGCACTGTTTTATATTTAGACTTCTAATAAATGAAATTGGCTGACTGTTGTCTTTTAATAACAGCAAAGTTTAATACTGTTAAGTGCTTCCACTTGCTTGTTTTACTGAAGTGTATATACAGTCTTGAACTCTTCTTTATACTGAACAATTTAGTTGGGTTTTTTTTACACACTTGAAAGTAACTGGACTCCTCTACACTTATTGCATTTCCTTTTGAATAAAAACCAAGAGCCAGCCAGCACCTTAAGACTTTCTAGATAGATGCAGCTGAAATCCCTTCTGAACATCTAACCTGTTTCACATACTCAGACACATCCAACCCCAAGTAAAGGAAGAGATTTATCAACACTTAACCTGAGAGCCATCCTGCAGAATTGCCAACCCTCTGTTGATAGCAGTGCTGTGGCTCCTGGTGTGCATGAAGAGGATCCCCGTCTGCACTAGCGCACTTTCCCTGGCATGCCTGAATGGTAGTAAATAGTTTAAATAACCCTCACACTTGCTACTCAAAATATTCTTTTATATCAGAGCAGTAAACATTCTGGTCCTTTCATTTTCTTCTAAAAGCAGTAACTAAATAGATTGACCAAAAAAAAGGAGTAAATTATACGTTTAAACTTTAATTGCTTTGCAGTGGTATTCAGTCTTCAAAAAAAGGCCTTGCTGATGACACATTGAGCACTCTGTAGGTTACACAAAGAACTGGCATTGAATACACTAATAAAAAGTCCAGACCTGTATTGGCTCATTGCAGTCATGTCACAGGCCACTGTACTAAGTTTCAGAAGATGATTCTTAAGAGGCAGGAGTAGCTTTCCTGAGATGGAAAATAGAAGCATTTTTCACCAAAGAAGAAATTATCTGAGGGATATATAGCTAAAATATTGGGAGACATCAGTTCAGCATATAGACCACATTAAAAAAAATATTTATTCCGTGATTTTTTTCTTGACAAACAATCTGAAGGTCTGTCAAATAAGTGCATGTGAGTTAATATCATATACCTGTAATTTGGTGTTGAAATTTCTTTAAAAGTTTACAAAGTTTAAAAATAAAGTTCAAAAAATTATGAACTTGGGGGGGTTTTAAACAATGTTTCTTCTGTTTTAGAATTTTTGTTTTAAAAAAATCCCAAACCAAAACCTAACCTGAGATCTCAAAGAGACTCTTTGAAGGTCTGTGCATTGAGCTTGACTATATTCATCAATCTGGAATACAGTTTTTGCATCATTTTGGTGGGTTTTGTTTTTTCGTCCTTCTATTTGATCAAATATATGTGTAAAAATACCCCAGTTGTTTCTTGCTGTCCATTAATTTTATAAACAATTTTCATTTCATTTGTGGACAATTTGGCCCATTCCATACTGTGAAGCCTTGGTTCTCTTAAAGTAAATCCTTAATTAGTGCTTCTGACTTTCACTTGAGTGGCTTGCTGCAGTAATTTTATTATTAACATTGAAATTTTGTTATTGAATTACAGTTTAGTGACAGCAGGCAGAGAAACTTCAACATTGTATTAGGTAAGGGGAAGAATAAGGATAGGGTAAGGAGAGGGATGTCCTGCTGCTGCTGATCCAAATACTGTTTAAAAGAGATACTTTCCTTCCTAAACAGCCACATGATTCCTCATGTAAGAAATAAATAGTCCTGAAAAAGCTTTTGACAATAGCTTTTAAATTGCTATCCAGTTTGAAGTAACAGATCCAGAGAATAAATTTAACAAGGGCACCTCTGCTGCCAGTTTGTTCTTGTATAAACACTCATGTTGTAAGTAGTCATATGTTTAAACAAAAACTTTATTTGCACCTTGTGGTTGGTGAACCTGTTTGTCATTAAAAATGCCAGTAATAGAGCATGTGACACAGCAGTGGCCTTTTCATGCTGCAGAAACTAAAGGAGACTATTTAACCAAGTAGCCTGGGTAAATGCTGAAATTAGGGAGAAAAGAGTGTATTCATGGGGACTTCACTGAGTTATAAGTGGCAAGAATTTGTATTTAGATCAACCACTGAATTGTAGTTGTATTTAGTCTGTAGCTTGTTTGCAGCAGAATTTGGGAAAAACACTCCTTGTAATGGTAATTACCTAAAATAGCAATAGCATTAAGACAAACAAAAAATGTTTTGGGTGCCTGAAGCTGAGAGTATCTTTCTTGCTCTGATAGCTTCTGTTTTTTCTTCCTAAGTACTATAAAAACTAGCTATTTAATATTTTTGGTAACAAGATGTGCATCCCTTGTGGTGTTTTTGTTCTAGGCCCTTCAGTTACCTCCCTTTGTTTGTCTGTTTATGTTCTTCCCCTCCTTGTTACAAAGTAGGGATGAGCCCTCTGGACTTTTCACTCAGGTTTATATGGACAAAATGATCCACTCCAGAACACATTTTTGGACTGTTGTTATTAATATTACTAACTTATTAGAACCATCTGGCAAGGCTTGGTACATCATCTGCCAGTATTCTCCTGAACAAATTCTGAGTGTGCCTCGGGAGAAGGGAGGCTGAAAGATATTCCTGTCCAGCAGTTGTATACTTTGAAGGGTAAGGGAGTATGGACACAGGCTGTTCTGAGCCAGCTGGCCTTAGTGCCAGCAGACAGTCCTGGCATGTTTAATTTACTGTTATAGGTGCAGTCTTTGTCTCATACAGCATCCCAGACAGAAGCTCTGTGTACTAGGCACCTTTCCATGCTGGGCATAGAGAGGAGGGGTTATGTATCATTTGTCTATTAGAGTGCTTCCAGGTTTCCTCACTTACTGCTGGGTGCTACTGAAAGAGTGACTTTCACAGCTGTGTTTGAGCTGTCTTTGCTCAGAGCAAGGGCCACCAAGTTATGCTAGGAAATACCTCAGTGGGCCATGGTTTTGCATAATTGTCTAGACAGGATGTTTTGGGAATGTAACCCACTCTTCTGAATGCAGTGTTGTGTTAGTATTTTGGAATTTCTGCACAGCAGTAATATGGTTACTCACATCTCTTAAAACATGAACTTAATAACACTAATGTTAAAAGGTGATAGAAATAAAAACCATGTGTAAATTAAAAGGGACTTCATGTGCTGAAAAGGAGCAAGGCAACTGCGTGCCTCGCTTGTACCAAGAGAGCAGAAGTTTGGGGTGTAAGTCCAGCTGGTTGCCAAGGTACAGCACCTGTACCCCATTTAATTTTCTGGGGCTCTTGGCATTGAAGATGGTCACTGTTGCTGTCACTGGTCACTTCCAGTGTGGAAACACTACTCCAAGGCTTTAGGTATGCCTCTGCAAGCTTTTCTCATTATGTCAAAAGGTGATATGGGGGAGGGGAAGAAAAAAAAAAGATAAAGTATTAGAGGATTTTGTGGGCCAGAAATACAATACTTCACTTTGTAGTGGCAGAAAATTATGCCTTTTCAAGTTTAATTTATCAGATATAAGATGTCTAAGATGTCTAAGAACTTCCAACCCAGTCCCAAGCTAGAGTGGTTGTTAATCTGGTCAAAAGTTACCAAAATGTACACTCTAATTCTTTAAATGGCTGCTTGGTGACTTTTTATATGGGAGCATAATTGATGGTGTCAGTTTTAATAAATAATTCAGTAGTTCTCTCTCTTTGATTGTATAGCAGGATTTGTGGATAATAGAAGTCTGAGGACTAAGTGTGACTGATGAGAATGGATGGCACATTACTATCAATCTTGTCACTTCTTACCACAGGTTAAAATTGAATTTGAGCTATTGACCATCACTCAGAATATTTGTCCTCTCACTGTGTGTGGACCAAAAACATGCTCGGAAGGCAATTATCAAACTTAGTGTGCCTGAAATAACCAGTGCTAGTTACACAGACCCAGTGTCAGTGTTCCTTATTTTTTTTTTATTTATTTATTTACTGCATGGAGAGTGTAGAAATGGAGAGTGTGAGAATCTCTCGTTAATTTCTTAATTTCATTGAGCCTAATTTTCTTGTAGTTCAGCTTTAAAAGAAAATTACACTTTCATTTACCATTGCGAAGTCAAAGTATTTAATCATTTCCTGTGGTGAGAAAAGGCTTATTTGACTCTGATAATTATGATTAATGCTTTGTAGTAAGAAGCCATGATCAATAAATTAAGGTATTCTAATAACATTTGTTCTTCTCTGTGTCTATGCTTGACATAAGGACAATTGTCTTTGGCTGATTCTGCCTAACTGCCCATTTTGATTTTGTTTCTTTGTCTGTTTTTTGCCTCAGTTGAAGTTCGTGCCTCATCATCTTAGAGTCTTTTTCACTCTTTAGTCATCTTCAGTCCTAAGAGGAATTCTGATTGATTGTACTTGATTCCTAACATACCTTTCTGTATCATGATGTCCAGTAATCAAAATGTTGTTGTGTGTTTCTTCATTTTAATGTGTCTAGGGAGAGCAATAGACCATTTCTATGCACCATATTTCTTACTTGTTCTTCCTTGCAGATTTCTGTTTTTCTTTATCACTTTTGTTTCAGGGTTCACCAAGCCCTTGACTATGGTTGGAACGTTGTAAATATTATCTCTGCCATACCAGCCTTTCCCCTAACCTAAAACAGATCAGTCAGTGATAAGAGAATGTAATTGCAAGTCAAACAAACTTTATTTCCTTTGAGAAAGAATATATCATTACTACTTTTAACAACTGATTTGATCATTTGGTCTATAGAAGAATCTTAACATTCTTTTAGGGGTTTTTTCACATAAAATAAAGGAGAAATGCTGCATGAGCACATGGAGTGGCAAGCTTGGCTTCTTCCATATCTCAAAAGGTTGCACATGGATTGATTATCCCCCCTGTTCCCTTCCCCTATGACTCCTGTGCCCGTATGAACTCTATTCAGTCCAGAAGTTATTACTGTCAAAATAAATCTGAGCTCTTCCCTACACCAGTTTCTTCACTGTGTTCTATCAGTAGCCCAGGGAGTACTGCTAGGAACACTCTAGAGCATGCAGATTGGCACTTTGAGCCCAGAGCTTCAGCCTAACTCCTAAAACCTGCCCCGTGGTCTCTCCCAGCCCTTCCTCCACTGTCAATACTCCTAGGAACCATGGGCACCTGTTCCCCTCAAGCCCTCTCTGGGATACCACACAGATATCAAGCCAAGTCTGCTGCTTTAGTGTTTGTAAGTCTGGACATCATGTGGTCTTCCCTGGTATAATTAGACTACCTGTGTGCTTGATACTAAACTGCTGTCCACTTTCCTTCCCGCTGTATGACATATTCTTCTCCTGAGCATCTCCCAAGCATCAATAATAGGGAATAATATCATGGCTGTCAATTGCTCTGTGCTGTCCCTCATGTTGGTGTATGCCTCTACTTTTGTGTGTTTATTTTTGGGACGGTTTGGTTTTCTTTGTTGTTTTCTTTTCTTTGTTAGGTTTGGGGGGGTTTTTTGTTTGTTTGTTTTGTGGTTGGTGTAATGGTTGTTTGGTTTTTTTTCATTTGACCGAACTCTTTTCAGAGAGTAATCTTTATGCCTGGCATCTATATGCTGCCTGCAACAAGAGCATACATGCTGTAGTTGTTATACATCATACATTAATCAAGAAATCTTCAGTTGCCAAGTTGCTCTTGAATGATTGTATAAGGCCATAGCATGCTCCAGATATTATTCCTGTTCATAGCTTTAAACTTGTGCCTGTGTTCCAGCAGAGGCCAGAAAGTTAGTGCACAGCCAGTACATACCTTTTTGTAGTGTGAATGAATCGATGGCTTGATTACCTCCCTTCACCATTAGGGATGCAGGGCACTAGGGCATATTGCAAAACCCCTGTTAAAGCCAAAACAAGCTTGATTTTAGGGTCTGTGGAGTTGAACTTCTCCTTTTGGTGGGGAACAGTGTAGAAAGGTATTTTGGTAGACAGTTGAAGGGCCATTAAAATAATTCAGAACATTAGTACAGATGAATGGATAATATTGTTGATTGTTACATGAAACTTTTTCAACTGAAATGAAAGGCCCTGTGCTGTTTGCATCGGTGGATGAGGAGCTGTGCCCTGTTTAATAGCCCCCTCCACACCTCTCTGTGCTCATTCAGTTTTGTCTACAATCCAGATTGACAATTTATATCCTCTCCAGACTGAGTAGCAATAAAACATGAACATATTGAGTAGATGCAGTCATTATACATTTAAAATAAATTCATTTCTGATACCACTGTCTGGAGGCTGGAAGCCTTTCATCAGGTGTGGACCTGAATACTATATTATTTTACTTGATGTATTGCTTCATTCACAAAACAGCATTTTTAATATTTGCAGACATCCTAATATAATATTTGGTTTCTAGAAATAGCTAAATAGCAAATAAGATTATGTTTTTGTATGACAGTCATATGTACTCTGTAAGGATACGTATCTCTGGAAGGATAATGGAGTACTACTATGTGGCTTAAACTGGCTTAGCTTCTGAACTCTATTTTAAACCCTCACAGCAGTAAGCTTGCACGCTGTAATATATGCTCGTTTCTGTAATGCTAAGCTCACATTTATTAAAGCTACAGCTTCCAATAAATATCCCAGTTTGTAAAAGCACCTTCTATAACTATTTCTTCTTCTCTTTATGATGAGCAGATATATAGGTTTTTTATGTTATTTTTATGTAATTTTTTCATCTTGTTTTTCAGTGGCAAAAAATTATACAATCACCATGTTGTTTACTAAGTCTTCAGAGAGGAAGTTCAGTGGCTAATTTCAACCAATTTGACAGGAAAGTAGGAGTCTAAAAAATGCTACATTCTTACAATAAGCCTACACACCGTATGGCCCAGAGCCCACTTGTAATCCTTGCAGCCATTCTTTTTGTGTGCCAGTGGCCGGGGGGCAACATGTTCCCTTTCATCACATATTCAACAGATCATCTGGAAAACAAGAGAGCCAATTTCTTCCAACAGTTTCTCCAATGAATAAGCTCACAAGCAACACAAAGGGTCAAAACACACTTCTTGACTTCCTTTGGATAGGCAGAAGTTCCAATTTAGGGACGCATTTAATATTAAGAGGGAAGTGAGTTTTGGAACTACCTCCCATATTAAGGGATCTACTGTTTTGGAAAGAGCTAGAGCAGACAATTTTCATGGTACTTTCTTGCTTTGTGCCTCAGGCTGCCAAATACCAGGTGCTGTGGGAGGACAGTGAACTGGCTGGTGTTCTTTTGGGGATATGGAGTTTGTCTTTGAACTTCAGCCTTCAGAGATCTGATAGAGCCGTATATGCAGGCAATAATTTTAAGAAAAGGTATGCTTTTGTGAGGGGCTGTAGTCTCAGGGCTGGTTTCTGGTAAAGCAATTGACTGTCAGTGAAGTGCCTGATTCAGGCAAGATTCAAGATTTATTTGGTCAAAAAGGATGGGAGGATATTAATTCCTGCATAACTGTGATCACGCCGTCAGTTCTTCAGCTATCTTTTTGACAAGAAGGCCGTGCAGTATCTTTCTGGATCAACAGATAAATGACATACCTTTTAGTATGCTGCAGCCAAGGAGATAAAAGTGCCCTCTGTCACAATTTTCATACTTTCCTAAAAGCTTGAGTGGAATTAATGGCATACTTCCCCTGTGTCTGAGCATATGTGCAAACCTGTAGTTGTTGATAATTTAGCTGTCAGGTATGTTGAATTAATATTCACCTTTCAAGTCATACAGCTGTGTGACATTAGCATAGACCACATTTAAAGGTAGAACAGAGAATCGAAACAAAACTATATTATATTGTAGTGGTTGGTGCATTCTGGAGAAGGAAGAAGAGAGAGTCAGGTGTTTATTATTATTAAGGAAATTGGAATTTCAGATTATGCTTGCTATTTAAATCCCTCTGTTGTGAGTGTGACAGTTATACTGGTGTTAAATGTAGGAGTCTTCTCAATTCCAGATTTCTTTACCTACTTTTGGTCTGTGTAAAGGTGTGAATTTTTATTGTCTTGCTCAGATGCCGTGGTTTTAGATAAGTGTTCTTGTGACATGCAACTTGTGACGTGCAGTTTGCCTGTGTATGTCCTGTCTGCTGCTTCTTCCTTCTCAGTACTGTCCCCAACCCTCAGTGGCCGAATTTCAGCCAAGGCTGACAGAAGGAAAGAGGTTTCAGAGACACTGAATTCATACGAAGTTCCTGAAAATCAGATGACTAATAAAGAAGATTCTTTTCCCCTGTGGGAATATTAATATGCAAATACAACTCATATTAGACAGTAGAGAATCCCCATGGGAACTCAGCCCTGAGGCACAAACCCATAATAAACTGTTGCTTACTGGCACTGTCCTTTTGCTTCCTGTTTTTACCAGTTGATCTCCAGTTTGGAGGTTTTGGGGATTGTGAGGGCAGTAGAGAAAAATAAGATTCTCTGTAAAACTGAAAACCTGGTTCACTGGTGTTTCTTTAAAAATTGTAGCAAGTTTTGAAAACATTGTTACGATTCTTCAAAGAACTAACTTTGGCTAAATCTGCCTTTTCTTTTAAAATACAGTGTGTAAAGGATTAGATGTCCTTGATTGAATGTAAGTTGCACTCTTTGAAAAAACTTACGCTTTAGCCTTTCTCTGACACTTGTAACTGGAAATGCCTGTTTCATCTCAGTTCTTGAACTAGAGTTTATCTATCAGTTAAGCAGCATTTTGGCTTTTTTCTTTTTAATTATTAAGTGGGGGAAAAGTACTTCAATTAACGTGCTGCTAAATATTAGGAAACAAACATGGAACACAAAAATCTTGTAAAAGAAAAAGTAGTGGTAAAAGAAATATTATGCTGCTAAATTCTATTTTTGTAATTTGCAGTTATGGGAAGTGCCTGTTGTTTATAAACATATGGATGTGTTTCAGACTGGTCTGTAGAGACTATGGTGCCCTGGATCAAACTGAGAGCTTGTTCCTAGACAAGCTATTGCTTTAAATTTTGGGGAACTTGGATTGACCAAATACAAATACTACTGCATGTACATTACATAAGAGATTAAAGAATTTCTACTTCTAGAGGGGTAGAAAGATACTATGTAGAACTTCTACAAAACTATATATACTTGGTCTTTGCATTTGTGATGTAATAGTCTGTGTGCATCCCCTGCCCCCCTCAAAAAAAAACCACAATAAAAATAAGCCCCACCAAAACAAATAACAATTTAAGCAGTCTGTTTCTTGGCTAGAAGATGTAGGTCTGGCCTACATTTACGATTCTGAGGTGTAGGTGTCCTGCAAGCTACTGATTCTTTCATTCTGGAATGAACACTGGATTGATAGGGTATGTCAATAAAAGAGATAGCAGTATGTAACTGATGTTACAGTGCTGAACCAAGTCAGGAACAGTCAAATAGATTTCATTACATGTATTTATCTGGGACTCTGGCACTGGGTACCTATGAAATCTTCTGTAGGTAGAATTGGGATCACCCTCCAACTTCCCTTGGATCCTAAGCCACTATAGGAATTGCTTTTCCACCAGTCCTAGGAGAGGAGTTTGTCTCAACTTACCTTTTATGCTAACTATAGTTACTGATTCCTTAGAGCTGCGATTTGTGTTTCATTGGGCACCCTTCTTTAGCCCTTATTTTCCCCCAGGCCCCTGCGTGTGTGCTGTGTGTTGTTCTGAAACAACAACGGGGTGTCCTTCTGTCCTCTGCAGTGTTTCACGTGCTCTGCAAATCCCGCCTGTGCTGGGTCAGGTGTTACACCTTCATCTGTTGAGGGGCTGATTAGCATTAGAGCTAATGATAGATACTTTTGCTGATAGTGCTGATATCCAAAGACCAAATGCAGCTCAATGTAAATAGGTACGATTTTGCTTCTTAATATAATGTAAACAGAAAAGAAGCAGCTCCCTTTGAAACGCAAATGATTTCAGCATTAGGGTGTATTAGTGTAATGGCAGCATTGAAGTAATGTCTGCTGACTTCTGAGTAGGTCAAGTAGTATGTAGTGCTTGGAAGACCTGTGTTTTTTGTGCCTGAATATAGCTCAAACTGAGACAACAGCTTCTGTGAAATGAATTTATTCTAATACAAAAAGACCAACTTAGGTAGAAATGTGTTTGCATGGTTCAGAGTGATGTAAAGTGTTCTTAAGCTGCACTTCATTGCTCTAAAATAATCTTTTCTTTTTTTTTTATTCCCCAAACGCCTAAAATAAATAAAGGTATCTTTTTTTAAATAGCTGTATTTTAGCAGGAGTTAGCATAAAAATTCTTGAGACTGAAAGTTTATAATGCCTTTTATCCTTTTTATGCTTATCTGTTTTAAGTAGCTTCAGTGCTCTGTGAAGACAAAAGCACTGGTGTACATGCCACTGATAATAGACAGTGTGACCGTATCATGTATGCTTCCTTAATAATGTCTGACATTATCAGATTGATTAACTCAGCAGGGGGCTTTAATCAGATTTAACTACTGTTGGCAGCTGTACACTGGCAGAATAGTAATACATCAGGGAGTAATATTGAACTTCTTTTATAAGCTGTATTAATCTTGAAACGAAAAAATGTACCATAAAAATTATCATTATTTCTAGTACTAATGCAAAGAGAATTGAAACTTACACATTGCTCACACAGTCTCAGATCTCTTTTGGATTGTGGTTTAGCAAATTTTCTGTTTTCATCAGTGCCAAATTCTGATGATCTTCAGATTCTCCTTTAGTAGTTAATGGGTGTGAATCTTAAATATAGATATTTCTTTTAGGATTCAAAGAACAATAAATCATTTGGGACTCAATGACTTAAGCAGAAAAAATAATGAAAATATTTTGTAGCTGCAGTTTTAAGCATTTGTGTATGTGACAGACTAATGATAGTTGGGTTTTCTGCTTTGTCCTTTTCAAGTCAAATGCCATACTATGACACATTGCTTTAGTTTTATTTCATGCAGAATACTGGCAGTATTAATAAATAAAATGCAGGCTTCAAAGATGTTAATGTAACATTCATCCATAGATCAATAGGTCAGAAGGGACAACTGTGATCATCAAGTGTGACCTGCCTATCGCATGGCATTAAGATCTTCTGAGTTCATTCTCGTTTGAACTAAAGCACGTCTTCTTGAAAAGACTGGCTTCTGATTGAAACAAACTAATGAAGGGGACAGTAGTCCTTGACTATTTGTCTCAGTTATCCCTCGGGTGATTTGCAGTCTGGGTTGGATTTTGGGAGTTTTCAGTGTAGGTAAATGCTGATTCTGCTGTTGCTACAATATGTCTTTCATTAACTTTCCTTGCTTTGTGTTTCGCAGTAACTTCGTATTTGAAAGCAAAATAATTCCAGTTCCTGGAGTGTTCTTGTTCTACAGTAAGCTTTTTAGGGTTTGACTATTGTTGTGTAAGGTACTCCTTTTCAGCTGGTTTTTTGGTGCACATTATTGAGTCTTCCTTCCCACATCAAATTTTGTTGTTATTCTGAATGTACTGTCTGCAATTTTGTGTCTTGCATGTAAGACTTTGTGTTTCTTTATATTCCAAAGCTGCTGTTTGCTTTCATTGATCTTGTCAAGAAGTTTGGGTCGTTTTACCTAGGCAATTCAGGATTTTCCATTTCTCCCATCTCTGCTGAAGATGTAATTGTTACCAATGATGATTTAGTTTGCTTCAGGTTATGAATATAAAAGTGAAGCTGCAGAGCACCAAGGCTTGATTTTACAAGTTGCTGCTAGACTGTTTCAACTCCTTTTCCAGCTGAGCCTAAAGGCCTGCTGTTTTATTTTCTGCATTTCTTATATTGCAAGCAGATTGGAAGAGTATGACCTTCTCTCTTCCTACTCTCCTCATGACATCTTCCAGATTACAAGTCTTAGATGAGTGACATCCCATAGCTGATACAGTAGACTGAGCTGTGTTTGAACAATCATTTCTTCATCAGAATATTTTTTTTCAAATTTTTTGGAAAATTCTTTATAAACAGTCTTCCACTTTGCTTAATTCATAATTGGAAGAGTAAGTTGGTCTCTGATTTGTGGAATCTTTAGTACCCTGTCTGGTATTTTTTTTATTTCTGTCTAAGACTCAGGTAAGAGGTGCTGCACAAGTGAGCTTTGCTGATGAGGAAGTGATGCTGTTGACTGCAGCTTGGAAAAATCCTCATCTATGTTTCAATGGTCTGACATATCTTCAGATTCACAAAGGTTCATGTCCACCTCTTCAAGGCGAGGTTGGATGGGGCTCCGAGCAGCCTGGTCCAGTGGGAGGTGTCCCTGCCCATGGCAAGGGGGTTGGAACTGGGTGATCTTCAAGGTCCCGTCCAATCCAGAGCATTCTGTGATTTTTGTGATCATTGCTAAAATAGAATAAAATCATTGGTTGGAAGTTAGGTGAGGAAATTATTAGAAGTGATCATAAATAATAAAATCATAATAAAATATGGGAATTACTTTATAGAAATCAAATTTATTTTTTTCCCAGAGTACCAAACTTCTCACTCCAAATGGTAGTGGTGATTACTGAGCTGATACTACAACTGCTGCAACATTCCTGCTGCTTTGCTGAGTTTATAATGGAAGCATCTCAGGCAGTGACAACTGTGTGCACTTCATTATGTATGCGACATAATTTCATTTATATAGTGCAAGCAAGCAAAGAGCTATTATTTTGAATGTAATTGTAATTATACAGGGAAGTGCTGTTGGAGACCCGTAAAATAGATGAGCATTGATCACTATAACAAAGGTGGAAAAGAGTCAGCAGTAACATACATTCAAACAAATCAAAGTAGCATTTGAGCAGTTCAAAAATATTGTCATTTCAATAAGATGCCATAAAAACCATCCGAAGTGTTGATAGTTCTCCAGTATTTCTGCATATTTGAGGGGGAGGGAGGTGGGGAAGATAGTAAGTTGATGAATATGTCAGGTACAAAGAGGAAATGCTTCTGAGAACAAGCAAATGTTTAAGCAGAATGTTACTAGCATTGCAGTAGACGTTGGCATCTGGCAGTCATGTAATTTATGACAGTGTATATTTAAGTAGCAACTGCCCAGAAAGGCAGCAGATTATAAAAATGTACATTTTTTTTTTATTATTCTTGTTGTGCTTTTGTTATTGTGATTTTTTTCATTTCACAGCCATCCTTTGTAAGTCTAGTACCTCTGGGGCTGCCTTGCAGATCATTGAGGTGTTTTGAAACTGCTTTTGAATGGCATCGTTTTACAGATTACTTTCCTTGTGTGTGACAGAAACTGTTCTGTGCCACTGTTATGATAGATAAAATTGTTACTAGTCTGATGTTCTGGGAGCCCTATGGGGTATATCTGTATGTATTTATTTGAAAATGTGTTATTTACAATTCTCTTTTGTTATTTCATGTCTTAAGGCCTAATTAAATTGGTTTGTGGATCAGACTGAGTCTCCAGATTAACAAAAACAAAAGCAAAATAAAAAATACCTCACAAAAATAACAGTAGTGATTTAAACAAATCTTTTACAGACATATTTCACACAGTCTTATGCGATGCTATACCTAAATATGTATTTCCATTATTTTCCTTGTTCATGATAGACTTGAATAGCCCTGTTTACGGTCTCCTCAGCTAGTATCTGTGTGGTATTTTTGTCACATCAGTTACTCAGTTTAGCACAGGAAGCTACACTGAGGGGGTTCAGGTAGTCCAGTGTGTTTTAATGGGGATTCAGTTGTTATTGGTAAGGCAGAGGAAAGAACGTATTCTCTGAAAGGACTTTACTTCATAAAGTGATGTATGAGACGCAAAGATTGATTGATTCCTCAGGTCCTCTGCTTGCTGGTAGATGTTTTGCTCCATGTCCCCATGAATATCACCTGCTCTGGAAAAAAAAAATAAACTGCTTTACCAGCAAGGATAAATTAGAAAAAAAAACAAGTCAGTGTTAGAACAGCGAATTCAGTTGTTGCAAGAAAGAACTTAATGTGTGCTAATAACTAGCCCGCTCCTTAAAATTACTGAAAGATAATGCATTACCTGTACCAAAAAGTAATTTTAGGGAACTGCACTGTTAAAGATTTTCCTTCCTTACTGCTTAGATTTTTGCAAAAGGGTTTTTGCCTTCTGTATCAGTCTTTGAATACCAAGCATCTTATGAATTTGAAGCTCCACTTGCCTCTAGCAGCTGGAAGGAACAGGCTGTCCAAAGTATTTTGGAGCTTGTGAGGCTGAATGCTAGGATTAGATCGCTTGCTTCTTTTGCAGCCTGCCTGCTGTTGCTTTAAAAAGCGATTTTTAAAGTCTTTCACACAGTTCCCCAGGGTTATCTGGGTTATCCTGAGTTATCTTTTTCCAATGAGTCATTGCTACTACTCATGATAAGCTTTTCTGTTTGGTTTTTTTTTCCACTGGTAGAGTGAGATTCACATATTTATTGCTAGTTTGGTTCGGGCATGTGGCTTGAGAAAAGAATCACAAGTTTAAAAAAAAAAAAAATTTTCATTCTGCTGCTGTGTGCAGCCAGATAGAATTTTCTTTGGGCTTGGGAATACAGCCTTACTGGTTTACAGTTGGTTATTAAGTTCATAATTGGAAAATTGCATTTTTACCCTAGAAAGAGAGGAAGCTACTTTTGCTGCGAAACATAATTATTTTTCATAAAAACTGTTATTGAGTTAGATGACAAAGTGGTTGTAAACCATTTTCCACTTGTCACTGCTGTTCAGAAGAGCGGGTTTTTACAGCCCTGTTGCCATGGACCATCAAATTTTGTTCTAGGCAATTGAGTTGGGACTTAAAGATAGGACAAATAAATCCTGGAAATACAATCCCAAATAAAAGATCATACACTTTCTAGTAGGATGGTGGGCTCAATTTATTTAGTGTCTTAAAAATAGCAGAACTTTATATCTGATGACAAAGCTTGTAATTGTCAGAGAAGGCAACAGTAATCTTTTGTGTAAGATCTAGGGGGGAAAAAAATAACAGAATATGAAAGGACAAAGGATGAGAGCAAACAGCTCTCATCAACAGATATCTTATAGTGAATTCAGCATGCTGGAGATGTGTAGAATAGATCATCACTCCTTTGAAGAAAGTGGCATTTTCACTCCAATATTGAAGCAAATACAATTAGAGATGCACTGACAATCTGCTTCTTGAGGGAGTAGGTCTTGCATCAAAACAGAATGCTTTCCTTTTGCTATGAACTATAACTCTAAAATAATTAGAATGTAATAATTCGCATCAGATCATTGTAGAAGGATTGTTAATTTAAATATTCTTTTTAAAACACTTTAATCCACACTAAAGTTGTGAAACAAAGAAGCAATCGTTACTGTGTCAAGCATTGTTCCTCAGCTTCGGGCACTGAACAAAAGTGAAAATGTTTCTGCTTTCAGAGTGGGAGGGTATTACTTTTAGTTTAGTACTGTGGCAATCTTGAAGCTAAAATGCTAATTTTGATTTGGAATAAAGAAGCTGTTAATTGTTTTGTAGAATACTATTGAAAATCCATTAATGTACGGGAGAGCAAAATCGATTGTGCATCTGTTCACATTTTTACTGATCCTTGGGAAGAATGTCACCACAGATTAGAAGAGTTCTGTCCTGGGATCTAAAAAAAAATCTTCTTCAAGCTTTATTAAAAAAAGGACAGAGAAAATGGCTTGCAATGTCAGTGAAGGCATGCTATAGCCATTAACTTTGCAAGAAGGACATTGGAGTTACATTGTATTATCATAAAAAGGGCTAAATTGTTCCCCTCCTGGGAAAATGTATCAAGAATTTGGTGGCATTTTACCTCGACTAAATAATTAATTCTTCCCTTCAGCGGCTAGGACATTTACTTGGGTAGCTGACTCTCAGAGAGGGTGAGCTGATCTGCTCTTAGCGCTGTACAGAGCTTTTTGTCTCAAAGATTGCAACTGTGGCACTAAATAAACAGCCTACAGGAGAGGGGCAGGGGTGAGAAGATGGTTGCAAATGCTTAGGGAGAGAGTGAGGACTTCTCTTTGTGTGTTTTTCTTAACCAACTTGGACCTTCTGAGTGTTCTTATAAAACTAAAAACTGCATCCATCCAGCAAGCTGTCATCATTATGGAGTTAGGCAAGGATTCAGGGAGAGACAGACATGGGTGACTGATTGTCAGATTGATGCCAGTTGCTCCAAATCTACACCAGTACAGTGCTCGAAGAGAATGAAAACTACAGCAGGACGAAAAACTGCAGTAGGACTTAAAACTACCAAGCAGGACTTAGAACTTAGCAGGACTAACACTGCAGTAGCATGTCTAATATATGCATCATTTCTGTTATTTTTGTGTATCCCTATTTAATTCAAATCTCAGTTGGCTTACTTGCAGCTCTGTGAAGTTCCAGGTCAGAGTTCTAGAATTCTTGAGTGGGATCCTATTTTAATCAACCAATTATGTTAAATGAGCGTTTTCAGTCATGGACAATTCTAAGCAGCCTAATGTTTGTAACATAATTATTATGTAATTTCATATTGCAGCTATTTTACTTTCAAAAGTACAGTGCTCAGTTTTGATGTGCTATTGTTTTAAATACTGAAGAAAATAAACTAAGATTTAAGTAACCATCTGAAAATGTTAACTTAATTTTTTTATACACCAAAAGACAAGCTAATAAAACCAAAATGTAACCTCTGCAGATGCTTAAACAGTGTTTCAAATAGTTAGAGCATCTACATAATATATCTTAGCCTAATTCAAGTACTTTTTTCAGTTAAACATTTTAAATACCAAAACTGTATTGTTTGAGGCTTTGAATGTTAAGAGTTGCTTATCAATCACATCATTACCCTTTATGGTATTTTTGTTCAAACCATTGGCAGTATTCAGGGTTGCCAGGATGCCTTCTAGGAAAAATTCATTTTTCTTTGATACCATTTCATTTACAAATCTTACTTATAAGCATGTCAACAATGGAAAAAACATTTACAGTAATTAAAAGTTTCTCTCTGTTTAATTATTTTCCCAGCAAGTTGTTCTGCTTTGACTTTCTAGACTACTGTGGGAATCCTAAGGATTGGTATTCTGCTTGGTACTGAGGGTTGCCAGGCCTCTCTGGGTCAGCATGCAACTTTCACTAACAGATTCATAAGAGAGCAAGGTGTATTTTGCCTCTCTGTTCAGCTAAAAACTGCAAGACAGTGTCAGGATAAATTTTTTTGATGGGTACTGTTATTAAGCTTTGGAGGAGGGTGAAGTTGCCTCAGTTTAGCTTAAAAACTTTGATCCCATTTCAGATGGATTATCAGTAGCCAAAAGGATGTCAGTTACCTTGTACAAATCAACTTTTCAAGTTTGTCCTTGGGGAGAAGTAACAAAAGCAAGTATTGATTGCTCAGTTAGGCTAGTCAGGGGACTCTGCTACCAAAATAGATCTTGGAAGAAACAGGAGGCAGAAAAAGCATGGACAAAAGAAAGGGACAGATAGGAATGTTCTCTTTGCAGATGAGTGCTTGTAATTGCACAGAAAATCTCCACAAAAACTGGCAGCAAGAAGAGAGGGGAAATGAAAAAACAATGTGTTATATAGACTGGGATCCTGTTTTCTGAACCTTAAAATTATTCAATTAGTAAATAGTGTGAAACCGGCAGGGGAGTGGTGAACTGGGTGTTTCACTGTTATGTGTGGAGCTGTGCATATACTGTCCGGCTTAAAATACAGGCAGAGGGCTCCATGTGGTGCCCAGAATATCAATTTAATTTTTTTGTGTGCATATCTCAAGAGACAAGTCATAAATGCAGCATCCACTAAGATGAAGCTCTGGGAAAATATGCTAAGGGCTGCTGAAGTATCTGTGAAACATCACCTGAGGTTGTCTTTCCTTGAAGGATTTCCAGGTAGAGCTCGTGCCTACAGGAGACATGCCAGGAAGGATGAATCAATGCCAAAGTCCAGAGCACACAGTCCCAGCTGAAAGGAAAGAAGTTCTATCAGGACTATGAAAGTATATTATCTATGCTTTTCTCAGAGCATCCGCAGCATCCCAACATTTTTCTCTGCTCATGACCTCATGACATGATCATAACATGATACTGTGCATCAGAGGAATGTCAAGCCATGCCAGGGTCCTTAAGGTAGCATTCAGCCTCCAGTAAAAGCCCATGCAGCTTCATCTCTAGGCAGGTTTTTACAGGCTGTGGTTGAGCCCATGGCTTATGTTGTTCTCAAATTCCTCACTTCAAGAAGCTTCATTATCTTGTACATTTATTCCAGATAAAGAAACCATGCCTTGGCCACCAGTCCATACAAGGTTTTATCCAATTTTCATCATACCAGGATGTCTTGGGAGTACAATATTAGTATAGGCATTATAGCAGAAGGCAACAAAATGCTGCATCACCAGACAAATCTGTTTGTCTGGTGGTGTGAACAACCTCCTCCTTACATTACATCAACTTCTTTTCTTACATATGCTAAGCACACTAAAATCAGTTGTTTCAAAAGGGAAGTATTAAGTTTAATCTTTGTGAAAGTCATACTGCTGATGATTCAGCTGGATTTCAAGATAATGGTAATGGCATCCTAGTTAATGTGTTAAATGTACCATTTTTTAGAGCTGTGTTCTTGCAATCAATAATTGGAGTTATTCTACTGAGTATACCATTATTTTTTTTGCTTCTTGTTAAGCTTAGTCTCAGGGGTTTAAGCACCCTTGTAAAGTAGAATTTGTTTTATGACTGTTTGAATGAAGTGTATCACAAGAATTAAACAAGGTAATAGGGAACAAATGTAAAAAAATTGCAGCGCCAGTTTTGCAAAGGATTGTTCAAACCCTCAATATGGTTTCTGAATAGTTACATGGTGTCAAAGGCCACATTTTTGCACTTAGTTTCAAAATGTGATGCAGCAATTTCATGTTTTGTATTGCAGGTTTTATGCCTGAACTCAACCTATGTGTATGTATATTCTCTAAATGATTGGATTGAAAACTGACTGCCTGAACAAACAGGGGCTGCAGAATTAGTGCTTTTGAGAGAAGCAGTCTAACCAAAGGACTAAAGCCCCTGCTGCCATAGTTAGGTAATTGGATTCTGTCATACTTTCAGAGACAATATTAAAAACATAATTCTGTATTTATAGTAGCACTTAGATTTCATTCAGTGAGAACTGATGCAGACAAGCGGAAATGTCCTTTTGAATTATCCAGTATTGCTAAATGTTACTACAGTGTAACAAAAATGGAAAAAATGTATATGATGTACTGGAGTAGTGCACAGGGGAAGGACAAGGACCTGTTGGAGCAGGTCCAGAGGAGTTCCACAAAGACAGTCAGAGGGTGGAAACACCTCTCCCATGTGGAAACACTCAGAGACTTGGGGTGTTTAGCCTGGAGAAGAGAAAGCTCTGTGGAGATTTTATTGTGGCCTTTCAGTACATACAGGGGGCTTCAAGGGGTAGTAGTTTTAAACTAAAAGAGTGTAGATTCAGACCGTGTGTAAGGAAGAAATTGCTATGATGGGCATGGTGAAACACTGGAGCAGGCTGCCCTTAGAGGTGGTAGATGCCACATCCCGGGATGGTTGGACAGGGTTGAACAGCAACCTGGTGTAGTGGAAGGTGTCCCTGTCCGTGGCAGGGGAGTAGGGACTGGATGATCTTTAAGGTCCCTTCCCACCCAAACCATTCTCTGATTTGGTGATGTAATAGAGAAAGGAGTTTTCATAACTCTGGCATAAAATAGTTCTCCTTTCTGACCTGAAAGAAGATGCCATGCACAAGAGCATTCTGAGTGCAGTGACTTTTGTCACCCTTTCTCACCAAGCCTACAGCTTTCACAGCACCAGGCTGAAACGTGCAAGTGCTGGATATAAACAAAGGGCAGCAGGCAGAGGAGTAACACAGACTCAGGGAGCCTCCAGATGGGGACCTAGGCTGGTGGTGTAGTTTTGTGTGCTCTCTCATGCCCATGTGAAACTACCCAGTTCTGTGGAAGGGCTATCTGCATAATCATTTCTCTCTCGAATTTGTTGCAATCTTTTGGATTATTGCACCTTTCAAGATTATTAAGCAGGCCTTTCTAACTTCGCCTGTACTGCACAAGTGAAATTTGAGATGGATTGGATTAGAAATATGAAAGAGGCAGCTCACCTGGTAAATCATGTGTTCCCTTAATTTCAGTATGACCATTCCATTTGCTACTCCAGGCTGCTGGCTTTTTGCTTAACTAACCCATGAAGATTTTACTGTTTCTAATACCAATCACAAATGTCAGGTAACACACCAAATTTTAACTCTGTCTGGAATCACTCCTCAAGTAGTAAGCAAAAATAACAAACAAAAAAATGACTTCACATGAAGTGTAGTATGTTTACATGATTTCTCAGTACAGGCAATTCCTGTGTAGCTATTTCTGCTGTAGTGATATATATGCATCATTCTGCAGTAGAGTGCTGCATAAATGTGGGTTTGTATCCGTCCTTCAATCCCCAAAGTAACAAATTTATTAAAACTAACTTTTTCTTTAAACCTTCAGTTACACTTTACAAATTCTCATTGAAGCTTCTTGATTCCATCATTTTCCAATCCAGACATTTATTTTTCTTCCTATTACCTTTTTTTTTTTTTTTAAATTAAGCAAAACCGTTGCCCCTGACACAAAACATATGGCTTGTTTTGGCTGGCTGCAAATTCTGCCCGCCTTGTCAGAGGAAAAAGACTTCATATTGACTATAAAGCTGCTCTCCTACACAGTGGTCCCTGTGGTAGAAATGTATCTGTAGTGATTTTGACCTCTGGTTTTAGCTGCCTGGTTCAAAAAGAAGGCCAGGACAGAGGCTTGACACCTCTTGTAGGTCAGAGTAGATTCCAGACATGTTTTTTTGGGATGAAGAGATGTAGAATATAAATGGAACTCTTACTGTGTGCTGCTACTCTGCTACCCTGAGCAGGTGCACTGCAGAGCCTGTACACTGGCAATGCCATCACTTCTGGGTGGTATTAAGGTCATCCACTGGAGTAGGGAGCCAAGAATGGCAAGCTCCCTTTCAGTGGTCCATTCTCAGGGTTGATAATTGTGTGCACATATGTATGTGTGCACATACATACACTGTATCTCAGCAGCTCATTTCCTGATGTATTTATTGCACATTGATAATAAAGGCACTAGCTGTACTTGCTGTGCTAGTTAACTCTAGCTGTTAGCTGTAGTTTGTTGCAAAACTAGCTTTGCTAATTCACCTCCATATTAATCTGCTCTGTTGCAAGCTGTAGGCTTTTTTTTTTTTCTCCAGCTTTGTATTACCAAATTGTAGTTGGCAGCTTTATTACATCAAACAACCTAACTTCTTATCATCTGTCAGGTATTTGTTCAGTTACTGTCTCTGCACAATCATCTCTGAAGATGCTATTTTAGCAGTAGGTGCCCTTTGTCAAATTAAAGTACAATGATGTGAAGTGGTGTAATTTAAAGATGATGTATTTTTGCCAGACCTGTGATCAGTCATTCAGTTGCTTCCTCCTGTTTTTCATGGAGGTATTAGGGTAGCAAAAGCAGGGAACTTCTCTGTGTATGTGTCTCGCAGTGCTGGTGAAACAGACTTTTAAACATCTAGTACTTGCTAAATCTCTAATGTGTAAATTCAAATGATTTAAGGGTATACATTTACAGGGTAAATGGTTTTAAAAATAAGACAGGTAGAGTGGAAGTACTTTATGTTCTCTTATTTTTATCTTTGCTTATGTGGGTTTAACTTCAGAATAGAGCTTCTGGATTTTCCCTGTAATTTAAACTGTGTTTTACAAAATTCACATTTAAAATACTGTCATTTTAATTTACTGTTCTATTTATGATAAGGACACAAATCTATCCTACTTGCCCGGTAGCATGGCAGGCACTCATTCTGAATCTGAATTGGATATCCTCTGAATTCTGACAATAAATCTGCTATAATTCCTCTGCTTTTCTCAGAGAATTCTAAACAGGTGTTGATTTTTTTTTTTTTAAAGGTGTATGCAACCTATTAAAGATGAGAACATTTATTGAAATTTTGACTTCAGTTTCTCTGAAATAATATTCACACCTGTACATTACATTTTCATAAATCTGTTTGGGGACTTCTGAGATGCTGTTTTAGACAGTTTGGTGGACTGCTGCAAGCTGATGGCAGGTGTTTCCTGGCTGGCTCTATTTGAGCTGCCTTCCCCAGTGGCAGCTCCTGGGCTCCAGCAGTGCTGCAGGGCTTGCTCCCTTCCCCAGCTCAGGACCGGTGATGGGGAGGAAGTGCCCTGCTGCTGGACAGCAGGCTGCTCCCAGCTGGTTCCTTAAAACCAGCTCTGCTTCATGAAAATTAATTAAAATAGCTCTGAGGGAAGAGATGAGAGGCTTATTACGGACTGCATTAGATTTCCTTTTCTGTCTTAAGGGTGGGGGTAGGAATCTGGCTGCGAGAAACCCTTTTAGTGGGGCTTAATCTTTAACTTTTGCTTTTAGTTACAAGTGACATTGAAAGCCAAGAGGTTGAAGGGGAAAGAGCCTTGAAAAGGACGCTGCATCCCTCAGGCCCGTGGAATTGTGCACATCTCGCCTGACCTGCGTCTGGGGAGATGACGGCAGCTTCCTGCTGCCTCTGGACTCTGACAAATGAGTTCTGGCAGCTTGGAGTGCAACAGCTTAAGGTGTTACCATCCCCAGATGCTTCTGATCTCTCTGCTGGCACTTACTACCTGGAAGAGGGCTCCTCTTTGATAAAAATTATTTGTTCACGATGATGCTTTGCTGTAAAATGCAGGAGTCAGTATGTAGACATATGCCCTGTTTTCCTCTGGCATTGATAGGTGGTCAGACAGCTATGGATGAGTTTGTCTCAGGCTCTTTATAGTAAATATACCTAAGCTCACTTGTTAAAGATAGGCAGCTGTATCTTCACTAGTTTACCTCTGATACTCTGTTAGAGGTGGGTGTTTACTTGACAACATGCATTTACACAAAATGACACATCTAATTTTCTTGCCTTTAGCCATTTTGTATTAATAAGCCCAAGTCCAAAATTCATATTTGCAAAACAATGAATAAAAGTTAGGAAATGTACGTGCCTTTGCTAGAATACAGACTTTTTCCAAGAACAGAAAAGTAAGGAGAATATCTGTATCCCTCAGAGGTGGCAAAAGCATTGTGGTTCACAACAAACATGGCAGAAGGTTACTAATCAAAATAGGTAAAAAACAAATGGATAAATTGCATGGTTTCAGTAATCTCATTTGCTCTGAAAATTTTGCTGTCATACCATGGCCTTGATGTTCAGGCATACGTGTTCTCAACCTCACTGCTCCTGGTTGGCTGCATCATTGCCCTGTTCCTTCAGCTAGAATGATAAATAGGCAAAGAAATTTCAAAAACTATTAACATAAGGCTAAAATGGTTCAGGCAATCTACTACTGCTTTATGGACAGCTGCCTTCCTCATTTTGTCCTGATGGGAAAGCACATAGTTTCTCTGCTATGTTCAGTTCTTGATCCTTTGCTACACTTGGTGCTCGCAGCCAGTCCATGTCATGAGACCATCTGCTGTCCTAAAATGTTATTAGTTTGGGGTCTTTTTAAAATTAATTGATTGTTTTAATACATATGATACTCCTGCTAATAATTTTTCCCTAGTATACATTCTCTTCTGCATATGTAAGTGCAGATTGGTAGAAGAGAGAAGCTGTTGAGCAGAGTTGATAACAAGAATGCATCTGAATATTTCAAAGCCTAACCTGAAGAAAGGCATTTTTAAGTCAGAGCATTGTATTTAGCTTCCTAGTGGTTTCCCCCCAGCACAGACAGGACAGAAGGATAAACGGAAGTGATTAATGTTTCATCTCCAGCCTGTTCTGTTTTTCTGTCAGATAATTGCCAAGAAGGTTCCTGTTGATCACCTTTGCAAGCAATAGCACATTAAGGTCTACTGAATTAGCCAATTAAGCAATTTATATTGATGTAAAGAATGCAACTGGATATATAAAATATAATCAACTGATGCTGTGTACTGCTTGTCTCCTTGTTTTCTTAATAATTAGGCAACATTCATGCTTTCAGTGCAGAATGACTAAATAAATGAATAAGGTAAATAGTGAAGCCATTATGTAATTACTCATGCTTTGGCTGTATTCTCAGTTTTTTGCAAGACTATTCACCCACTTGCTGCTGTCTACACCAAAATATTAACCCTATGTAGTCTTCTTTTTGTATCAGTCTCCAAGTTTAAAACTTTCCTGCATGTTTTTCATGTTCATCAGATGGAGAAATATATGTGGTTTACTGTGTATTTTGATAAGTTTTCAAGATTTCAATTTGTCTTGGATATAGCTCACATGAAAAAAAAATCATGAAAGTGCTACTCATTTTTAATAGATCCACATCAGAGATCATAACCCAAGAAAAGTGAAATTATTTGTTTATATTACAACATGGGGTTTTAGGGCCATTTGAAGTGGGTTTCATAATCAGAACTGTGGTCAGAATTGAAGAAGCCTGTTACCCTCTGTCTTCTGGAATTAAATTAATGCAAAGAGACAGGCTGTCATAGTAACTTGTGAAATTAGCAGCTGACTCATTTATGGAGGGTTTCACAGAATACCTACTTAAGCTAGGGAAGTCCTTTCTGACAGTTGCTGTGGCTGCTGAAACTTCACATGGAATTGAGAGACTGGAAAAGTGCCTGGAAGATAAATTCTTGCTGCATTCATGATGCATGAAGAAGCCATGTTTGCCTTAGCTGCAGGAGGTCCTTCAGTTGCAGAATGGAAAGCACTGGAAAATGGACTTTCTATGGACCCTGCTGTGGTCTCCTCTCTGCATGTCCCTTTAGGTCACTGTCAGAAACAAGATTGTGACCTAGGCTGGCTCAGGTGTGCTCCTAGGTAGAAATGAGAGTACATTCAATACTGCTCTGCTCACATTAACACCAGTGCAAGTTCTGTGGATTAATTGGTAAAACGGGATTTTACTGACCATAGTAGCCTCTACAACTTGAGAGCCATGTTAGATTTTTGCATGTCATAGGTAGATGGCTTTTTCCTGGAATATTAACTTTGGTGAATGAAATCAAACCCATATTTTTGGGATTTTTCTGATTAATACTTCAGGGACAAACTTCTATGAATTTATCTGATGAGGTTTCTGATAGAGCAAACCTTTATTGTGTTGCCTTGCACAGCCACAAGTAATCAGTCCTTCAGCATGAAACAAATTGTTAACTTAGGCAATGTAGTTAAAATATAAGTTGTAGAAAGTACTTAATTGAGGCCTAAGCCTTCACATTTGTTGGCTTGAGTGGGAGTGGAACAAGATCATGACAGTGCTCCCAAAGTATGCAATATAAATCCCAATATACAGCAAATGCTAAAATTGACCAGGAGGCTTTTTGTGCATATGAATGCAGAGGCATGTCTAGGCTGTCTTGTAGAGCACTTCACATTTGAGGTTTCCTTCTCTGCCCTGTATTTCTAGGGACAGGCAAGCTCCTTTTTTAACCACCTGCAAACAGGCAGGGCAGCTGAGGCAGGTTTGCATCATCCCAGTGGAATGGCCCAGTGCTGTGCAGAGCTCATCATGACTGCCAGTGTGAATGGGGCTTCTGTGGTTACCAATAGTGCCAGCTTCCAGAAGACTGTAGAAAGAGGGATCTCTTTTTAGATTTGCTTTTCATTCTCTTTTGAAACACAAGCTCAGTTTTACTGCCAAAAAAAAAAAAAAAAAGGCAAGTTAGTACAGGAAAAAAATGGCAAAAGAGAGAGTAAGTAAAACACAGAAAGTGTCTCATACCTTAAGCTTACTTTGACCATTCACATTTCTTTTTTGTTATAATTTATTGATATAAAAATTGGAAAGTTTTAATGTACCATCTTGGATTAGCTACACAGAGCATAGTCCACAAAATCTCAAAGTGCCTCATGGCAATGCTAATGTCAGGTTGATAGCAGTAATAAAATTTAACATCAAGCACACTCACGAGGATTAGTTTAAAATCTGCTGTCATGGAATATCAGAGTACAATGAGGTACTTGATAGCCTGCATGAGCTACTTGTAGGGTATGCAAACATTTTCCCTTAACCACAAAAGATAACCACTGAGGAAGTTCAATCCTACCGCCTCAGCACCAGTAACCACTATTAATCAGCATGTTCTAGAAAGACTGACTTTATTTTGGTGATAAATCATCCTGAGTTATTTCCACAGTTCACAGAGCATATCCCATGATTTTATATGAATTCATTGTTTGGCTTCATTTTTGTGCTATCTTGCCTAGTTTCCCGCATCTATTTTAGCTTGTTCTGTTTTTAACTAAGAACAGGATTTGGCAAGGTTTACAGAATCTGTTACAAAAATGAAAAGTAGATGATGTTGCAATTTTTGAAAGTTAAATTCTTCTTTTGCTGTGTTGCCTTTTTTTTTTTTTTTTTTGCCTTCCTTTTCCCCCCTACCACCCACTTTCTCAAAATAAAAGCTTTACTTAAATGAGAGCAGTGAAGAGTAATCAGAAGAGACAAAATGTTTTGAGAGTTTGGAAATTTCATCCTTCATCCTGTTATCTGCTTCCCAGTTATATTACATTACATTAACACCAGAATAACACCTTCTGCAAATACAGTAGCTTTTTATCTCCTCTGCTCTGTAAGGCAAAAGTTCTTTTTCATATTAGATATCTTTCCACTTTACATTTACTCCAGGTGGAATATTGTATTTAACAAACACCAAGAATAGGTACTTCCAAACCAGAAAAAGCCATGTTTTCCTTTCCCACATTTATTCTGTATTGTGTTTGTGGCTACCTTAATTACTCTATTTTCTCTTTACTGGCATTTATAGCTAGCAGATACTTATTCTAGTAATGTGTCACCTTGCTTGCAAAGAAGAACCTTTTCCAAGGATATTCCAGGTATTTCCTATTTTTGTCAGTCTCTTTTCTCATCAGTTTACTCCCTGTGGTGTTCTTTTTTGTGTGTGGTAGCGTATTTTCCACCTCCATTGCCAAAATCTCTTTCTTAGTGGATCTTACTCTCAAAAAATGTTTTCCTGAGGATTTATATAGTCCCTACTGAAGTAGGGACATTTGTGAAGGAGGAAGGTGGTTGCTTGTCTGATAGTCTTGAGGGTTGTAGGTGCTCTACTACAGAGCTCTGCTGGCAGGTGGCTCCTCAGGTGGGCAAAGTGAAGAGTCAAAAAATCAAAGAATATGTACAGGGCTGTGGTGGGGTTTTGTTGCTGTGATGGCCACTCCACTTTATTGGAGAATTAATGCCTATCATTAGTCTTAAGCAAAGAAATAGATTTATTTAAAACATTAATATAATGGCAAGGTAGTTAGCCAGCATGATTATGATGCAAATCAGTAACAGAGGGAATCAAAAAGGTCAGTTTGGTTCTAACAGACACAAAATTATTTGGTGACACCTGAAAATATCAACACATGGAAACTGTAGCGAAAAATGCATAGAAAATATTTTTGAAGTCTCTAATTTCTTGCAACTTCTGTACTATAAATATGTTCACAGTGACAAATGCAAAGGGAATATTGCATTAAATACAGATGAGTTTTCTGCAGCTCATTGGTACGAGGAAAGCTTTATAGGTCCTGCTATTACTTCCCATTTTTCACATATGAGAAGAGAGATTAAGTACCATTTTAAAAGGCACACATACCTGAAAAAGGCTATAATTATGTCTAATTTCATAAGAAAATATTTTTACAAATCCCGCATTTCATATTTTTTGTTCATGCTAATTAGTTCAGTGGAGAAATATTAAATACTAATTTTGCCATGTCTGCCAAGGTACCTGAAGGGTTATTTTAAAAGATATTATTAATGAGACTGGATACAATGTGTGTGGTTCCTTAATGCTAATTAATTCACTCAGGGGACAGTCATAATAAGCAGATGTGAAGCCAGAATTTTACACAAAAGCATTTGGTTTGGTTGTGAAGTTTATCTGCTTTCTATTGTAAGTTCACTTGGGAGATAATTTCAATCAAACTGTTTTGTGTACCTGTCAAAAAGTGTTTTGTTGGTATGCCTTGAACTGTAAGTGAAATTTTATCATGAAAAATTGCACATACACTTCATAAATATTCTCAAGATTAAAGCTAATTTTGTTGGGCCTGCTGGTGTGATCACAGTTCATTTACTTTGATTGCACTTATATTTTTTTGCTTTGTACCCAACTATTTCACTATTATGTCAGCTAGGTAATATTGATTTCTACTGCAACAGTACTTAAAAGCTTCTGTGAAAATTAAATGAGGTTTTTTTACACAGATGCCAGTTTCATTTAGACTTTTTTAAGTGTCTAGGACAGTAATAGGAGCTAACTTTTATTGCACTGAAAATATTAATTTGGTTTTGTAAAAGTTTAGAAGTTCAACAAAAGAGAAGCCTGGAGAATATTGCATTAAATATTATTAGTTTTTTCTGTCAGGGAACTGGGGGGTTTGTTTTGTTTTTAGGAAATACCACATCCTTTTAGACTCCTAAATCATTCTTATGCAGGCTGTTGTTTTGTCTGCTGTTGGAAGGTTAATGTCACCGTATCTGTTCTCATTGGCTTTATGTTGGCTCTATTATGTTACATGATTTCAATAATGATTTCTTTTGTACATCTGATTTAACTCCAAAGAAAAATGTAGGTGTACAAACCAAAAATAACAGTCTGAAAACAGGCCTATTAAATGACAATAGTGTTAGTTCTCTATTTACTGGAAAATATTTACAGTCATTTTCAAGGCTTTATAAAAGGCAAAACAAAGCTCAGTCGTACTCGCTGCAGTTTTTATGCCCCCAGATTGAAATGCTGTAAAATCTGTGATTCATGCTGCAGATAGCTGCCAGCTTCTGCTACCTAAGACAAAGCAGGAAATTATCCGTGTTGTTCACTGTAGCAGTGTTAAATCAGCTGTATGGATCCCAGTCTTAGTCTGAAAGAAGGTCATACATGAGTTGCCTCTCAGAGCACTGCAGCTGTCACGTGCTCGCTGTATTTGCCCAAATGCGCTGTTAACTCTCCTGCCCCTGACAGGAACAACAAACACATGGGAACAGAAATGATTAATCCACGTAGTATTCTTTGGCTGCAGGATTAAAGTTTCTTGATTAACATTTTTGCCCTCATTTTTTACTGCTTTAATTGAACGCAAACCCAGATTTCTGCATCAGGCAAAATCTGCCCTGATGAAGAAGATGGAATCTTGCAGTGATCATTTCAGAGCTGCCAGCTCTGGAGCCCGTACTGGCTTCTGTTTCACCATGATAGTTGTTTGCCAGCAGGCAGCATCAAATCCCTTAAAGTACCTTCTGGCTACTTCCACACTGCAGTTTTAAGTAGTTTTGGAATACCAGCAGGTTTTCTCATGGAGTGGTGTTTTTTCTAATTCTGAATAACTTTTTGAGGTACATTTGTAAGTAAAAGTATTCTTTTGTATAAATTCTTCATAGTGTTAGGAAAGCTGTAGCCCGAGGAGCAATTATCTGCTATGTTTTAAAACTAACAAGACATTTTTAATCTTGTTTGATTTCCAAGTTTGTTCCAGATTCCCTCCACTGTAAACGTGTTCACTTGCTGTCCCATGTTTTGTGCTTCATTTGCTGGACAAAACACATGCTTTGTTCTGGTAGAGGCAGATTCCTTTGAAGCCAGTGTCAGGTCCACTGAGAGCTTTAGAAGGAAGGACACTTGGCATAAGATTTGGCAAATGAAACCCAGTAGCACCTAATGGTAAATAGAGAGTTCAGGATGAGTATATAGAAAGGTGGTCTGGAAAAGTAGTTTTCATATTTGTGACTCTGAAGATCATCTAGTCCAAATTTTCTGCTCTAAGCAGGATTAGCTAGAGCAGGTTGTGTCCAGTTATACAGTTGGTGAATATCTCCAAAGATGGAGACTCTACAATGTCTCTGTGCAAGCTGTTGCAGTGTTACATCACCCTCATGGTGATGGAAGAGTGTTTTCTTGTGTTCAGGTGGGATCAAGGTAAGGTTGACCTGCTTGTGGTTCCCTGGATCCTCCCTCTTGGCCTTCTTGAAGCTTGGAGATGGGAGTTCACCTTGCTCTTTTCCAGTTGTCACGACCTTCTCGCAGCTGCTGTGACTTTTTAAAGACAGTTGTGAGAGTGGCCTTGAAAGGACATCAGCCAGCTCCCTCAGCATGCTTTATTGCAACCTGTCTGGTCCCGTGTACCTGTGTATGTCCATCTTAGGTGTTCCTTAACCCCATCAGTCTCCACTGAGAAAGCTTTCATTGCTCTACACTTTCCCCCTGGTTGCAGGAGCTCCAGATTCCTCAAGGCAGGTATTACATGTCTTACTGAGGCAAAAGAAGACATTAAGTACCTCAGCCTTTCCTGTATCCTTTGTGACTGGGGACTGTGTCCATTCAGTAGCAGGTGCACGTTTTCCTTTGTTTTCCCTTTTCTGCTCTGGTAGAATCCCTTCTCACCTATCCCATGCCTGCACCAAACTCAGCTCTGGGTTGCTTTGGCTTTTCTGACTCCATTCCTGCAAGCCCCGTGTTTCTCCTGGGGCTCTCATCTCAACTCTGCTTGCACTTCCTGATTCTTCCTTTCTGTGCTTCAGTTTTGGCAAGAGCTACATGTTTATCCATGCAGGCCTTCTGCTGCCTTTGCTTGTATGAATTGCAGTAGTCCAGGCTGGAGGTAACAAATGAAAAGATTATTGAATCTTCCTTATGCAAAGGTGTAAGTTTGAGTGGGAATTGTAATGAAAAAGTAAGTCAAGATGGAAAGAAGAAGGGATTTTGAGATACTGCTGCAGGCATTATGGTAGAATATGTTGTGATAATCTTTTAAAATAATTCAAAATAATAGAACATAACTGTGAACATAAGCCTCTAGAATGTTACAGAGTGTTACATGCAAGATTTAAAAGTGGTTTAAAATTTTGCTATCAGTTACAATGTGAGTTTCAAATTCTTAAGTGAAAACATCCTGTCTTTTTTTCAACTGAAAAAGCTTCATAATAAAAGCAACTAGTGTTGATGTGGGTGAATGAGTAAGATTTAATGAACTCATACTCATGTAAGCACAGGCTGTCACCTAATCAATTACAGTGTACCTGCCTATGATGCAAAAGAAAATGGAAAGATTTAAATGATTGGTGATGATTGCCAGCAGTGATTGGAATGCAATACCTGAAAAAAAAAAAAAAAAAAAAAAAAAAAAAAAAAAAGTAGGCCAGATTAGCCAAGAAGTGGGCATGGAACAGCCAATTTGATTGATTTTTTTTTTTTAATGAGGTTGAGATCTGTTCTGCTACATCTGTATGGCACTCCTCAATGGATGCCACCGGGTTAACATTCTTTACCACAGTGTCAGGCAAGTGTAAGCACAGACTAGCACCCTAGAGAGTGGCAATTCAGGATTTTACAAGTGCATGATGGAGGGAAGTAATACTGGACAGTTGAAGATAAGAGGTGATGAGTAATGGTCAAGTGGAAATAGGGCACAAAGTGAAGACAAATACTTTGTAATTAATAAGATGGAGGAGCCAGTGTTAATGGGGGGAAGTTAAAATAAAGGGGGTTACATGCTAAGTCAGAGAGTTTAGGAAACTGATCCTTGCAGGTACACTCTAAGCAGTTTTGAATGTGGTAAACTTTATTTGCTAAAGAAATGAAAATGAAAAAAGGTCAGAGAAATAGAAGGTACAATGAAGAAATGTGACATGATCAGATCCTAAGCAGGAATATACTTCATGAATGGTGAGGAAGTGTAAGTCATGGGCCAGTGACAAAGAAAGCATTCAGATATGATTCAAATGAAAAGAGCTAGGATGCCCAAATAAAAATACATTGCCTCAACTATCACTTTGCATAATGATGAGGTGAGGATAGTGCTTGGAGAGCAAAAGGAAGGATGCAGGGCTAATCACTAGATATGAGCTGGCAGGTGTTTAAAGAGATGGGGTTATATTTTGATCTAGTCTAGAGAAACCAGCATACTCAAAATAATGGCAGGCGTCTGAGTGGTCTTTGAGAAGTGGTGATTGAGTTTGTTTAGTGGTGGCTTTATCTGGCAAAAATTTGCAAAGAATGAAGGGTATTAGTTAGAAAAAGAGTTGTAGAATGTGTCCTCTCCATCTGAAGGAGGGCTTCAGTTCACAAGTCCAGATGGAAGAGCTACATGCTTGAACAATTGATTAGAGAGGTAGGAAAACAAGATGTGACAGTTTGTGTCATGTGTCACCTACAGTATTGGACAGAGATCTCATTTCACATTGGTTCAAAATACCAAAATGGAAAAGGATATGAAAGTATTAATATTTCAGCAGACAATCAATCATTTTTGACACTGGTGGAGGCTAGAGGTGATGAAAGGCAGAATGCAGATCCATACTGTAAACGGGGCAGGAAAATTCCTTACAAGTTAGGCTCATCATTTGTCAGTTTATCATTGTGGAAGAGAGTATTCTGAGACAAGTGGATGTGGAAAGGTAAGTTTCTTTCTATACATCCTCATAAGAAAAGCGTGACATTTATTTTTTAGGAGAAACAAAGATTAGAAGAGAGAGAGGGAGATTGGGGTGGGCAGATGAAGGGAAGTGTGAAAGGGTAGATGCACTATTCATACCTGTCTGTCAGTCTTCCTCATCCCTGTTATCTCAACAACTTTGCTTTTCATCATAAATTGGTCTGATAGAGAAACTGGTGAGGCAACTAGGAAGAGGTAAGTGTGCAATTGTCCATGTGTATAAAATAAATGAGAAGGCTGAAGAAGAAATAGGTTGTGTTTGGGAGTATATTTTACATAAAAAGAACAGGACCGTGAAGTATTTCATTAGTAATTGTCAGGAAAATCAGCAGATAAAAGAAATATGCTTTTTTTCTTCTTTTTTTAATAGGTTTCTTTAGCTTCCTCCTCTTCCTTTCCCCAGCTACAATAAAAAGTGATGCATAGGGAGAATATCACATATATCAGTGAAGCATACATTACAGTGATGCTCGTGGTTTGCAGCCTGAGACTTGAACATAGTTCTCTTGCCAAAAGGTTAAGAGACCATAACATTTATTTTGACATATTTTCTCTGCCATGTTTAGTCTTACTTTTTGCACAAAATGTATCAGAAATGCAAGTTACACCTCGGACATAACCTATAGAGCTGCCCCGTAAGGGCAGAGCCAACACTGCTGAAACGCAGAGGCTGGCAGGATGCTGGAGGAGGGCATCTCCATTTTTATCCACAGCTCTCTGATGACCTCATTACTTCTTTGGCTTGCCTAGGAAAGAGCAGGCAATGTGCTTTTGCTCCCAGATTCTGCCCTGGCCTTCTGCTGGGCTGGCTGTGTGGCTGGAAGGAGGTGCAGCTCCTTGCAGGGAGGCACATGCCATAAGTGAGCCGTGGTTTCCAGCGGGAGCTGCGGTGCTCTGCGGAGCAGCTGGGCTCCCTTGCCTCCCTCTGCTGCAGCCAGAGAAACCTCTCGAGCAGCTGCGACTGGGACAAGGCAGCAGTTGCTCAGATAGGTCAGCCCAGACCCACTGCTTTCTGTGTGACATGCAAGTAATTCTACTTTAGAATTCAATTTATATTGCCACCAGCTGCAGGGTTGATTTTCAGTGATGAGAAATATTCCAGTGTGTTTGAAACTTGACGTTTCTTCCTAAATATTTAGGCGTAGCTATTAATTTTTAATAATAAAGTTTGCATTCTTTGGGCTTACTGTAGATAAACTACTCAGAAGTTGTGACATAGGGTAGTGAGCTTAACTATGTTGGCAAACAAAATTGACAGTGTTCTGAGTCATCAGATTCTCAGCTGATGGTATCACTGGCTCAAGCACTCAGAAAACATATCATTGTTTAGGAGTTTGTTGTTCTAACAGAACAAGACATAGTCACTATTTCTGTACCGATTCAAAACCTTGTCATCTGTTGTAATCAACAAAAGCTTAAAACTGAAATATGCTACTGATTTTTTGCTTCACCTCTATTGCCTCCGTAAGGATTTGTTGCATCTAGGTTGTGCACAAGAGTTTGGCTGCTGATGTGGTAATTTTTTCAGAGAAAATAGCTGATGTATTTTACATTAAGAAACAAAGAAAAATCCATCAGTGTGGTCTTCTTCAGATAGATACACTCTTAAGGAGGAAAGCATAAAAATGATGGCGCATTTATCTTATTTTTCTTCATTGTTACAAAACATAATTCACCAGCATATGCAGCCTTTAAAACTAAGGATAGTTTATATCCATTAATGAGTGGATAAGGATCTGGAAATTTTTAGAAAGAATTGAAATTGTCTAAATCATCTGAGGTTTCTTTTGAGCATACAGTGGTTTTGACGGGATGGGGAGAGGAGGGTGCTACTAGGTGACAGAGCTCTGTAAATGATAGAATTTCCAAAAGCAGGAGGTGTAATGAGGAAAATCTTCAGGTTAGTCCCTGATAACCAGCATTACCACATCCTAAAAATACCTCTCAAAAATGTAACAGGTTTCTAATATTTTCTCTAAATTACTCCTTTTTCTTTGAAACACCAAGACCATGCTTTGGAAATTTTCTTTTAGGTCCAGGTTACGCATTTGATGCTGCCAAATAACTCTAAATTAAGTGTTTGAAGTTTTATGTAAAATCTGCTTCAGTGAATTAAAATGAAAATACTTCTGTCTGTTCAGAATCCAAGGCAAGAGAACACTAGCTGCAGGATTTTCACGTCCTTCGATGTTTTTATTACTTCCTGGCAATAGCTTGGACTGAAGGTAGAGAAAAGCCATAGAAAACATAATGGAAGGGAAGGACAGTGAGTTGAATGAGTGTGCTGCTTAAAGTGAATCCTCTCCAGCTTTTGTGATCAGGCCCTTGGCCACCTCCATTGTTATATGGATCCCTTGGGTTTATTTCCCTATGGGATGAGTGTCTGCAGGTTAAATTCAAGGTACATGGTGAGTTATTCTGCTGCTGCTTCTTCACAAAACAGTGAAGGATGTCCAGCGTCATCCTCTAGATAAAGGTTGTCCCTTTATCATTCTGTAGTTGTAATTAATACACATATACACAAATACAATAATTTGTTTTCTTTGGAATTTTAATACTCCTAGCTAAGTAAGATAAACATTTAAAAAGTACTCTGAGAATAATTAGGTGGGAAAGTATCTTGTCATTTTGGGAGTATTAGATTTATCTAATGATATTTCAAAGCAGGACACCTCACAGAGGTCAGCTTCCTTGGTTGTCTGAATTTGAGAGGACTTTGTGCTGCCAGCTCTGTCACCATTAATATAATACAGAATTCAAAATATTTTTTAATCAAATCTAAGGACATTGGGCAGCATAAGGACAGCTGTATAGAATTTGTTGGTCTTCATTTTAGACAAAAAAAGATAAATAGATACATCTGTCATCATGGTCTCTGTTGGGGCTCTCTGAAGTTTGTAGAAAAGGTGGATTGATTATTTTTTTGTCACTCAGTCCTTTTCAGCAGTTAGACTAATATACCTTGTGACAGCTCTGCTACTCATGGCCTTTCTTTCTTTCTGAAGGAATACCTTTATTTTCCTAAAGCAGCAGCATCTTGTAGGATCTCATGCTGATGTTTTTCTTTGTATTTTCAGTGTCATATGTATTTGCAGCTCTTCAATGACTGGAATATCCACATTTAATTTAGAATTAATTAATTGTTTTTGAGACTAGAATTGCAACAGGTTACAACCTGTGCTTCCTTACTGCCACCCCATAATTTAACAGCATTGGCTTTGCACCAGAGCTGGCCTTTTTCGGTGAGCACTTTGTTCTTTTGACAATTCCTGTCATTTACTATTTTAGGAAGAATAGTGAATTGCAGCAATGGTTTTGAACTCCTATTTCCTGGCAACTGGGCTAAAACCCATGCACATTAAAACTGTAGCTATTTCTCTTCCTTAGTCTTAGTTTGTGGATTTAGAAAGGTAAACAAATAAGGAATACAAACTGACCTGTCCCTTTATGTGCCGTTAATCATTAGCAAAAGCAAAGCCTTAAAAGATCATGAAAATAAGAGTAAATTGATTTGAATTCTCTCAATTCTTCTAGAAGCGCCTGATTGAAGAGAACAAAAAAGGAAATTTTGTTTGAGGTACATTTGTTTGTTTATTTTCAAAATTAGTTGGTTTTCTTAAAGACTGTATATACAAATATTTAGATTATAATTTTACAAGAAGACCATATGGTTCCTTATTAAATCATACCAACTTACATTAGTTTCAGCTTCTAAATAAGTGAATGTAATACTGCTCTTATAGGAATACAATCTTTGCTGATTAAAATAGCCATGCTTTCTGCTAAATAATGGCGGAAGTGCTGTGTGAATGATAAATACTTTACCTGAGACCATCTGGATTCTTGCCAGGAATGCAAGACTGTTGTCAAGAGCTTTCTTCCAATTATTTGAAATAAAAATTAATCTAGGATTAAACTGTCTCTCTTAGCAGCACCTAACTGTGTTATCAGGAGAAGTGGTTTGGCCATTCACACTATTCGATTCTGTAAAATTGCTGCCGTGACAGTAAGCCTCTTTGTATGGTTCTTACTCTTTAGCAGCTCTTCAGCTAGGCATATTCAGAGTTTCAAAGGTCGTCATTTTAATTTCTGGTTTTTTGAGAGCTCCGTTACTGATAACTTACTTGTGATTTAATGAGCAAATCCATCTTCCTTTTGGTTGATGGAATATGCATGTAAGGAGCCTTTGTGGTCTGCCCAGTCCCTGGTGAATGTGCTGAGACAGTTTTTTCTGACAATAATTCAGGCTCAGGTTCTGTTTCCACAATGTGCCACCAAAAAAAAAAAATCTTCTTTTTTTTTTTTTTAACTTAATCTTGTTAGCCTTGATCTGTTGAGTTTTAAAATGTTATATGTGTATTTTTATATTTTACGACTCATAGCGTACACTCAGGCCATTGGGGGGGAGGGGACACTGTTTGAGCAGTTACAGCTGAGCCATAAGTCTTTACCAAGAAGGTAAAAATAGACCTCTGGGACTTCAGGGATGAAGTAGGGATTGATGGTAGAATGAGAAATTCTCTAGATGTTATAAAATGTTATAAATATGTGATATTTGTCCTAGTGACCACGAAGGTACCATAAATTCAGTGCAGTGTATTTAATTTGGTTACTGGTTTTGTGGGTTCACATATAATTAAGACTGCTAATGTCATTGTACCAGGAATAAACATTTTCTGTTATTACTTGTGGCAGAAGTTGCATGAAAGGGGTTTCAAATTGCTGTAAACAAATCTGAGCCTAACTGCTTGCTGTTGACAAGAAGTATTCCCAGTTCTACAGGACAGCTTTATGCTAAGGTCCAGTCAAGGGTTCCATTTTACAAGTTTGAAATGCTTTCCCAAGTATGAGTAAATTAGTTCTCACAGTATCTGGAAAAGTAAACAAATATTATCTCATTTAAACTGTGGGAAAAGCAATTAAGGCAGATGAAATTGTTTGTCACACAAAGAAAAGCTGTATCAGAGCCAGAAATGGAAGCCAGATTTCCTTATGGCATGACTTGTCCTGCTTTATTAAACTTCTCTCCTATGGCTGACATATGTCATCACATGCTATTGTCCATCAGTATTTCCACTTTGGATATTATGGACACTGAAATTAGTTACTGGGATACATTGTTTTTCTGAAGGTCACCCTTCAATCCACACACTGTGGTACTGAGCTGAAGCAGTGAAACCACTAAGTACAGAAGTGAATTATTGACTATTAGATGAGCCACAGAAGTAGGACACAACACACTCTTTGCCAGCATCTTATTTACTTTTCAGAACAGTTGTTTTCATAAACAGTTTGTGACACTTGTGTACACAGAATAAAAGAGTTCTTTTCAAAGAGTGACTGTATTAAAAATTAATTTATTCAGAATTTATATTTACCTATTTTAATGTATTTGTACAGCGAGGAACCCTTTGTACCTTTTTAATTGTTATTTTCTCTAGGTGTTTAAGTCAATTACCACTGAGCAGTTACACTCTGGTAGCTTTTCTCAAGTTTAGAAAGGAAGAATTACGAACTCAAATTGAAGCAAGCAGCCTGATCCCTCAAAATTAAACTCCCTTTTCTTATGATGACAGAAGAATATTCTGATGTCAAGACTGCTAACTTTAAAAATAACTGTTTAAAAATAAACCCTTAAATTATTTTTCTTCTTAAAGCTTTTTTTGGTTATTGTTTCTGAGTAGATGAGCATTTATTTTTGGATGCTGATGCTTAGCATTTAAAACCTTTTTTTACAAAGCTCTCACTACTGCTCCATAAAACCCAGGAGCTGTAAAAATGAAGCTCTTTGCTGATGTGGTGTTGAATTCTGTTGGACACTGTCTCATCTCCTGTCATCAGAATTTAGAAAGAAAGCTGTTTTCAATGGGACAGTGTCAGATATTATGAAATGGCTGCAGCATTTCAAGCCAAATATATAAAAATAAAACTGATATATAAAAATAAGAACTGTTTCTCTTACTTTATTCTGAGTCAAGGTTTTCCACCTAGCTGTGACTGTTGCTTAATTTCCTTTGAAACAACTAAAGTGGTCAGACTATTTCATTGAGATTTATAATCATGTAACATTGACTATTGGAAGTTGTGGAATCAGGACTATCTACTATCAGTGCACACATTTCTTTTTTTCTTTTCTGATTTCAGAATAGGGTCAAGTCCAAGTTGCATACTTCTAAAAACTGAATGTCATGCCATGTGTAAACATAGTGTTATTTCTTCAGACATATAAATTCAGTTATTCTTGCCATCATAAGTTGCACCACCTGCAACTTGACTCTGAAATCATTTTGGATTGGAACTGCTCCACTTAGAATTGGTCTCTGACTGATTTTGTTACAGAAATTATGGCTCTTTTACAGCGTGATGCTGATGGGATTCCCCAGCTTTAAATTTTCCTGAATGGTTTCCAAACCCACGAAGGCCACCAGGGTGGTTAGAGATGCTGGTGATTCCAAGTTATTCTCTGGTTCTGACATGAATCATACTACCAGGTGTGCCTGTGCATGTTTTTTTCACAAAACAGTTATTATTTGTTAGTTATGAAGAAACAATAAGATGTTAATTGCAAATTATCTGTTTTACAAATACATTGATTAGTGGGAAAAAGAAAACATAAAACATTTGGAATGCAAACCCTAAAAAGGCACATTTCCTAAATACTAATCTACAACCACCTACTGTGTTTGCACGTAGTGAATCTCTTTCTCTGATGAAATCTGCATCTACTCAGTTATAACTTGTTCTTGCTTTTTATCATCAGTTTCCTTGTGGGTGTTTTAGAAACTAAACTAAATTATGTATTTCCTGAACAGATTATATTTTCACCTTCTGAAATGCTTCTGAATATAATAATGGCTGAATTATCTGCTTCTCTTAGCTCCTGATTTATGCAACTACACTGTATTTTTAAAGTAAATTCTATCTCATATTTATATATTTATGTCTAGGTGCATATTTTAGAAATGACACTATATGCAGCAAATACATTGATTACGTACTTGGGCCTGCCTATTATGGGTTTCAGTTTGCATGTTTATAACCAGATAAGCCAGGGTTATTTCTTCTGGGCTAACCCTAGTGCAAAACAGGGTCCAACTCCAACATGTGTCGGCATAGTCTAAAGGGGAACTAAAATTTACAGGTGCAAACTGCCTTCTCCTCTTCCCCAACCTTACCATGTAATAATACCTGCAGTTTGTGAATGTTGAAGAGGATATGGTTGAGGTTCAAATTATTAATTAAACTCTTTAGAGTATAAATGGAAATTACCTAGTCATTGTCACCAATGCTTTTTAAGTACTCTTCTGTAATTATAATTCATTACCTGTGCTGATCAAGCAGTACATTCTGCAGGTTCTCACTTTTAATTATTGGTATTGGAGCATTGAATCAGTAATATAGTCTGGGATTTCATATGCTCTTGTGACAGATTTTCACTCTTGGGTTCTACTTGGGCTTCCATATGAGAAAGTTGATATATCAATAATCCACTCTGGTAACCTTTGCAAAAGAAGCTTTGGTGTAGCCTCACCATTAGACACAAGTGTTAATGTTGGAGAAAACAGCCTATACCCAGAGCTATTGGAATATCTTTCGTGTTCAAGAATTTGAATAATATTTTAATTAATTTTGCATAAATACTTGCTACTCTTTTTTATTACTTTCTGTTTGCAAATGCATTTTTTCCTCTCTCTTTCCTTAATTATTGAGGAAGAATTGGATTCAGTGTTACATTTTCTTTAGTATGTGAGACTAAGTGCAAGCTTAGTACAGTACAGCAGAGAATGCTATTGCAGATTTTTATAAACTATTTCATTGAACCATTCAGTGAAATTTCCTAAATATAGCAGGCAGTATTTTTACTGTACCATACTGTAGTTTTAGACAATAAAATTTAAGTACATGGCAAAAATATTTAGCACGGAGTATTTTTAGAAGGATCACAAAAAACCTCCCTCTGGCATATTTCTTTTCTAAATGCAATTAACTATGCCATGTCTAACTTTAGAAGGCTGGTGTGAATTTGTAGAAAGAAGATATTGGTAAAGTTTCTTTAATTAGATGTAGTTGTTGCACCTCTAAACACTAGGCATATATTCTATCAATTAATTTCTTAAAAATAGAGGAATAATCCATTGGAACACCATATTTCATGAATATACATTTCAGTTACTTAAAGAGATTTGGTAGCATATTCTAGAATCCTTTCAGTTTCAGGCTTAATATACTCATCTAGGGATAATCCTAAATTTAGCAACTGTAAGTAAATTTAATATGTTCTATGTAGGCAACAAGACAATAAACATGTTTTACTGTAATAATTAGGATAAAACAGCAAATGGATCTCCATAGAACTTGTGTTATTTTTCATAGCACTACTTTTATAATTTTAAATATTTATAAAAAATTGAAGCAATGGATGCTAGGAATTGTGTTTATTTCCAAAAATGCTGAAGAAAAAAAAAATTCATATTAAACCTATACTGCTTTGCTTTAAAATTTGTTCTGATCTTTTAAATTTGCATGTTTGCAAGTCAAAGCCATGCTGTTGGGATTCTAACAAGTATGCCTGATACACATCCCAGTGACTGGGGTCTCCCAGTGTGTGTTTAAAACTGGGGTACTTAGGATTTGATGGCTTTTATTGCTCTTTTGTTGGTTTTAATCAAATGATCCTCAGTGTTTCATCTTAGTCACGAAGTGTCAACCGGCATTTTATGTCTGGGTAATAAAAAACACTGTTGAAATTCAAATTTCACACCAATTTTTAATTGTAACACATCCTCAGGGCTTCAACAAACATGGTATCCGAGGGTTAATGGAAACGATTTTCTAGGAATGCTGTGCAGAAACACGCCTCTATAAATAGCCCTTGTGAGTTACAGTACATACATTACCAGCTCTGGAAAGTGTTAAGAAGCTATGAACTTAATTCTCTTGTTTGTTTTTTTGTTAAAGTATTTGTAAAATAGGCTATGGGCACATCGATCTTACAGTCTTGCTTGTGATGGTGCATTGTGTAGAATAATTGACTTTCTGTCCCATTTATAAAGTCCTCAGTCATTATTCGAGTGAATAATGTAACACCGATGTTTAAAGGCTTTCACAGGAGGAAAAAGTGGTGTGGCTCAGTTTACTGCATTGCCTGTCAGCATTTTATTTGTCTGCAGAAGCATATGCCACACCATTTCAGCTTCACTAAGGAAGCACTGTGTGTTCTTCAGCTATGAGGAAAGCTATAATAGGAAGTAGGTCAGTGTTTGAATGTGAGTCTCTCTCGTTGGTCCTGGATCTTTGCTCATATTTTGAGTCTGGGAACAGTTTTTCTCCTGAAGATGTTGCTTTGTTTAAAAGGAAAGAGAAAACAAACATGTCCTTCACCATGTCTGGTAAGTTTTTGAGGAGTAAAAGTGAAAAATTTAAGGTTTTGCACTTAAGGTCTGGTCAGCTAAGGAATGCAAATCAACTGGGAATCTTAGCATCTTTACTAAACTGCACCTATATATTCAACACACCTAAAGGTCTCTTAAGCTGACTCTAAGGTGTGTATGTATATGAAAAGGTAAGTCCTCTACATTGTTGCATCCTCTAAAAATTCTGAGTAAAGGGAGAAAAGTGAAATTACCAAAAAAGAAGGTATATAAATTCCATCTTGCAAAATACCTGTGTCACACTGGTGCAGCCCATTTTCATGCTTTTCATTAAATTGCACGCATTCTTGGCCAGAAATTGGGATGATGATCCAATAATCTGAATCCCAAAGGGTGGTTCTGAAAAGACTTTCATAATAACTTTGAAACTTGTAGAATGAAGTATGAAATGCTGTTTATTTTTGTTCCCTAACTTGCTGCATTCATACTTTATTTCTCTAATTGCAAAACCTTGTGGAAACTAGATTTCAGACAGGGCCTGTTGCCCAACTCTTAAGAAAAACAGGCAAACTACAGTTTCCATGGTTTCAGACACTGCTGCTCATCCTCTCAAGGCTGTTCTGCTCTTGGTAGGAGAAATTTAGAATGTGTGAAAGGCTAAAAGTAAGATTATTTGTTTCGGGGTTATTTTTTCATTTTATTCTGTGCCTACTGTAACAGCTAGAGTTTTTTCAGCTTGTCAAAGCTGAAGAAGTATTTTATCTAGCAGAAGAAACATTTCTCAATGATTTTATGAGCTTTCTTGAAAAAGGCAGTCTGGAGATTTTTTTCCTGAAAAAAGAATAGATATTTCAGTGTTCATATTACGAGTGCTTCTCTTGGTTTCAGAGATGGGACATCAACAGACAGTTTTTCTTTATTTATCTGTAAATACAGTTATTCAAAAGTGAAATGGCTTGGAATCATCTGCCATAGGCTTCTGTTTCTGAAAGAGCAGTAGCTGGTTTTGGTGGGTTATCTCAATTCTGTGAAGGAAATTGCATTTCCCAGAGAAAAGAAGAGGAGAGGACAAAGTAATCTCTTCCTTTGCCCATCCTTCTTTGCCTTTCTCCAACAGAAAACCAGCTAAATGGTTTTCAGAATGTTTACTCACTCTGGATGAATGTATTTCTCGGAGGAATAGCATTGCTTGCAAACTAACCTCTCGCTCTTCTCTTTTTTCCTTTTTTTCCCCCTTAATTATTTTTATGGCTGCCTGTTAAGAGTCTGGGAGAGAGAGGATTTCTGATTTTCAAAACTTTTCTGTTGTACAAGACCCACTTGTCCTTTGCTTCAGCTCCCATGTGTAACAGGAGATCAAAGGTGGTCAAACAGGACCAGCTGGCAGCTGGGTCCTCCTGATGGTTGGAGAAGCAGTGAACTCCAGGTATTGGTAGCCCTGGTTCTTCCCAGACACTGTTGCACATATGGCTGAATTGCAGGGCTCTACAGGCAGCTGGAGGGGGTAGGTCAGCTCGAGAGGACCCAATCTGATGCTCATCATCTAGGGGGAGCTTTGGTGGCTCAGCTATCTGCATCACATTTGTTTGCTTAATGTAATTGAAAATTCATATGCTGCTTTACCTTGTATCCTTGATGTCTTTGAGAAGATAATAGTAAGACCAACCAGAATAGAATAAACATTACATTTTCCCTCTTTTTTGCCCCCAAATCCTTGTGGGGCTAGAGAGGAATGAGAGACACTGCTCAGAAGAGACATTCCTAAATACTAGACTGTAAGACAAATTGAAAGCAACACGTTCTAGTACAATATCTTGCTCTCAAACCATTTGCTCTGATTAATTAATAGTGAAACTAATGTAATATTTGTTTGCATCACTTAATTCCTTGTTCTGGTGTGTTACTTGCCTTCCATAAGAGTAGAAGCTCTTTAGGTTTTCAAGGCAGGACAGGACACCAGTGCTCATCAGGAAAGGGATTCCTCCCTGCAGACTCTTTAGTGCTGCCACACTAAATGCAAAAGTAATGATGCTGAGAAATACATACTGGGGACTTCTTCCCAATTTGTTTACATGCAATTTTACCTAAAATGTAATAACTTTGTGGGGAAAAAAACTCCAAACCAACATGTTTTTTTCAAAATCACTCTCTCCTTTCTATTAAACGTTAGATAGGATTTTTTAATGAAAACACTGCACTACTGGCACATCAATTATGTAAAAATTAACTCTTACAAGAAAAATCATGAGTGGCCCACGAGTTAGAGAAAACTGCCTTTGCTCTAGCTGAACTTTAGAGTTACTGGAATACTCTGATCCCACCCCCTATTATTGATGCAAATTCAAATGAATTCCTTTAAGTACCTTATTGTACTATTTCCTTCTCGGCTTGCCACCAAATGTCATCTCCTCGGAACTTCCATTTAACAGCCATTTCCCAGCACCATCCCATGAGCTGTTAGAAGGAGTGAACAGCTGCTTTCCCCACTGCCAAGTGCCACTACTTGGATAGTTAGCAAAAGATGCTGATTTATGGAGTGATCGGTTTCCTCTGTCCCACGGTCTGGATGAGTCTCTCTGGAAGGAGCCTTGTGCTCATTGTCTCTGCCTCTGAGCTCATACTTCCCCTGCCTTCGTGTTTCCCACTGCTCGTACAATGAGCTGTTCCCCGGGGAGCTCCTTTGCAGGGGGCAACCATACCCTTTCCAGCACAGCTTAAAAGCCTAAAATAAGTATTTTCTCCCGTGCTGAATCATCTGTTCCAATGGCTTCTCTGCTTTCAGCACCGCTCACCTCTTCAGAGTTCCCCAACCACCATTCATTCCCCATCCACTGCTGACCCTTTGAAGGGTCTTTGTGGTTTATGTGGTTTTTTAGATGCAAATAAAGTATCCTGGGGCGTATCAGCTCTGTTCCAAGAAAAAAAGGAAAATAAACCCACTTTGGAGACTTTTGGGGATGCTTGGAGTAGAAGTGACTGAAAAGAAAGCAAATTAAGAAAAGATTGTGGCACAGAGGGAGGGAGACCCAAACTAACAAGGATGAAGGTGGCAAGTCTGGCTATTTTAATTAATTTCAGGAAGCAATTGCAACTCTAAATTGATAACTGAGCACTTTTCTGGGTTTGCTTTTGACTTACTAATTGTTGTTTTGTGAATGAGTCTGTGTAGAAAGTGGTGGGGGAGGGAGCATGCCTGTAAAAAGTGCTGTAGGTGCTCTGACTCAACTCGTAAAATGCTTCCATTCCCTTAAAAGTAATAGTCATCATCTTTGTTCTTCTCTCACCAGTCGCTGTTTGTCCTGACACAGGGATACTCACAGGTTAGGGATTTTGCTGAGTGCAGCTCAGTGTGGCAATTGTTCCCATGAAAAACAACGTGAAGCTGAACAGTAAAAGTGACAGTGATGCAGCATAATAACATTTTCTCTTGCTCTTTCTCTACCACAAGCACTTTCACTTGTTTTTTTAAGACACTAATGTTCTTCCTCTGAACATTCTGGCTCTCAAACGAAGATATTTTGTGTGTGTAAGAAGTATGTGTCACTGATCTGCTTATTTACCCTGCAGAGCGAATAAAATTCACAGATACTTTTGTTCCCAGCATCGGGATTAACATTAACTGTTACTCATTCACCTTCCCTGAATTCACCAAAAGGTGCTGTTTAGTGCTTTCTTCCGTAGCAGTGCAGTTCTTGAGTGGGTGAATGTCACCGAAAGCAGCAGTCCTGCTCTGGTTATTTAACTCCTGAGAGGCTACTGCCTCGTTTTCTGCACCATCACGTGAAAAGCAGTAAATGAGAAAAGAAGGCTGGAAATTTGTATTGTGGAATAACAAGGAGGTAATCAGGTCATCACACAGATCTACACCCATGGAATGAGACAAATACTTACACGGGACAGCTGGTGAAAGTGAACTCCCTGGATTATCTCCAGATGTTGGACTGAGCAGAAGTTTGGTCATAATTTGATTTGAGTATGGGAAGGTATGAGAAACACAGTCCCTCCTCTGGGAATTGCCAAGCTACCAGCCTTGTCCTAGACCTGAACTTGGAGTGAATATTCGTGACCCCTTGGGGACCTGCCCTTGAGTTTGGGCTTGAAGTGCTTGGGAAGTGTTATGTGTAGTGTCTTTATGTCTTCAGCCATTATATATCAGCACATATTTTTAGGTATGTTAGATAAATGCTGCTAATGCCATATGTTCTGAAAACATCCATTGCTTCCCCTACAGAAAAAGCTTTGTTATTTTCTATAGGGCTTTCCAAAAAGAAACACTTAAAAACACTAGAAATTTGGTATTTTATTAATTCTTTGTTAGTAAGAAGCAGTGGTGTCATATTTAGAACTGTTTAAAATACATTGAAAGCCGATTTAGTGGCCAACAAGAGACACAAGTAATTTTTTACTGCTTTTCTTCTGCTAATTAGCTGAGATACATTGTGATCTGATTTGTGATGAGATTATAATTTTCCAGTATTTTGACTGTCTCATTAGTTTAATGTTTAAGTAATAGCTTGCTTCAGATAATGTATTTAAGTGTTTTGTCAGTGCAAATATATGAAGAAAATAGTTTTTCTTTGTGTTTGTTAGATGCTGTGATGATATATTGAAAATTAGCACTATAAGCAGCAATGTATAAACAGTCTGTGGTGGATTGGACCTGGCTGGATGCCAGATCCCCACCAAGCTGCTCTATCACTGACTTCCTCAACTGGACGAGGGAAAGAAAATATAACAAAGAACAGGGAGAGATCACTCACCAATTACCATCATGGGCAAATCAGACTCAGCGTGGAGAAATTAATTGAATCTATTACCAATCAGATCAGAGTAGGGCAATGAGAAACTAAAACACATATTAAAAACACCTTCCACCCATCCCTCTGTTCTTCCCAAGCTCAGCTTCACTCCTGATTTTCTCTGCCTCCTTCCCACAGTGGTGCGGAGGAATGGGGGCTGCATTCATTTCATCATGTGTTGTCTGAGCCACTCCTTCCTCCTCGGTGGGAGAACTCTTCACAGTGCTGCCTTGCTTCAGCGTGGAGCCCTTCTCCAGTCTGTTATCCCAGAGGTACCATCACCTTCCCGCCAGGCTCAGCCTTGGCCAGCCGCAGATCTGTCCTGGAGCTAGCTGGCATTGGCACTACCAGATGTGGGGAAGCTTCTAGCAGCTTCTCACAGAGCCCTCCCTGTAGGCCCCCACTACCAAAACTGTTCCACTCAAACCTAGTGCACAGTCAAATCAAGTCCTTTCAGTCCAATGAAAATGTGAATATATACTTTGAAGTCCTAAGTTCTTCACAATTCTGTAGTTACTGAATTAGATGAATTTTACTCCATTCTTGTCAAGCAAGGCTCATTCTGTTGTCTGAGAATAACATACTTTAGAGATTGTGAGGTTTTGTTGCACCTGTGATAAGCAAACAAGTTTGAAGTCACTTAGCTCCGTGTTTTATTATTTTTTTCAGACAGTGTTTGGAGTTGGACAGGGCTAGATGCATCTATAATACAGATGGGGAAATTGCCTAGAGCACCGTAGGCTGTGTTGTACTCCCCTCAGTCTCCCCATCAAATCTGTCCTTGTTTGGAGGACAACTCTTGATGTTTAATGCTGAAGCAAAGCATTAATTTGTGAACAGATAGCCTTTGTCATCCTGCACAAAACGGCGCTTTCTTAATAGAGTTCCTTACTGCAAAACATTAAATTATTGCTATTGATTAGTTATAAATTGAACAAATGAGACTATTGCTGTTATCAAACAGAGATTTACAGTATTATTACAAGAATATTGAATGATTGTCAGTTTTTCTCTCCATGGAGCAATCCACTTATAATGTAAACGGCAAATAGCCTGGGAATTTCCGTTTTGATTAGCTAATAATAATTAGCTGAAATAGTCCTCACTTCTCTCTCTCCCTCTCTGTCACTCTCTCTCTCCCCCTGAAAATAACCCCAAAGTCATGTTGTGGTGTGATGAAGAGGAGCATTATGGCTGTCTCATGATAGTGAATCTCACATGGAGAAAGGCAAAACTGAGTTTGTAGTAACCCTCTACTCCTTAGAAATAAGCAACCCCCACCTAACATAATAATAAGATTGTAATCCTACTAAAACTTAGGCACCCTGCTTAACTTTGCACACTTTACTTAGTCCTTTTAGTCTTCACAGTGTGTGCAAGTTTTCAAAACTGGAACCTAATGCCACCTTGTAATGTAAAGAGTCTGACTTACACCATTTGAAACAGTGTTTATCAACCTCTATTTTGGAAATATTCTAGCTTTTTATGCCCATTTTAACATCACTGTAAATAAAGTATGAACAAATGGCAGAAGGACTAATGAAATTGAGTAGCAGGAGCTCAAAGTATTACAGAATAAATGGTTTCATAAGGGAAATGTATTTTTACTAGAATTTGACTTTTGTTGTTCCCTATTTTCATCTCTGATCCCTCAAATTAAAAAACAATCAGTCCTTTTTAATTGTGTAAGGTAAATTTAATGCTGTCACTGTTTTTGTTAGAACATAATTAAAATAGCATTTCCAGAATTTTTTACTCTTTGGTTAATAATTTTATTAGCACTTGCTATACAGTGGAAAAAGATGTTCTCAACCAGGGTAGGAGGGAAGAGAGAGGATCAGGGAGAATTTATTTCTAAAGGAAATATTTCTTTCCCATTTATGTGAAGTAGTTTTTTCATATACATTTGGGTGAAAGTATCATGGAAGGATAAGTTGGTTATTTTTTAGTCTAGTATTATTAATAATCTTGCTGCACTCTAAAGTCCTAAAAAATTGTTTAGTCATCATTCTTTTTGTTCAGCAAGGCATATGATTTTGTATAGTTGTACTGCTTTGAAGATGTTTTGGAGTATAACTGTAATAAACAGAAGATCCTTTCAATATTCATAGGTTGCTGAAAACAGCCCTTTGACCAGCTTTTTTAATTAAATAAACTGAAATGGTGGCTTATATTCATTCAGCCAGTCTAAGTCTAGCCAAATAAAACTTTACATCTAGTATATCCTCTTTTCCATCATAAGACTCTGAATGAAAGATGACAATCTGCTCACATTCCTTATGATCATATCCTTGTAAGTATTTTCTTTATCTTCTGTTTAACACAACTAGGCCTGATTATTTCTCCTTCATAGAGGAGTTTGTAGATCCTGTGTGTTTTGCATGCGTGGCCAATTTGAAGGCTGTTTAAAGTTTCTTCAAGGTGTTACCTTATTACTCTGCAGAGTTGTTCTAGAACATGCAGCTGGGTCTTCTCTTCCGTGGCCTGGGTGCAACCAAGACATAACTGGGAATTGTACACCAGAATGTGGAGAATTAAAAGACATTGCAAATACAGTCCTTGCTTCCTACATGAATCTTGATTTAGAAACCATATTCAAAAAGGCACAGAAATAAGATTCATGTCTGAGATTAACAAGTTTGAAAAAAAGATAGTGTATTCACTTAAAACAAGTAAATGCACATATGAGTTTCAGTCATTTGAAATTGCTCCACTTTAGCAAACTTTTAGTATTAATGCCATGGGAGTGTTCTGCAAGGTCAGAGATGGTGAGACTGGCCTGAAACTCCTGAAGCCTGACCTTAGAGGTGTTTCGCTTCCATGGGAAGAGAGTTTAAAATAAGTTGTTGTCCTCCTTCTTTCCCCTGTACTCCTCCCCTTTCTTCTTTCTTTCCTCCCTCTTCATACAATTTTTTGCACCATTTTGGCAAATACAGCATCTGAAATTACTCTGATAACAACTAAAATCTTGCCCTGTTGTCCTTGTGTGAGCCATGTCATAAATTCCTGGAGAAACATAGAAACTAGGTCAGAATTAGAAGCCAACCTAAGTTCTTACTCTTTTCCCCCTCTCTTTCCTTTAACTGTAATTCAATACCTTACTCTTGTCTATAACCAACATTAACAAAAATTATGGATGTGATTATAGCCTGTCCTTGACATCATTTGTAGGTGAAGTAATGTAGTACAGCTCTTCATTGATAGAGAAATAAAGGAGAGAGGTGTAATGCCAATCCATATTTATTTAACTGTGCATCTATCTTTATTAGATTAAAGCTTTAGCTGATGAAAGCTAATATTGTTACTGTGAGATATGCAGAATTCTGTAAGGCTTGACATAGCACTATCTAACATTTTTATATAAAAAATAACGATATAAGATCAATCTGGCTTTCACACTGAATTAGAAATTGGCAAACAAAGGGATGTCAATACACCTGTAAACCAGGCATGTTTTCTATTGGGATCCTGGAGGAGTAAGTTCTTCACTCGGCACTGCATAACATTTTAATCAGTAAGCTGATAGGAATAAAATTCCTTGCACTGTGTATGACTCACACAGGTGTTTGGGGGAGTGGTAATGACCAACAAGGGTTATTCTTACAGAACAACATAGATAACTGATATACTGGATGTTAATCAAGTGGAATATTTATATACTTAACATCATTTTTGAGGGAGCAAAGCAAAGGATGTCTTCTGAACTTGAACTCCCAATTCAATCATTTAGAAAGGCTAAAGTCCTTGTTTTAAGTTATTATATGGAAAGGCTAACATCCTCCTTCTGAGTTATTATGTGGACAGTTTGTACCTTTGATTCATAGTTGAGGTAGTTTTGGTTGGCTTTTTTTATAGGTTTGGGTTATTGTCAGGAGTGAGTTAAGTTGATGGGGAAACACAGTTGAAGAATTGTTAAATCTGTGTGAAATGTGATTTCTACAGTTAAACACCAATATACACCTTTGGGTCGGCTGCCTGCTATCTATCTCTAGTCAAGGGAGCAATTAGGCTTGTGTGATTTAGAAGACACAAATTCCACATTTTTGTATAACATGGCCTGTTACTTCATCTTGGTGTGCTTTAATTGCCTATGTGTAAAATAGGAATAGTTTGTTTTCCTGTCTTGCAGGGTGGTTGCAAAGATAAATTTCCTGAAATTTTTCATATGCAGTGATGCTAGAACAGTGGAAGCCATATAGATTTTCTTCCAGTAATATTTCATGTGAAAAAACATTTTCAAATACTTCCCTGTCTGGTTTTTAAAGGCTAGATAACAATAAGATCCTAACAGATTTATGGTTGTGGCTTCTATTTTTTAATTTGTCATCTTTAAGAAGTGAGCTGGCAAGCAAGCAAACAGCAACTGAAATATTCTACAAGAAAAGTTCTACAAGAATATAGCAGACTTTAGTGATCACTAGTACATGCAAATATGTGGAAAAATTCCACTACAACTGAAATATGCACTCAATATAATTAAATTTCAATAATTTAGTAGATTGGTGTAAAGCATAATACAGAAAAAAGGATTTGGGATTCTTGAAGGTATTGGGGCTGAAAAATCAAATGCAATGGTAGAAACTTAAAATGACTGAGAAAGCTTTTTTTCCCCCTTCATTTCCTCACTTTTTGACTCGTGCATCTGTTTTGCTGTGATCATGCATGTAGCACACATCTTAAAGGGAACTTTCGTCTTATGGAACTGAATCACAAAAGTGGCTTGCATATGTCAGAGCCTCACGAGTCCGAGCAGCTCCTTGCTGTAAAAAGCTGGGTTCCCTTGTACTTAATAACCATATCTGAGCCCGTGTACTCATAGTTGTACTCTGTGTTGTGTGCCCAGTGAACTGTCATCTTAAAACAGACTTCTTACCTGGACCAACTTTCTGCTGTGCTCTTAGTGCACAGAAAATCTATAAATATCTATGTTTGCTGTGAAACTACTGTGAAGTCACTGTAGCATTTTCATTAAAGGCTTTTTGGCTTGGCTGTTTAACCCTTTTGTAGCCCAGTGAGGAAACTGTAAAACATTTTAACTGGGTTTCTGACAGATCTGTTTGATGGATTGATGCAATATGGAAGAACTCTGAAGCACTGAAACCACTTTTGTTTCTGATAGCATTTTAAAAATTACAGGGAAAGGTAAGAAATTAAACTATAGTTATGAGCTGCTAATCATCTAATGTTTGCTGAAGTAATATGTTTTAAATACATGACTCAAGAAAAAATGTGTGCTAGCTGATGCACAGTACACTCATTACTGACACAGTGGTAAACACTGTAGATTTGTCTTTCTCAGTGCATAAGGCTTGACTCATGAAGACCTGAAGCTACGCCAGGAAAGACAAGAAATCCAGTGCTCTTTTCCCTCAAGGTTCATTAAAGGATGAGTCATCTGTTAAAAAACAGAGTAATCATCAGGCTATTTTGCTTTTCTGATGACTCTTACTATTAGAACAAAGCCTTTGAGCCATTTTTTTTAAATTAAAAAAAATAAAAAAGAAAAGAGAGAAGAAAGAAGACTTTACTTTGATCTCATTCATGGGACTCAGGCTGATTTATGCTTTCAAGTTCTGCCACTGTCATAGTTTAAGTCATAAGGTGGAAAATACTGTGCCACCAGCAGGCAGAGCTCCAATGGCAAAACCTCTTGGTTTTGGGAAGCAGTTAAGACTGTGTGGAAGCAGTCTTTGCTGATGAGGTGCTGTATCCCATCCAAGACACTGGTGTAAGCTCCAAGGCAAGGAAGCACTTTGCTTTCTCTCCTTACAGCTTTCTCTATTTAAACCTGTAGCCTTGCAAGTATGTGTATACTTTATTTCAGATGGCAGCTTCAATAAAGTGATCAACAGTGAAATTATTCATTTTTACTCAGACAACATCCAAGAAAAAGCATGTGAGAAGTGGGGATGAAGATTCTCCACTAACACACTGTCCATGCAAAAAAACCATCCCTGACTGACCACATGAGGTTAGAGGAAATGTCTGCAAAACCATTCTGTTCAAAAAAGCTTCATCTCACAGAAGAAACAGTGTTCACAGCAGGGCCCCCCCACAGCCCCGATCCTTATCTGCAAGAAATCCTCCTGCCTGTCTAACAGGCAAAGGAGGGAAATCGTAAGGACACTCTTGGCATAGTATTTCATTTACAGAAGGAGAGAAATACTAGGTGATATTTTGTGAGGTCCACGGGGGTTTTTTAACACAAGGTACTGCATGAAGTAGAGACTAAAACTAAATAATACTGTCAAATTTTGAAATAAAGGTTCCATTGTTATGAATGAAGGTATTTCACACAACTGCCTCAGAGTACAGCTTAGAAAACCTTTTATGATTGCGGGTGACTTTTCAAATCCTATAAAGACGCTGAAAGCCAAGATTAGTGTTTCTTTCCTATAAATGCTTAGAAGGGCTTCAGCATTGTGCTTAATTCATTCACATTTAAATTTGAAGCATAGATTTCAAACATAGAAGTAGATGAATGTAACAGTGTGAAACTACTTCTGAAAATGGTATTTATTTAGGTCCCATACTTTGACTGTTGTGTAATTCTTTATTTCTGTTATTGGTATCTGGTATTTTAGACATTTGAGATTACTCTCAGTTTTACAAAAATAAACCTTTATGAAATGATAATATACCAGAATATTTTCCAGTCTGGTTCCTGAGTGACAGCTGTGGGCTGCCTCCTTGTTAAGTTATAATTTCTCCCATCCTCAACAAGCTTGTCTCTTTTTACTTTTGCATTACAATCTTTTGGATGCAAGGAGAGAAATTTTACTTGTTGTATAGATCCTTTGCTCTGCTCTTCTAGATAGGATGGCAAAATTAGCACTGCCAAAGAGGGATAAATTCAAGTACCATGTCCCCAAGTGCTCCCTTTAATCAAATGAACCAATTCTCCCTTTTTTTAAAAAAATGTCTTTATTATGTTTCACACAGTGGATTCCACTGCCTTTTTAGTAATTTCTTTGCTATGGGAATGCAAAATTTGACATGTCATTCAGAGTAAAAACTGTCTGCTTTTGAGGGAAGATACAAGATTTTTTTAAAGTGGCAAACAGAAGATAAATTTCCCTTAATGGTATCACATACAAATTTCTAACAGAAATTGCTGATTACATCAATTTCTGTTAGCAAAGACCTGAATGTGATTACTTTCTTATCTGTACACTACTGGTTATAATCAGACCCTGTATGAATACTGTAAGCTAAGAGTACGGTGATATAAAACTTTGCACAGAGGTAGGGCAGCACTGTAGTGGCTCAAAGCCTGGATTTCTCCCCAAAGAGTAACTTTCATTAAAGCTTAATTATGAACTTGAAATTAAATTCATGTCAAAAATGCTTTCTTATTATTCAGGCTACACTGTTGTTACCTTGGCAGCACAGTTTGTTTCAGCCCTTGGACGGGTGTGTGTGGAAGGATTCCAACTCCACAAGTTCCAGAGCAGTCCTGGTTTTACCCTAATCTAGTGATCATATAAAATAACAGATCAAGTTGTATAGTTCACCAGATTAGTCAGTCAGTGGATGTTAACTGAGGCTGGAAGGAGAGTGAAAAGTCCGTAACTTCATTGTGATGTCTCTTTCCTTGTAGTGAGAGCAATCGAGAGTCATCGCCACTCTCTAACTTGGGCAGCATGAGTCCATGAGCTGCTGGGGAGATTAAGGTCAGGACTTGAATTCAAGCACTCTCTCCTGAGACAATGGTTTTTGTTTGCCCCTGCTTTATTTCGTTCTTGCACTCGACTTCGCAAACAAGATGCTTTCAAAATATTTGACTTGAGAAGTGTTTTGCTAAACCATTATGAATCTTAAAATAGCTTTTACCAAACAAAGTTCTTCATGGAATTAGAGAATATTCTCTGTTGTAAAGGACCCGCAAGGATCACTGAGTCTAACTCCTGGCCCTCCAGACAGCCCCAAGGGTCACACCATGTGCCTGAGAATGTTGTCCGAGTGCTTCTTGAGCTCTGTCAGGCTGGTGCTGTCACCAGTTCCCTGGGGAGCTTGTTCCAGTGCCCAGCCCCCCTCTGGGTGAAGAATCATTTCCTAACATCCAACCTAAACCTGCCCTGACACATCTCCAGGCTGTTCCCTTGGGACCTGTAACTGGTCACCAGAGAAAAAAGAGAATTGCCTGCCCCTCCTCTTCCCCTCAGGAGGAAGTTGTAACTGCAGTGAGGTCTCCACTCAGTCTCCTCTTCTCTTGGCTGAACAGACCAAGTGACTTCAGCTGCTCTTCATAAGTCTGCCACTCAAGATCCTTCACCATCTTCATAGCCCTGTTCAATCTTTTATTCTGATCCTGGTAACAGAAAGGAGGAAAAGAGAAAGAACAGGTCCCTCTTTACAGGACTGGCTTGTGCACTTAGTTATGAGGGAAAAATGTTAAAAGTTCTGAAGCACTCTCCCGTTTTTATAAAAAATCCGTCTTGTGCAGGAAAACAAAACATAACATTGCTCACACTCCTGGCTGGCTATTGTAAATGTACACTTCGTAATTAGCACAACTGTACATCTGGGGTAAAAACAGAATTTGGTATTTAACTGATCTTTAGGCATTATTGTCTATCTACACCTTGTCTACACTCCACACCATTCCCTCAGCTGCAGAGGGACTTTCTCAAAGTGTTTTTCTTTCTAAGACACAGGCAAATACTAAATGGCTTTGAATTGTAAAGCTATAGTAGCATTGTAAGTTTGAATGTAAGTTAGGACAACTAAAGAAATACGGGTTATTTGCTATATAAATTATTATGAAATACTGAAATTTTTCTTATTATTTGTATGTCATTAATCATGCGCAAAATAATAAGATGGAGTTTTTCATCACCAGTTTCCTCTTCATGCTTACAGATGGCTCTTGGCAACGTGATTTCCTATAATTTCATGCAATTTCTGCTGAGTTACAGGTGCTCAGATATTCTGATGATGCCAAGTAGGCAAGTGATGCAGTGGAGTAGAGGCTGTGGGATATCGCTTTACATACATACGTATGAAGGGTTTGAAAGCACGCCTCAGCTGTTTGTACTTCTGGCTCCCATCCGAGCCACAGAGGGGCCTGTGTCCTAAGCACAAGGATAGGAAGAAGAGAATTTTGATTAAGATGATGAGGAAAACAAAAGGTTTTTACTGCCACTCTAGTCAGTGGGGGTCATGATATAACCGTGCCCAGGACAGAGAGAGGGGTGTTAAACACATCCCTTTTGCAGGCAGTCATGCAAGCACACTAGTGCTGGCCACCAGAGGTCTGTGCAAACTGCTGGTGACTTCTCTAAAACTGCAGGCAGTGTAGGAATCTAAACTGTGAAGGCCTGACAGACACAACCATTAGCACCAACTCTTCATCAAAGCTGGGGTCTGCTTTACTTCTCAGACCCTGGCTAGGTCAACCTAGTCTGAATGTCCTGTGCAAATGTTTCTCATTGGTTTAGTACTATCTCATGGATCTCTTAACCACACCTCATTGTTTGCAGTAGACAGGCTTATCTCTGAGTTGAACCTTGAGAACATAAATCAGTGTTGGCATTTCATTTCCCCTACCACCCACTACAAAAAAAAAATCTAACACATGCTTACATGGCTCCTCATCCAAGAGGCATTAATTTAGCCCAGGGTGTAAGCAGTGGTGTTCCTGATATTTCCCACTCAACAATTTCAAAGCCTGTAAAAGCAGCCCCCAAGATGATGAAGAAAGGGAATAGCCCTGAGCTGAGAAAACCGAGTTGACAAGTTACAGAAATAATGCTGCCCGAGGTTGAGCCATTAATGAGCAGAAGAAATCAAACCTCATGTAGAAGACCACCTGTCACTTTGAGTGTTATGCTATGAATATTTAAATGAAAATATATTAAAAGACATACCATTTTTTTTCTTCTCAAAACCAGGAACACTGTGCTGTAGATAAACTGTTTGGAAAGATGGCATGGTTTTAGAGAAGTTGATGTGTTGCTGATTTGAAAGGACCAAGCCCAGGTGGTGCAGAACTTTGTGGACAGCAAGGACCACAATGTTGCAGTGCAGGAACCCTGAGACAATGAGAAGGACAGGGGTCTGACTAACTTAATTTTGGTTGTTTTCCATAAAGTAGGAGAAGAAAGAAGTGCTGTTGCTGGCAGCTCTATAGAAGCTTTTTTCGCCCCAGTTTTTCCCCCCTTACATGGCTGGCTAGAAATTAATTAAGTTGACTAACATTAGGTGACTGTGTCTACCTCTCACAAGACAAAAAAAAAGAAGACATGAAACAAAGACATCTCTGACACTGCACTGAACAATTTTGGCAGCTGAAGCTGTGTTTAATCTATAAAAAGGTTAGTAATATTTAATACTTCAATTTGTATGCTGGAAGATTTTCTTTTGTTTCTAACAATTCTATATTTAAGATTACCAGGGCTTCAGGCAGAACTGTTTGGGTAGTAAAGTGATAAACTGACACCAGAATAAGGAGCAGAAAAAAACCCATTACGCTAACAGCAGCCAACAGCAGTTAATGGTTTTCAGCTGTTGCAGATCTAATTGATCTCGTTGCTATAACAGAAAGCAGTTCTCTGTGATTCATATGCTTTCTTACTGGAACATATTCTACTCCCTTGCTGTTTTTAAGCCTCACTAACTCTGTTTTTTCCCTTTTCTTAAATGCCATTGCTGACAACACATTCCATTTAAAGCTAATATTAGTCAAATAAAAATTCTGTTTAGTTTGCTGAGCCTTAAATTTTCTGTCTTCATTACAAAGAAAGGCCAAACGACTTAATTTTAGTTGTGCACTTCTTGTATGTATTAATCCCCTTCTTTGAAGTGTCACACCTAGTTCTCATTATTCTTGATTTACACCTACCTTGAAATCCATATCTGCCATGAATGTGTCAGATGGGACTAAAATGATGTAAATATTTGCCATCAGTTGCAGTGTGATGCCAAAACCCCTTCTCAGTTCTGCACGAGGAGCTCCCATTGATTTCAACAGGATCCAGTGTGTTTTCTGCAGGATATAGTTTGAGTAGTACAACTGATACAGCTGCCTGTAAAATTTGGATTGTACAAACAAGTGTTTTTCTTTTCTTTTTTTTTTCTTTCACAGCATTTGGAAACTTCTGATGTATTATTTAAATTTTATAGAAGCATTAATTTGAACATCTGAGGCATTTTACTGGAATTTTAGCAGTAGTTATTATATTAGGAGTGTTTTCTTGGTGTGATTTTAATTTTTGTCAAAAAGAAGCTGGAAAAAAATAGGAATTGTGTGATAATCAGTAAAAACTTGGATTCATAGCTGTTATTCTAGCTCATCAAAGGAGAGTTTGTTTTCTTATTATAAATATGAGTGCACATCAAGGGGGAATTTTCAGTAGAAGTCTTGGGAATCTCAGTGGAAATGCATACTGGATGTTTAGATATTGTTCAGATGACTTCTTCACTTTGAGAGCTGCCTGTATCCCTAAGCAGGCAAACTGTTCTACAAAATGACTTTGCCTACCAGTTTGATGTGAAAAGAATCTTGGCTCTCAGCCTTTGCTGTAGTTGCATTGCTCCCTGTATTATTTAAGTTAAATACCATGTACTAAGAAACTTGAATCATCTTTCTCCAGGGAAAAAAAAAAAGAGTTTTATAACTGTTTAAGTGTTGGAAAGTCTAATTATACCTCCTGTTCATTCCCTTTTGTTCTGGTAAAGGCATCCATTGCTGCAACAGAAGATAAAGTAACATTTCCAGACAGGAAAGAAATGGGGATTTTTTTTTTTTTTCCTTTCTTGTTTCTGTTGCTGTATTGTTCTGGTTTGTTTTTTTAAAGGTTGACACAGGGCCCCCTGAGAATTTTTAACATATGAGAGTAGATAACCTTGTTCTTTTGTTCACTCATCCCTGCCCTGTTCTGATTGCCTGAGGCTGTTTTCTGAATATTCCATTTCATATCCGTTTAACACTTTCTCCATTCTTCTTTCTGCCTTCATTCATCAGTTCAGCATAATGTTACATGCCATGCATCAGCAGAAAGCATAACGTGACCTTCAGAGAGTCTCATCAGTGCCTCACTGAAGGAACAGTCACTGGGAACAAACCAAGGCTGTATACATGCAAAGAACCCCATGGCAGGAAAATGCTCAGGTTCAAATTTAGCACTGCCTTTAATCCTTCTGCTTATCAGAGACCTGACACTTAAAAGATTCTGCTGCTTTTACCTATGATGAGAAGCTCTTGGTATGCTGCCCTCCCTGGTGTCCAACGCATTTCTCAGAGAATGTTGTCCTTGGGGATGTATGGTAACAGAACTCAGAGTAAATCTTGAGCTATAAAAAGACAAGAAACTCCAGTACACCCAACTCAAAATCAGAAGAAGGTTTTCCACATACTTAGTAGCCATCTCCTTTTTCAACCAAGGAAAAAAAAAATCGTCGTACCATCCTGATTAAAGAGGACTTGATAAAAAGCTTATAAAGGAGCATCTTGGCATACCTGACAAATAAACATAGCCTCAAAAATTAATTGCCATGAAACAGAAATTATTTCTGAAGTCACTCCTAAATGTAGTTAAAGCACAGTTTTAAGCAACGCTTTTTTTCTGAACGGAAGATTTAATTTTTCCATTCAAATACTTTCTCAAAGGGGTGTGAAATCAACAATTACAGTGTGAGCTGAGGCAGAGAGGAGAGTAGGTAGGGAAAGTGATGCAGATGTGTGAATGAGCATGCCTTATTTTCATGAATGATACACAAACATTACAGTCACGTTTTATACATGAGCTTGGGAAATTTTAACTTTAAGCATTAAAACTTTATTGGTGGTGTTAAAGTCTGTTTCTGTGAGAGAGAACTGAAGAAATGAAAAGTAAAATAATCAAATAGACTAATTCATCTTCTTTAGGTTTTATAAGAGGTTGGAAGATGATAACAAAATCAAGATATCAGGAGACATAAAACTTTAACCAAAAAAAAAAAAAAAATTAAAACCCTGCAAATGACACAACAGCAAATTAAGTGTATACTAGAAACCAAAGCCATCTGGCAAATTAAGTGAAAATTAATGATTAAAGAAAATCTCACTCTGTTTGTAGTATATTTTCATCCATCTGTGCCCAATTATAAAGGAATTGTCAAAGAAAGCAAGCCACTGGTAGTTAATGCCAACTAATCCAGAAAGCCTGAAAGCGTCCATCAATGTTTTTCTTACAGTTTCTAATCTCTGCAGGTTTCTGATAAGAGCAGCATTAAACTATGGTGTCATGAATCTTGGCTCTCACGTTTGAAACTTAACAGAGATGTACTACCTCTGATCATTTTAGATTAAGGAAATACTATCTTTCAGAAGCACACTACAGATAGAATTTATAAAAGGGAAGAGCTGCACTCAGATGCGTTGCTGTCACCGGCAGACAGCAGAGCATTTGCGGTGGGCGATACCTGGAGCCCGGGAGCGGCCGCTGTGGCCGGGCAGCTGTGCCGCCGGAGCCGGGGCCCTGCGGAGGTGACGCGCCTTGCATGGTGCTGTGTGTCCTCTTGCCTCCACGGGGCTTTGGCCCCCAGGCACAGGAGCTGAGGCTGTGAATTCGCAAATTTCCTGACACCTCGCCTTGTACAAGCGCTGCAATTTCACACCCTCAGCTCACAGCCACCTGCATGGACATGCTCGGTGCCCGAGATCCACAGAGTGGCCGTATATTGCTCCTTCTGCAAAGAGGCTGTTCTCTGTTTCAAGGGGAAGGAGCCCATAATTCCTTTTCTCATTTTGTGCCCTCAGATTATTTTAAAGCGCTGACTGTGACATGATTGTGACACAACATGAGCTCCACAACAGAGCTCATGGTGACATGGTGATGGGTAGAAGCAGTGTAAAACCTTCCTTGGGTAGGTTATGCTCTTGTCATTCCCTAGAGCAAATGAAAAGAGTGATACATCCAAAAGGCAGTTTCACAGAACAGGTACCTAAATTACTTGTTCTCTTGATGTCCTTAACCACTAATTGAAAAGTAAACTAGTCTCTATACACTAATCTGTATGAAACTCCTCCATATTTAGACCTAAAAGTATTTTAGACCCAACAGTAGGTACCAGAAGAAATTATGAGGAACAAGTAATTTGCTTTGTGTTCTTTCTTTACTTTTTTTTTTTTTTTTTTTTTGGTCAGAGAACTGAATGACAGAAAGACAGTAGCTAGTAATATTAACCACTCTTTTTGTGTGGATTCTTTAGTACCTGGTAGTAAGGCATAAGCTTGCAGTTGGGTGGGCTTTTTGGTTTCGTTGGGGTTTCTTTGTGGGCTTTTTCTTTCTTTGTTTTGGATTCTGTTAGTTTAGTAAAGGGTTATTTTTCTACCCTGGCTTCTTGCCCACCATATATTAAGGAGAGCAGTTTGGAACTGTGATCGGGGGGAAAAAAGGGCAAAAAGCTTTGGGAAAGGTGTCATTGTCCTCCAGCACTGCACTGTTCACCATCAGCCTGCTAATACTGTCTCTGAAGTCTGGACATTTTATTAATCTCAAAGTCTTGGTACAAGTTCTTGTTCCTGGGGTTCTTCTGGCATGGTCTATATTAGAACTCACACAGACTTGAGAATTTCATATATATGAAACATTTACAGTTGTAAAACTTAAAACTCAGTGACATCTGTTTTGTCAAGTGGACACATATGAAGCTGTTGTACCCAACCCCTTTAAATGAAGCACTTGAATTAACCCATTACTCTCTTCTTACTGCGGCCACCATAAATCAGTGTTATCAAGCTAACTGGTAATCATAACATTTACAGACATCTCAACATCCCTTACATCTAGTACATTAAAATTGTCTGCTCAAATGTAGACCATAGTTGACATGTAATTGGTTTTGGCTGCAGTTCAGGCTTACACAGTCCTTGCAGCTCCTTGGTTGTGTTGGTAGAAGTATTTGTGCAGCCATGCAGTGAACCAGATCAGGGACCTAAGCCAAGTTACAGGGTAAAAAAAAACCCCATATTAAGGTTATTTTTGAGCTAGATCAATTCCCTGTACTAGCAAACTGGAGGCAGGAACAAAAAAAGCAGGGAAAAAAAGAGAACCAATGCCAGCATACCATTGAAATGGAGGCATGTCAGGCCATGTTTTCAGTGTAAACTTCCACTGTGCTCTAAAAGATTGCTCCATCTAAATGCCAACATTAAACAGTAATTCAGGAAACCTCTTTGTTATTGTCAAAGTAGAAATTACTGTCTTGACAAATTGATCTAGAATGCAAAACTCATTTTTAAGCTTGGATTGTCTAATTCTTTCGTAAACATTATTATTGGGGTGGGAGGGGTGGTAAATTGATTGCTATGTTGCACAAATGACTGATAATGCTGTTTTAATATTGCAAATGAGATTCTGCTTCAAATGAAAAATCCAAACATAGCTACAAGGGGCTAGATTATGCTTCAGTTTGTACCTGTGTATTCCCATCTATGCCAGTAATGCTGATTAAAAAGTAATTTAGGGCTAAATTTTGTCTGAAAAGTTTCAGTTTACTCCTTATATACATAGCATTCATTGTTGCATGTCTTTTAATATAGTTTGCACTGTCTGTGGCTTCATGTGTGTATTTTATTTTCAACTCCTATAGGAGTTTATATTGCACATCACATCTATTATTTCCAGACGTGCAGCAGTAAAAGAGGAAATTCTGGTGTGGTGGTTTAGAAGATCTGATGTATGATTTCCTCTCCACTTTTTCTCTTCTGCAGTCACCCATTTTGCGTGCTGTAGCTATGTGCACCATATGGACACACAAAAATTACCTGGCATATGTCACATGTAACATCATCTACATGAATTGAATTTTGGTTTCGCATAACCACACCTCAAAAAATTAGAAAGTACTAATGTTAAACTTGATATTTTAGAGGGTATTTCGCCTGTGTCCTGTCTGAAGGTTCAGCAAGCAGATGTGGCTGGGTGTTGGAATGAAGTATTCATTTCATTCCACTTGAGGTTTTAATAATCAACCTCAAGTAAGCTCTGCTCAGCCAAATGCTGCTCAGCTAAACATTGCTAAGAACTTGCAGCTCTAACATAACCTAAAGTTGAGGTCACTTTTGATTGGAGGCCCTGGAGTTGGAGGATGTCTTCTGTAAAGTATTTCTTTTCTTTTTCCTATTGAGAATTAGTGTTAAAACTCTTTATTTGTAAAGTAGGGAAAATATTTGTGTGATGACTTAAATATTCTTTGATGACAAGTTTTTTTTAAATTAAAGTAATTACTAAATGTCAGGTTTGTCACGGTAGTTTCTCTTTAGCCCACTCGCAGTCCCCAGTTTGCTGTTCCTAGCATCAGAAACAGCTGCCATATTTCTGACATAGCTCTCCCCTAAATGATGTTACCATGTGGGAAATTTATCCCTTCTCAATGCTGTTCCCTTTCCAAAACTTTATGGTGGGAGAGACTACCAAACACGATTCTGTAATGAAATCACCAGCCTTTTAAGACCCATTTTGAAAATTGACAAATGTGCAAAAATTCTTGGCTTTCTTTAAAATTATCAGGGATATGAAAAAGCTAACGTTCTATGAATAAATTCAACATCTGCAAACATCTGAAGACAATTGACATGGATTCTGTGCATCACCCCATTAGTTGATTCAGCTAGAAATATAAGTACGTGTGTATATTTTAGATCTATTTGTATACCTGAAGAGCTTTGTCTTGCATTTCTTTTTCTTTTTAGAGGGAGTGTAAGGTAAAACAGGTTAGTGCTTCCTGAAAAATAAATAAGAAATCATTAAAGCAGTCACGGTAAAATCAAGCCATAGGCAAACTTGTATCTTGTACGGTAACATGATATGCTGGGTGTGTGCCTGTTTAATATCTTTCAAGCCACCCTTGGGCAGGACCCCACTGTAAACAAGCTGTCGAGTTTGACTTGGAACATCCTTTTAAAAATAACACTAATAAATAAACATTCTGTCTTCACACATTTTACTGCCAGGGATTCTCCATTTCTGAACTTAAAAGTGTAATGATTGTTAAATGCTTGATGTAATAACTGCAGTCTTCTTTATTTTTATAAGTATGAATACTTCATTTTTCATTTGTTTAATATTTTAAAATTAAGACTACTGTTTTATTTTATAATTATATACTGTCATTCTGATAAAAAAATTCTATTGAGATCAGCTCTGTCAGATTCTCTGTCTGGCAGTGTCATATAAATCAATAATAGTAATACTAGACAATAATAGAAGAGGAATTTGAGTTTCAGATTATTAATAGCTGAATAACAAGCTGCACAAAGGAAATGGTTTGCAGCGTGCAGCAAGATCCATGCATTAAACAAAAAGCAGGTGAGATATATGGCCTTGAGTCTGTACTATGATGCTCCATCTGTGAACTGTTTATCTAAATATATCCATCAGCTCTTCTTCTCTTTGCTGCTTTCATCTCCTTGTAGTTGCTCACTCTGCCTACAGGGTTTTGTTGGCTCCAGCATTTGCTGCCAGAGGGCTCTCTGGTGGTTTGGGATCTCCCTGGATTCCGTGCAGTGTTGCATGGAAGATCCTGTGAAGCTGAGTCTGCAGTAAAGAGGTCAAAACTAAAGGGCTGTGGGAGCACTCTTGTCCCCTGAAAAGTCAACTATATTGTCCCACAGGCTGCTTTCATGGGTGGCCAAATGTTTCCTCTGCTCACAGGTACTTCCATGCAAACTGAGGTCTGCCCCGACCCTTCCCATTTCTGTGAGCTCCAGACACAGAAGAAGCAGGAATTCTGTGTGTGGCATTTCACCACATCTGACTCTGAATTAAAAACATATTTTCTCAATAGCAAGCCCAAAGAATGCATTCAATTAGAAGAATTTGTGAACAACCTGAGACACTGTTGCCGCAGCATTTGAGAGGAACCACATTTACTAGACTTGAGAACTGACAACACTTCACATTATTTGGTACTTGATTTGTTGTTGGTTTAATCTTGCTTGCTACAACTCCTGGCCCGGTTTTTTTTTACCTTTTTTTTTTTTTTTTTTTTTTTTTTTTTTAAGTTCTACTACTATTTAGCTTTTTTATATGGTTTCCCTTTGGAGAAGATGTGTGCATGTACAGACAACATCGATAAGTCTTGAAGTTTTACTGGGACTCTCATCCTTCTTGTGTATGTGTGTGCATGTGCAGTGCTTTAGGAAGTGTGCATTCGTGTTAAAAAATCTCAGCCTTTGCTTGAGAAGAATAAGATGTCTAATTATTATGGTTTTGGAGAAAACCAAAAGAATGTATGTCTAAAAGTTAGTAATTAAGTTAAATAAATGGATACATGTTATTACTTTATCATTTTTATTTGAGTACTTGGAGTTGGCAGTGCTGATTTAACATTTTTTGTGTGGTTAAGACTTCTACACTGAATAAAAGTGCATTTTAAAAGCCATGGGACAACCAGATAGGTTTCTCTCTCAGCAGCATAGATGACACTGCTGTCAAAATCAATGAAAACTGCAGAAGAATTCAGTGAGTTCTGTGTTGCTGTCACTTCACATAAGTATTACTGGCCCCATAATGCTGTTAATTCTTACTGGGTCACAAAAGACCACGGTAGTATGTAAGGTACTCTGCCTATGAGTGGCACGACTGTGTAGTTTCACTGAAAGACCTTTCCATTGTACTGCTGGAAGCTGAAAGGAATTTCTTAAGCAGTAGCTGAAGGTTCTTTGATGAACATTGTTTCTAAGCTTTTACTGTTTCATTTTGAACGATTCATAAATACTTTTTTAGAATTATTTTTCTCTGCTCTATTTCTCTGTTTCATGTGGGATGCAAGTGCCATCTCAGTGTTGAATATTGCCATGTTTTTGAAGGATGTTCAGTACATGGGATATGCGTTGTGCATACATTGTGTGCTTGACGGTGGAATTTTTCTGACAGACTGTGGAACCATCCTGATAAATTTCATTTACAATGCCTGTTTACCTGCCTCATCTTCATTCTTGTCTCTATTCATTTTGATTTGGACTCAGTGTTACATGGAAGTAACACCATGCACCCTGCAAAATAGAAATTCATTTTCTCCTGCACTGTGCACATTTAGAAAAACAAAATCTAAAATGCATTTGTCTTATTTTGCCTTACTCAGTGGTTTAAGAGACAATATTTTGTGAGCCACTAAAAGCTTAATCAGTAGAGCTTAAAATTCTGTTTTCTGATATTGCAAGACATCCCTTCCAATTCACGGTAGGTTGTGAGTTACTGGATGTTAAAACTGTAGTACCATGACTTATAGGGAATACATTTTAATAATTTTCGTAGATTATTGAAATATATTCCTTATCATTTTATTCTTCCTTTAAGGCCTATAAAGTTGAACTCATGATAATAAAATCAAGTTGAACTCACTATAGTAAAATCAAGTGGCATTACACGCAGATATGTAAGAAATATTATCAATAAAAATAAATCTCTAAAACAGATCTAAAATCTATTTTCTGCAAAAAATATTTTATAGGTATGATAAATGGTGGTACAAAACAGAATATTGTGAGCACTCTCTTGGGATGATGTACATTAAAGTAAGGCAATATCACTGGGTTCATGTATGGTAAAATCCTAGCTGTAAAATTCATTGAGTGAGTGTTATAATTTAGAGCCACAAGGATGTGTTACAATCACCTGTGTGTATCTAACATTTTTTATACAACTGACAAGCTTAATTTTAATTAAAGCTCTGTTCAGTCCTTAGCCTTCACCACAACTTCATCAAGCACATTAAGCATTTCTTTTGCTTTGGCTTTGGTGAGCATGTCAGATATTGCAACGATTTCATATTGTTTGGATATAAAAATTGACTTCCAGTATTAAATGAGTTTGTGTCTTGGGGGTTTTTGTTAGGTTTTGTTGGTCTCAGGGTTTTTTTTAGTTCAGTTATCTAATCTTTTTATGGTCTTTGTTGCTTCATGGTGCTCCATTGGAATTTGACATTAACAACAGTAGGGTGGCAGTGATGTCATGTGAAATTTCTGCAGATCACATTTTACTTGTAGGCAATTTCTCAAAGTCTTTCATTTTCATATTCTGAAGTGCCATTTCCACCTTCTTACCTCTGGCTTCTGCATTATACAAGAAATCTGACTTCAGTACTTAGGATATTAAAAGTATGTATTAATAAACCATGCACCTTTGAAAAGAGTTATGGAATATATTCCCTGAGGGCCAGCGATAACCTGGTGGTTCATGGTCCGCAGATAATTTCAATCCTTCAAGCTCAGTAGGTGCTTTTATTCACAGAGTCAGGTACCCAGGCTCCTGAATAGCTTCATGCAGAGCTGCCTAAACAGGTGGTTACACCTCCATATTTCTCCTCCATGCCTTAATTTATGTATGTTCTCTGGTTCACTAGAAGGAATGGGTAACTTCGTATTAACTTTATGGCTGCTTCACTCTAAAGATTCATGGACCATTTTTATGGGTTTGGTGGGGGTTTTTGGGTTTGTTTTTTTTTTTTTTTTTTTTTTTTTTAATAGGGAGGAACAGAATTCATTTATGTCCATCCAGATAAAAGATGTTAGAAAAAGGCAGTAAAAGAAAGTAACAGAGAATGAATGGCTAGGTTTTGGAGCAAGTTATTTCAGATGGAGGCTGAACATGGAAAATCCTCAAGAGCATGAAAGGTACAAATGCCGATCAAAACTGAGCTCGAGCAGGAAGAGAGAAGTGGAATTGAGAGACTTCACAAATGGGGGAAAGGCTCACAGAAAAACTGAGTTCCTTCCTAAAGCACTTGATAGCTCTTACTTTCTGAGTGTGAGTAGAAAGGGGGGAAGCTGATTGCTGAGCCCAAGTCAAAGAGGCAGACATAAGAGTAGAGAAAAGAACCTGAGCACTCAGGTGTAAAGGGAAAGAACAAGTAGACACAATAGGCTGCAGAAAAGGGAAGCAGCAGGAAGGCAAGCAGAATAAAAACTTTAATTCAGAGACACAAAGTTTTGCAAGATTGAAAAGATAGTGCTGCATTAGATAAGGTAAATGGAATGAAGAAAAGAGTGGAGGTGGAGAAAAAGGCATATAGTGGAGTCTGTGTAAAGAACATGGGGAAAATCGAAGCCTGCCTCTTCCCTGAGGTGTAAAGGCATGGAAAAGAAAATAAAAATAAAATAAAATAACATAAACAAGAAATCAAACCAAAACAAAAAACCCAGCCATAAACCAGCATTTTCTTTTTTTGAGTTGAAGTGATGCTGAGACATTATCAAAGTTTGGTTTTGTTGCTTTGACGAAGTGCAGGGTTAATCTGTACATGGCATTGTTTCCTACAGTGGTAAGAACAGTGCACCCAGGTAGTTTTGCTTCACCAAGAGGGAATGGGAAATCTGGGTTATGGACTTTGCTGACTTAATGATGAATATTTTTACTAGAACTGTTTTATTCAAAACAGTTTCCCATTGTACTCATTCAGTCTATGTATGCTTTAATATTAAGGAGTATTAAATAGCTTATTCAAGTAAATTCCTTATTTAGGAAACAAAGTACTCAAATCATCACAATTAATTAATTAATTAGGTTTATTTATGTGTTTTGCTCATTTGCAGTGGTTTCAGTGGGCATCCTTAGTTTAGCATGCACACTAATACACAGGTAAAAAGACATGAAAAAAAGCTTCAGTAAGAAAACAAAATTTACTTTATGATTTAACACTAATCAACCATTGATAATGTGCTATAAAATAGTACTTAAGGTAGATACTGATTTCCATTATTAAACTTAATGGCCTTTGTTGCCTCATCTGCCTTATTCCAATATATTAAGCATGCAGACCCCATAATTTAATTATCACCTGTTAATATTGGTTCTAAATTCATTTTTGTGCTTTTGGGCTGAAGCTGCAATGATGAGCCAATTAAAAACCATTATCTGGCTGCTCAAAGCATCACATTTGTAGTTATGCTCAGTAGTACATGATTCTACAGGGACTTTCAAGATGGAACATGCTGCCCTAATGCCTTTAGGGATTAGCCAAACAAAAGAAAAAAATGTAAAGGAAATTTTAAATATTTTCTTTCCTGCAGGATTTTAATTTTCAGATCTCTTGCTTTGCTGTACATCACAGCTTTCCTTGCGGCTAATTTGCATTGCTGTAAAAGTGTAGCATGTGGTTGAATTACAAGAGAGACTCCTGAGACCCTGGGTTTTCTTTAAATCCCAGAGGAGGAATTTGGTTCAAGAATGTACATAAGGTACTAATTGCAAGGATCATGCTAGATAGCTACTATTTGAATGAGTCTGCTGAACTAATAAAATACAGCACATCATAACCTCGGAGATTTGATAATGAAAAAAGGAGCATTTAATTTATGTAGATGTTTGCAAAGCAACTCGAAAGAACAATAGCCACACATTGTATCAGCCCCATTACATTATTTATTAATACGAATGACTCCTTTCCTCTTGTGCTATCAGCTTGTTGCTGACATGGAATTTCAAGTGCAGGTGTTCCAAGCTGATCTAAATTTGTGCTTTTATAATGGCTGACTGAGAAATGGCTGGTGTAGATGATGCACCGTGGAATTTGTTAGAAGGGTGGATACATTTCACTTACGAACATATTTTTTGTGTGTGTGTCAGTCCGTAACACTGCATTATAAACTTCTGAGCTCTTTGACTAGTATGGATATATAGTAGTCTATTGCAGAATATAGAAACTACACTATTTGATCTACTGTGGCTGCATTCGTGGAATTGCAGAACACTGAGTGGAAAGGGACCTCAAGGATCATCTGGTTCAGCCTTTCTTGGCAAAAGCACAGTCTAGACAAGATGTCCCAGCACTTTGTCCACCTGAATCTTAAAACTGTCCATTGTTGGGGAATTCACTCCTTATTCCCTGGAGAGGTTATTGCAATGGCTCATTGTTCTCACTGGGAAAAATTTTCCTCTTGTAATTGGAATCTCCCCTTGTCTTTTCAAAGTGACTCCTTGTAAAAAAGAAGTCTCCATCTTCTTAGTAGCCACCCTTTAAATACTGGAACATGGTGATAAAGTCTCCCCAAAGCCTTCTTTTCTCAGAAAGTACAGTTCTCTCAGTCTTTCATCATATGGCAGCCTGCCCGGTCCTTTGCTCAGTTGTGGCCTTTCACTGGACCCTTTCCAGCTTGTCCGTATCGCTTTTGTACAGCAGGCACCAAAACTGAACACAGAGTTTCAGGTGTGGCCTGACAAGTGCTGAGTGGAGTGGGATAGCAACTTCTTTGTTTCTGCTGGTGATGCTCTTGCAGAGGTAGCCCAGCCTCCTGTTGGCTCTCTGCTGCAGCAGCCCACTGTTCACTCAGACTGAGTTTGTCCAGCAGCACCCCCAGCCCTGCCGCACAGAGCTGCTCCCTGGCCTGGTAGATCCCTGTGTTTTCTGGCTTGTTTCGTGGTTTTATATTGTGCTGCATAAACACAAGAGCAGGAATTAAAGTCTCTAGAGGGTGCAGAGAATCTTCCTTTGTAGAGAAATCCTCTCTTCTGGAGCACAGCTGACCCAGGAGATCTTTTAGGGGTCTTGCTTGCCTGTGGTATAATGAGAGACTGTCCTTTTGCTTCAATTTGTTTGGAGCACCTCTGTCTTAGGGACTTCAGCTTGGTTCTTCTTGGACCAATTCCTCAAGTGGATGAAGCATCATTCCTTGGACCACTGCAGATGTCCCTGGCATCTCTGTGGGAACATCCTGCTGTTAGCCACTTAAAACTAACAGAAAGTAAAATTACTGCTGAACGTACTTAGCCACGTTTTAGATGAGCTTGGTGCTTTTTGAGGGAACAGAAAGCTGCCAAAGAAAAAGCTAGCCACAGATGAAGTTGAGGAGAATTCCCCAGCTGATAGATAGGTGCATGTTTGGCTGCTGGTTTGTTTTGGTTTAGTTGCTTTCTGCTTATAATTTTTTTTTCACTATTTTATTATGGGCATGTGTTCTTTTGTCAGTGAGAGCTATTAGGAACAGGACAGGAACCCTGCTGTGCCTTAAAATTAAATCGGGAAAAAAAGCTCAGGCGGGAGAAGAAAAAAAATGAGCACAGATAAGAAATAAATGTAAATTAAGTTAGCAGGGCTAAGTAGTTTTGACCACAAATGGCAAAATAAATACAGCTTAACATTCTTAGAAATTCCTCTGCTTCTTTGAGTTGGCCTGGATAATTGTAAGCTGTATATTGTGTTTTTCTCATTAAATGAGAAAAATTCACTCTTTTTCTGCCCCCCTGTGTGGTCACCAGTCTGTTTTTAAAGTTTCAGGAAAAGCAACAGTTCAGTTGAGCTGTTGTTGAGCTTTTCTCACCACATCTCCCCCACCCTTCTGCCAAGGGAAGGTCCACAGGACAAACTTGAAAAAAACAAGTTAATTTGTCCCATATTCAATATGTAGCCAACCTGTGCACACATTTAGGTACTCCTGCCCAAAATTATTTGGAGGAAAACTGAACAAAAGCTGAAAGGTGTAAGCTGGGTGTATTGAGGATTAGTGAAGAGATGCTGACACTATTGGATTGGAGCAGAGGGCAGTTGTAGAGGACATCTACATCTGACAGGACATTAGATTATTGTGGCAACTATTTTGGAGGATATAAGACATATCAGGAAGAGGCAAGTTTTCTTTATATTCATTTTTGACATAATATTTGGGGTTTGGGTAGTTTTAAATGTAAAGGGATCCTTTAATATAGATTGTAACCTGTAAAACAACTTTGAGATTACTCAATTTTGTAAAAGAAACTGGCTTGCCTGAAGAGACAGAGTAATTTTTCTTGTGAGTAAGCTGAATACTATTAGTATTTTCATCAATCACTGTGTCAAGTGAATGTATTTCATGTTTGTATTAGTAAGTTGCCAAGACAGTTTGGCAAAAGTGTAATGACTCTAGGATATCACTTGACCCTTGCAATTGCAAAGTAATTTGGAGTTTAGAATAAATCTCTGCTACTGTGAGTTCACAGTTTAATTCTTTATAGGTGGGCATGTATTCAACATGATCCTGTGGTTTCCTTAGTAAAGCAAATCTAACAAATGTAATGATATTTTATGCAATGTAACAATTTGATCTCATTATGTACAAGTAAAACTAACACTTCAGAATCACAGTTCTCTACACCCCTATGTGTATTAGGAAACTTCACCATATACACAGATTTTTAAGTATATAAAAATAATTATATTTGGCTCTGGACTGTATACACTAACTAACTGATATGATTTGCCTTCTTTTTTAGAGACACATGCCTTTAGTGCAGATAGTCATTGAAGGCTTGATCTATGAAGACATTGCATGTTATTTAGTTGTATTTTTAATATTTGCTTAATAATTTAATATTTTTCAATATTTACTATGTTCTGATGAATGGAAACATCAGTCTGTCAGTAAGAGAGTCACAGGCTGTGTATATGCAATTCTGTTCTGGGTAAAGCTCCAAATGTTCCTGCTTCAAAGAGTGTTCTGAAATTCTGTGACGTGACTTTACATTATGGAGGTACTGACTTGCTTTGCCTGAATAGCTTCACTTCACATTTATAACAGGAATCAAAGTGTTTTGTACTGTATAAAAAATGCTATATCTTCTTCTAACAAAGAGGAATTACTCTTTGAGTAGAGATTAATTTTGCTGAAAATTTACATTTGAATTAATATTAAGAACTCTAGCCTTTGTGTCATTATTTACTTTATTCTGGCAGGCCTTAATAATGAGATAACAAGCTCTTTTCATAGAGTTAAAATCAGAGTGTTTTCAACGTGCTATTTTAGAAGGAATTGTATTGTTGTTAAACTAAATTATTGAGTGCTTATCTTCTCCTGTTGTGTTCATGTGTTGTACAGACAGCACAACAGTTTGAACAACTCTTTTTGTAGAGAAATGTGTCTTGAGAAATTGCTTAGGCTGCCATGAATCTTCTTCCACATGAGGAGGTGGTTCCCTAATGGTGTCTGTATTTGGACATTTACTAACATGCCTTTTAGCCATTGTGATGGTAACTCTTCACATCTTTAAATAGTTAGAAGGTTCAGTTAATATTACGGAAATGCTTGTTTAGAAATCTTACTATTACAGGAGGTCAGGAGGCTTCTTTCTCCCTCCCATTTGAGCTCCTAATTCAACTTTCTCCATTCAAGAATTGTGTGAAACTATTTCTATCCTGAGATATCATATTTTATCTGGAGCAACTTTTATTTGGCAAGAACATAGAAAACCACAGAAAACTATGCTAGTGAGAGAAAACCAAATAGTACGGGAAACTGGCATTCATCAAACTTTAATTATATATGGATTGCTCAGCTTGGATTATGAGAGACAGTAAGTGCCCTTGCTGTAACTGCTTAAGCAAGAGTAAATGGATGAAAATGATTTAATATGAAATAATTGATTATCATATATCATACTGAGAGGCTCTTTTTTCTCTCACTTTTGGTTTATTTAGTGGCTTTATTTTGTAGACAACTAACTAACTAGAAAACAAATATCCAGAGGTCATTTTCCTAGCTATTAGTGTCCTCTGTTGTACAGGTTAAGATGACTTCTTTTTCATGGTCTTGCTTTTTCCTGAGTTGGGCTGGCTGCTTCAAACAGGAGATCAGATTTAAAAGCCAAACATGCCCGCTGGATGCAGAGCACTTCCAACTTGTTCTCCTTAGACACAGATAGCTTCTGACACCAAATGTGATCTTGAACTGCATCACCGTAATTCTGCTGTGGGTACTGAAAATATGACTGGGCAATTAAGGTTTTACATTTGGCTGTTTTGAAGTATAAATATAGTTCAGAATGAAAATTCTGTTTAAAATGAATTCAATCTCTGTATGGGCTGTGCTACTTGTATCTGCAGTCAGCTCTTTACAGACATGACAGTCTTTCATCTAAGCCCATAGAAACACTGTATTTTAAGTAACTTTGGAGGTCATGGTGTGCAACATCATACAGTTTTTTCATAGACTGGTTAGGTTTCACCCATTTCCACCCAGATTTTTCTACCCCAGTCTCTCCTGTTGTTGTAGGGCCACATTCCTACAAACCTCCTCTGAGTTTCCATCCTTAATTTATTCATAACCAGTTTCTGTCCATTTGTTCTAACACAAACATTCTCTCATAGATTTAGCAAATCTGTTGTCCCCAGTGCTTTTGCTGCAAGCAGTCATCTTTCTTCCTGGGCTGCATTTTTCAGCATGAAAAAAACAAGCCCCTTCAGTGTCCTCCTATAAGATAGGTTTATGTTTGATCTCTGTAACAGTCCTGTTCAGCACCTATTAAAATTTGAAGTCTTTTTTTCGAACATGGGTAACTGAAATGATAAAAAATACTTCAGATGAGGTCTCAGCACAGGCTATACAATGGTATGAATACTCCTTGTTCTTTATGAAAATACCTTGCCTTGCCCTTCTCATGGTCAGATTCAATTAAGTGGCTCATAGTCATCCTGAGACTAGCTAAAAAAGACTGCTGTTTCCAGCTAATGAGCTCCCAGTATATACCAGGAATTCTTGCTGTTAGTCCCGTGTGCCCTTTGGACTGTTACTTTCAACCCAGTTCTGTTTCTGGGGTCTTCAAGATCATGCATTTCTTCCCACAGGACATTCAAACCCTCCTCCCCTAGGAAGACTCCTCCTACTGGCTTTGTATCCTCAAGAAAATGTATTAGTGCATCTTTATTTTTATCCTAAGGTCATTACCTAGAACATTAAATAAAGCAAGTCCCAAACTATAAACCCTGTATTTTTGGATGAGATTAGTCACCTTCATGAGGTAATGGCAGTAAGTGGCTCCTAAATGGCGATTATTTTTTTTTAATAGGTATAATATGCATCGCTGTGAATCAGTTTTTCATGTTACCTCAGAGTTCAGTGTTTTACACCCAAATACTCACTACTTGAAACTTAAAAGCCAGTGTTTCAGAAATTGCAAGGTCACATCTGATACAAAGGCTGTCTTCTCTAAGGGCCCAGCAATCTGTCCAGATTTTCACCAAACACCACGCAGGTTAGATAAATGGGCCTCTGTGGATGCAGCATTTGGCAGATTAGATGCCTGTTATCTGTTCTCTCCACCCGCTAACATATTGCTAATTAGGTTTGAGAGCGAGGTGAAATGATTCATCTTAGCCGAACAGTGAGTGTCTTTAGTAAATCCTTACTGTACTTCAATTCCAATCCACTCGAGAGAGAAAAGAAAATAGAAAGTGAGAAATGCTTTCTGGGGTTGTACGTGTATTTTTAATGTTTGTTTCTTCCCTGCCCTTATCTCTGAAAGTCCTTAGATTATCATTAAGTCAGTGAATATGAGACATTCATGTCAGTTAGTGGTAAATTCAGAATAAATTCAGATAACCATGCACTGAAAATGTGAACAAAGAAGTACTTGGGATAATTCTTTTGTGTGTTTGTGTAAATAAAGTGGTGAGATGGGTAGTTTGTCTTTATGCAGTACAGAAGACAACTGCACAATGGGTAGAAAACACAAGTGCACAGAAAATGATAAAACTGACATTCATGATCCTCCAAGCACTTGATTTTTTAACTTAATTAGGATTCTTTGAATGCTGGGTGGTTCTTTTCTTGTTTACTTTTGCCTGTATATGCTACTGTTACTGAGTTCTTCAGTAGCACCTCCTGCGTCAGTTCCTCTTGCCTTACTTCTCCGCAGCCACGCTGGTGATGAGTATGTCATATCTAATGATCTGCAGTATTCCAGGCTCTTTTTCCCCTGAAATAATCTGGCAGGTAACCTTCCCATACATGTCCTGCAGTTTAAGTTAAGAATTGTTCCTCAAACCATGCTATGTGTACTTATTTCAAGGCTGGTGTTTATCTAAATGCCAGTAGCATTTGTTGTCAGGGATACCATCCTGCTGTAGGATATTGCAGAGCAACATAAGCAAAGTAAGTAATTACAGTATTCGCCTGAGATATGAATGGTTGGATTATACAGACATTGTATTTATAGTCAACTAGGAGAATAGTGAGACTGATATATTGTTCCTCACGTGCATAATACAGTAGGTGCTGTAACACTTAAAAATGCTCTGTAATTGCTTTAGTCCTTTGTTGATGTGTAAATGGCATATTTGTATGCATCTGAGTAAGCACCTCGTAGAATTTAACAAGTTGAAGAAACATGCAACTAAATTAGTAACATTAATCTTTTCATGGAAAAAAATCTGTGTGTTCTGTGGATGTACAGCCTCTGATGTTTATTGATGCAAGAGGAGAAGTTGTTCGATAAGTGCCCCTTGGTCTGTAGCTTCACTGGTTAAGTATTGTCTGAATATTAATCTGCCAGGTTGTGCTTGTCTCAAATTGAGAAAAACAGCAACATCCTTGCTGTCGGCGTTGGGTTTGAGCTGCTTGGATCCAGCTGAGAGTTTTTCCTCTATTCAGCTATGTGCAACGAGCAAAAAATGTGTCCTTCTCTAATCTGATTTCATAAAGAGAAGGAGAAAGAGATCTGTGAGCTTTTTCCTATTTGAGCACCTACTGCAAAGAGTGGGGAGGGAGAAGGTGATTCTCTCCATCCTGGGTAGCTTTGTGTCCTTGTGAAAGAAAGATGTGGTAGAGGTTGAAAGTGGTTCCTCCTAAAATTGCATTTTGCTGTGGTAATTCCAGTCGTGGAGTAATAGACCACTGGCATCACAAGACCAAGTGATGTATATATCCCCATAAAGCTACTTAGATTAATTTGAGGAGAATGACACTAGCAGCTGCCACCTTTTAAAGACACTTCTGAAGATGTGGAAAGGGATTGGAAGTGCTTTCTCAGATCTGTGGATCACGAAGGTGAAAGATGCAGCAAGGGGAGTCAGTGTTAATTAAGGCAGTCTGAAAATCACCAGTTGCTTATGGCTCTGTTAATCATGCAAGAGCTGCCTTGATGTCTAAGGCAGGGAGAGTGGCCAAGGATGTCTTTGCATCTGACAGAGCAATAGTCTGCTCTTCTTGGAAAAAGCAGACTTCCTTAAGCAGTTAATCTGCAAAGGAAATCATGGAAAAGCCAACTTAGTAGTTGAAACTTATCTTGAGCTGTAGGTAATAGGGTGTTTTGAATTTAATCTCCTGGCTCATGTAAGGCTCTCTGCTTGTGCTCTAGTTGGATTCTCTAAAGCATTGAGCTTTGGAATTAGCATCCAGAAAGCTGTAGTCTTGGGCTTTTTGTAGATTTGGGTAAATGTGAATGCATGGAATGCAGCTTCCTTGTAAATGAGGGACAAAACCATATTTGGTCATTTACATGAAAATACTCCTAAGCTTGAACTTTAAGGGTGAAACTTGTAGTGTTTATACCCTGACATGCAGGGAATGCAACCACTCAAAAATGTTTGATGCAGAAGTTAGTACACTGGGAAATCTCATTGGGAATCTGTAATTTCACACCCAAACAAAAAATGTAAGTTGGAGAAGAATTTGGGAAGGCAGAGAGGGAGAAGCTTGAAATAAAGGTTTTCAGATTCTTCCATTTTCTTTTTATTTCCTTTCATTTTTTCTTTAAAAATTTCAAACATTTTCAAAATTGCCCTCATGAATTTGTAAGAAAGGCAAAAAATGAAGGAGTATATGTATAAAAGAGTAAAAAGAACTATTACTAATTATAGGTATTATTTTCACCCCTTAAGAGGGAGAAATGCGTCCAGATGCAGGAAGGTTTCATGCAGTTTCCTTTATGGTCTGAGTAGTCTTGAATCTGCACTTTACCGTTCCTGTGAAGATGTCTGGGGAAATCCTGTGCTGTGACAGATTCCAGGGACATGCACTCTTGCTGTGTCCTTGGAGAGCTGCTTGAATTTGTATAAATAATCACTCCTTGATTGGACCAGGAAATGGAGCTTGAGCATTTCAAGGCTCTGCGTGAGTAAATTTGCTTGGGGGGGCAAAATAACAGCTCTTGTTCTCTCCCTCTCTCCTCTATCAGACATCAGGAACTTTATTGCCTCACAGGAATTTCCATTTCCACACTGGGAGTTCAAGAAGAAGATTCTTTGGTGTCAGATTATAACTGAATACAGATCTTGTTTAATCTCTCATTGCAAATTTAAGACAATTCATAGAACCTCTCTCCAAATCTTTGTCACAGCACTCTGTTGATAAAGAGAGAAAGTAGAAATCCTCAAATAATAAATACAAAACATGTAAAAGATTTTATTAGCCTTTTAGCACATTATGTTAATCTCCTGATAGCTAATATAATGAGCAAGTCTGTGTCTGGAGAGAGTAATAGCAAAGATCTTAGGAATGGAAATAATGTCTTTTTAACTTCCCAAAGAGGATTCAAAGAGCTAGTTGATTGTTATGAAAACTACTGTTCTTAGTGAGCATATTAAACTGGTAGAGCATTAATCTGATTATTTGTAAGATGTTGTCCCTTAAGAATGTATTTTACAATATAGAAAGCTCAATTAAATATATAGGATAAAGCCATGAAAATGAGCAGCATTTTTACAAATTAAATATTCTACTGCATCTGGTAGTAAAATTTAGTATCAATAGATACATCATGTTCCACACTGAATCAGTAAAGTGTTAGAATAACATTTAAATTATAAAATTCAGTACAGCTCGCTTTATCAGCTTTATTATACAGATACTAAGAAATGGTTCTAAATTATTTTTCAAAGATTTTAAATAATATGTTTTATCTTGTTGGGCTAAAAAAGGAAGAAAAACTGCAGAAGGAAGTCTTGGTTAACAAGAAGTCTCCAAAGTCCGAGTCCTGTAAAGCTACAGATATTTAAATACTTCTAAAAGCTTCAGATTATGAGTCAATCTGATATCAGCATCCTTTCTGTACAGTTATGTCACTTTTTTATTTTTTCTTTCCCAAACAAAACCTAATTTTAATGCACGTTCTCTTGGTCTGCCTCTTGGTGTCCGCAAGCTGGTGGTTAATGGGCTAGAAACTTTGTCATTCCTTTAATAACAGAAAGATTTTCAAAGTCAGCAGTGGAAGGGGAGAAAATGGAAGTGCAATTCCTAGGGGTTAATTGCTGCTTTGTTCCCCTTCTACAAATTTTCTCCAACACCAGGCTTAGCTTTGCCTGATATTTTCATAGGGAGAGTAAAAATTTTTTTCAAGACATCTGTGTTTCAATAGATAGAGATGCCTAAAACTTAAGTTGGATATAAATGTAATCCTGGCCCAACAACACTGATTTCACTCGACTTAATCAGAGACTTAGCTGGGCTTTGTGGTTTCACAGAAGGCTGTTTGTTAACCACACTGTGTGTGGGTTCCAGCACTGCAGCTTGTCGGCAGCTCGCTGCGTCTGTTCCTGGAGCAGGGGGACTTAAAGCAGCACTTGAAGGACAAGGTGCTGGAAAATTAGCATTCAGCAGTTTTGCAGAGAGACGGCGCGAGCGTAGCAAGGTCAGGTGCATGAGCCAAGCGGGATTTCCAGCTGCCATTCCATGAACTAAAGCATCAGATTTACTCACTGTCTGTTTGGTTTATGTGATGTTGGGCAACTAAAAACATCAACACTTTCACATGTGATTAGTATTAAACACTGTTGATGACGTGTTTCATCGCGATAGATGCCCCCAAATTCAAAGTTTAACCTGGAACCATTGTTTAATCCCCTGAAATTCACGTGGCTTTAAGGGATTTTCTGATAGTTCCAAGCCTCAACCCTAATTTCTTGTTTCTGTTATTTGAACCAAGCCCTTATGAGTATTTTACATTATTTTTCTGGTGTTTTGTGGTTTTTATTTAAACTTTACTGAAATACTTAACCATATTTTTTTGCTGCATGTGTTTGAAGTAATACATCAGTTGTGAGACGTATCTTGTCACACAACATGTGTGTCTAACTCATGGAGATTTGAGTCCTAATTTAGCAAAAATTGCCCATGTAACATTTCAGAGGTCAGAGATACTTCTGATTTTGACTTCAACCCAAAATCAATCAAATTACCACTCTCCAGCTGGGAATGAAATTAGAATTAATTAATCATGTTTGGTCCTGCTTTGTGGGCATTTTCTTTAGTCTCCAACTGTGCCCTGTGAAAGAAAGTGCTAGGATACTGTGGTAGGCAAATGTGTAAAATAAATCAACGTAGTAGGAGCTAGTAATGGGCTTATACTCAGACTCACCAAGCCAGTACATTAGCTACCTTCATTTAAGGTGGTCTTGCAAATACTTGTGTTCGCCTGGAGCATGTGATTTATCTGTGCTGGCTGGTGCTGCTCAACTCACTGTTGCACATGTTCTCCCACTGGGATCATACTTACCCAGGGATTTCTTCAGCAGCACAGCATGGATAAGGAGACTACAGAAACTGGGGCTGAAGAGGATGAGGAATGCTCCCTCTGAAGGTGTAACAAAGGCTTGATTTTTACCAAATCTGTAGAGGAGGAGGTATCTGGTTCAGATAGGAACTTTCTTACTGAAACACTCTGTGTGGTCCACATGAAGGGTGTAAAAGAGAGTGCAGTGTGTGTGTAGCTGCTGTAAAGAGCTTGGAACTATTGTAGGATTTCATTTAGATCTGGGAATATTTTATTTGAAATAGCTTTGTGTTTGATACTTACTATATGCTTCACTTCCACATTTTATCTGCATTTCATTAATGGGAGTGGTTTCTTTACAAATACCTGCCAGGCTGAAAGAAGGATGTGAGAGATCTTGTCCATCTGCAGGAGAAGTGACAGATGCTGACTATGTGTCAGAAGGGTTTGGCTGTGTCGGACCACAGTATCTTTTCAGAAAGCACCAATTCTCCTCTCAGTGTTTGCAATGGGCTGGGTGCCATAAAACACTGCTAATGACCTGTATATCAATAGAGCAAAGATTTTTACAGGTGTAAAATAGGAGTGCACATACTTAATGTGGTTGTTTTTAAGAACTGGAAAAATACTTACAATATGATGAAAAAGTGGCATGATAGGAGAAAATCCCAAAAAGTACAAAGAAATCTGAAGTATTACCACTTGTCTCTGCATTTATCAAGAAACACTGCTCTTTTCTTCAAGGCTCCCCACAGCATAGCCCACACAATTTATTTTGTGAAGTATCAGCTGATTTGAAGCAACCAGTAAGATGCATTTTTAGATCATTATATAATGTAAAAAGGAATTCTTGCCACATCTGCCAAGAATCGAGAGCTTTGCAGCCGCCCTTTGAAGGAGTAGGTAGGTACTCAGTGGGAAAGGTCAGAAGAGGTGGTGGACTCCCCAGAGGCAGGCAAGGATTATGGGAGGGTGTGCATTTTCTAGGCAGCTGGACAGTACTAAATAAAGAAAAGGAAAGCTAACAATAAAGATGGAATTATATTTGCAGAACATGGAATGGTTTGGGTTGGAAGGGGCCTTAAAGGTCATCTGTTTCCCCATGCCATGAGCAGAGATGCCTTCCACCAGACCAGGTGAAAGCCCCGGCCAGCCTGGCCTGAAACACTTGCAGAGATGTATCCACTCTGGGCAGCCTATTCCAGTGCATCCCCAGGCTCACAGTGAAGAATTTCCTCCTAATATCAAATCTAAATCTACCTTCTTCTAGTTTAAAGCCATCACCCCTTGTTTTACCACCCCCTGCCCTTGTGAAAAGTCCCTCTCCAGCTCTCTTGTAGCCCCTTCAGGTACTGGAAGGTTCTGTTTGGTCTCCCCAGAGCCTTCACTTCTCCATGGGAGAGGTGCTCCAGGCCCTCCTCTGGACTCACTCCCCATGGAGGTCACAGAGCTCTCTTGCAGCATATGAGAAATCTCAGTTCATCTCTTTTGTTTGATGGTCAGTGAAAGCCCTTGTAGACATGAGGAGATACATTCAAAAGTGTAGCTGCAATTATAACTGGAGCTTGTGGCTCCTGAGGGCATCCTGCTCAGAGTTAACTAAAAATAACAGAAGTGTAACAGTTTGTAGTGAAAGATCAGTTACCAAGACATGTTTGCACAGGCAGGATAGAGTGATGCAAACTTTTTCACATAATTAAAGTCTTTTATTAGAGAAGTTTCGCCAAAGCTATGGATAGCAAGTGTTCATATACTCCAAGGATATCCACCCACCTTTCTCTCTCCCTAGCAGTATTTATGCATGTAGAAAGAACAAAGTAAAGAGAGAATCATTCCCAAAGAGATACTAAATTGTAAGATAAATTCATGAAGAGATGCAGCATGCAATCCGTGTTTTGATGCAGCATGTACCAGGGGGCTTACAGGTGCTGTTCTGTATTAGCTGAAGAAATTGTTTATCTGTGTGTAACACTTTCTAAGGACTTTGTATAACATTCATTTCAAAGGAGTTGTAATTATAGCTATGTCTTTTGAGAGATTGTATTTTCCTCAAAGACAAGCTCTTACTCAGGTGGTAAATGTAATAAAAATGTGGTAAATGTAATAAAATCACAGCATTACTGCTCAGGTCATATTCTTATGCATGTGTTAAGCAATTCTTTTCTGTTATAATTTTTCATATTTCATCTTGAAAGATTTTTTCCTGTGATTTATAGCTATATAAATGAGTCTCCAAGGATAACGAAGGCCGAGTTTTCATGCCATTTGCATGCCAAGAAACTTGAGTTCCAAATTTTCAGTTTCATCTTGCAACAGTTTGTTCTTATTTGTGAGGCTTTCCATTTCTTGTATTGAAACTGTGCAAAAGAGACTGCAGAAGTCATTTGAAGGTTAGAATAAAAGAGCTGAATAAATCAAATCAAGAGATCTTAGTAATATCTGGAAAGTAGAAAGCCCTCTTATCACAGTTATCCCTTGAAAAAAAACCTCTGTAAGAAAACATCTCTCTGAATGAGAGCTTCACTTTCTTAAAAATAAAAATAAAAACCCAACCAAAACAAAGACACCCCAAGACGCGAACAGTGCACACAAAACCAAAATATTTCTTTCAGCAGGTGTACCCTTCTCTACATTTTGTCACATCTCAGATGAAATCATCCCTTTGATCCCCAGTTTGAAACTTTCCTTGCTGCCAGCCGGAGTAAGCCTGAAAAGTGCAGGGCCAGTTCCCTTGCATTTACTGTGCCATTTGAATACTGCAGTTTTTAAAAAATACCTTTTTCTCCTCATTGCTGTGTTTCTTTGGCTTTGGTAAATGTGGGAAATTAATGTAGACTTTGGAAGAGTTCCATCAACTCTGAAACAGCCAGTGAGGAAAGAGTCCAAGAAGGCTCAAAATTCCAGCAGCAGTACCTAATCTAACCCATTATTTCAGATTTATTTTGTTGTTTTCACTTTTCTGTGTTACTTACACTCTTTGACTGCTTAAATATGTTTGAGGTTCTGAAGCTCACTTTCAGTAGCTCTATACTCCAAAGAGTTCACACTGGCTGCCCTGACAGAGGAGTTTAAGCAAACTGAAATGAGTTGAAAGGTGGGGTAGAGTGACACACAACCTGAGAGCCCCGGAGCAGGCAAGAAGAGATGTGGGACAGATTTTTCTTTTCTTAAGCTGGTTGGTTACATGACCCTAGAGAAGTCAAAGGACTGTGTACTGCTTTGGTTGCCCTCTGCATAATGATAGGGCATCTCTCAGAAACCATGGGATCCTTGGATAAGAAATCTTTGACAACATTGCTTTATGAAGAATGTTAGAGACACAGATCTTTGTTGTTCTTGCTGTTCCAGCTGTCTAGCACTTGGATTTTATTTGTATGCCAACCCTCTTCTATTTTTAATTCTTATTATGTCATTAAAGACTGTTAAATGCTTTCCTTTTCCCATCTCACTTTAGGCTTCATCCACAGCACAGGATATTATATTTCATACAGCTCTTGTCTGTTTCACTTGAAGGAAAATTAGATACTATTTTGGTTTAGGCAGTGACTATTTTGACACCTCTGTCTAGCAGTTATTTCTCAAATGACAGAGTAACACTTTCTGTATACTCACACAACATATAAACGAAAACATGAAAGACTATGGTTATTTCATTACCATTGGATTTTTTCATTATAGGTGTTACTTGCTCCCCTACTGTTAAATTGACCCACTGAAAAATTGATAAAAAGATGGTGTGAAATTGCCCTACTGTACATTCAGTTTGAGTTTGCTCTGTGTCTTTTATGAACACTAAACAAAGCTATTTTAGTATGCAAAAATAATATGATTCTTGAATAGTTTTGAAACAAAGAATACCTATAAAAATTACCTCAGATGCTTAAATTATTAAAAAAACTATACACAACCTGAGAAAAGTTCATTTTAATTTTCAAATTGAGTGTGGTTAAATATAGAAAATTTGTATACCACGAGAGTTCCAAACTTTTTTAAAATAGCCTCCTTTTTTTATATGTAGAGGGTTGCACTTTTTTTCCCCTTGAAATCTGGAACACTTTGTTCTAATCAAGAGATCAATTACTGTGCTGAAAATGCAGCTTGACATATTAGCCAGCTTGAATAGAATGGAAACTTAAACTATCTTTTCTCCCACCATCAGCCAGATGTTCAGACCTTCACCTTTTGATCCCCTGGGCCAGGGTTCAGGAATTCTGAGCTCTCTGCCAAGGCTACAATGCAGCGTGCTGACTCTGTAGTAGTAATTTATATGTACTGTCAGTATGGCTATGGCTGTCTTTAGACCCTTCTGTTGATACCCTCACCTTTATTTTTAAAAAATTTAATAGGAATTAATCTCTTCAGGATGCTACCTCTTATTTACATGCAAAAATACTTCTCCAAAAGTCTCGTTTACATAATATTACATCAAAGCATAATAGTACTAAAATTCCAGAAAGAAAATTGCCTCAAGTTTTTTTTCTTTACTGTGTAATACCTCTTTATCCCTTTGCATAATTTAATGCACACTCACTGCAAGGAGTTCTTGCTCCACAAATTTAAAGACAACAGAGCAGAGCAACCAGTGGCATTCCTTGGGCTGTTCCCTTTTCTTCTCCGTCACCCAAGTGGGAGAGAGCAGTTCAAGTATGTACAGTCCTGTGGAGGTGCCTGAGATTTGGATGTCTCTGCCAGCCCCAGGCAGGGGGTGCCTTGAGCAGGATGCACAGTAGATGTTTAGCATATGTTGGAGGACTCGTGTATTTATATAAAGGTGTATGTTGAGTGCCTAGCTGAAGAAATATCTACCATAAGAAAAGTGATCCAGGGTCCCAGTGTCAGTGTGCTCTGTGCCCACTCTGCTCCTTCTGAGACACAGTTACATCGAAGAACAGAATTACTCTTACAGAACTGACAAAATTGGAATGGGGGAGGATTTAATTAAATGAGATAACACTGAACAGTGTGGCTTCATCTCTTCAGAGCAAAATGTGATGAGTTATTAGACTTTGTGGTTCCAGGGAGCCTGTGTAGGTTTTATGTCGAGTCTGACTTATACCAGCAGTGTTCTTAGTATGTTTCTAGTTTTATGGGTTAGAAACTGAAACTTGTAGGTCATTACAACATACGTGTAAAACAGGAGACAGAAAGAGTCTTACTGGAGAAATGTGATGCAACTCAACCAGGCTACACCAGGCAGCTTTTGATGTGTCCTTAACTTCCCTGTTACCTGTGTCCACTGACATCTTTCATCTCATTGGTACTGCAGTTATTTTTGGGTTTAATGTGTATGAGCTGCATGGTTCAGAATAAAGGTCTTCTGCAGCCCTGCTGGCTCTGCCCAGAGTAGTTTTCTGGAATGCCTGGTCCCAGGTGTGCACGTAATGCCAAGCTGGAGAGACGTTTGCTTAGCAGTTGCATGAAATTGAGAGCTTGGGAATAATTAAAAGGTGAAGAGGAAAGGATGGTGTTACAAGTTATATTAACCTCTTACCATGTCTCTTGCAAGAGGATTTGTGCATAGTAAAGAGGTATCATTTGCCATGTGTTAACGTTATCACACTTTTCTTTGATACCTGTCAAAATTCTTTATTTTTACAGTTTTTGTCTATATTTTCCTTAGGAGACCAGATGTCTTTGAAAGTGTGAGAAACACTGTTAAGTGTGTCATGAAGGGACTGAAGGGAAAACCTAAAGCAGATATGTTTCATCAAAATGTTTTCACATATTATTTCTATAAAAGCCTTTGAATCAGTGCTGTTTCAAGACTGAAATGGAATCCTAGAAATATAACTCTCATGGGTTCAATATTTTTGTAAACATAAATATATAATAGGAGAAATAGGATTAAATTTGTTTCTCTAAGTAGAAAAATGCAGTGTTGTAGAGGTTGGTGAAGCTACTGAAACCAAATATATTTTATGGTATGTGATATAAAATTAAAATAGTCCTGAAAGAAAATGTTTATCAGTTGTCAAACAACATTATTTGTATTTATAGATTTTTATTCTTATTGATCAAATGTTTTGCCTTCTAAGTTTAAATTATTTTAACTTTCTTTGCTAGAATTTTGAAACAATAACGAAGTTTATTACTTTCAGAGTAAATATCTGCATAGCATATAAAATTGAAACATTCAGTGTTCTCTCAGTTTATAAAACCTTCCTGGCTGACACTTGAATTGAGAAACATATTCTTTATTACTACACAGTGGAACAATTTTAATTGCTCCCTTGAACATTGCAACACTTCCAACCATGAAAAAATAGCATATTAGCCATGAGAGTAATTCTGTACTATTTCAGTCACCTTTCCCATTTGACAGTGAAAATCATATGTTCAAAGAGAGAAGCTGCAGTCATGTAAAAATAATTTTTGAAAGCTACTGCTGACATAGTAGGGAATGGAAGTAAAGGAATTCCTGTGAAGAATATGATCTACTTTGTCCTGCAGAAAGAGAAAAATCCTAAGCAAAACATCTGAATGAGAAAATCATCCAACAAACTTTTAAAATATCCTTTAAATATCATAGAGTGCATCAGTTGCACCAAATACCAGAATATATTTGATATAAAAGTCAGAGTGTTATCAAGAAAATCATCTAAATGACAATTAAACAATGCTTTGTGTTCTGGTTAAGAATGTTACAGGACAAAAGTACCCAACAAAATTGAGAAAGGCTGGATTCAAACTGCCTTGCCCTGAACAGGAAAGAATCTGATGAGCTTCAGTGAGCCTTAGATCAGCCTGCTAGGAAAACCACTTGAAAATATGGATAAATTATTTAGGCAGAAGTCAGTCCATTTTTTTTCCCTTACTGAAGCACTCAAATGGAAGAATCTATTCAGTGTTACTCTAGTAAGAAAAAAATCCACAGAAATTTCATAAAGGTGTTGTGGGATTTTTTTCTTTTTAAAAGTGAAATTCATTTTTCAGGTCCTGAAATGAGTATGGAAATTCATCTCCCTTTCAGTAAAAAAGTCTCATCTAAATTTTTATTAATCTGGTGCCTTCAGTTACAGATAGGGTACTTTTAAACACCAGCATTGCTGACACACAAATCAGCATGCATACCTTTAGGGTAAGGTACATGAACTGCACATCTCCCTGTGAATATATATATAATTATAAGGGTTGTTCAAGCAGCTTGATACAAAGTTTTATGCCCTTCTGGGAAGAAATTGAACCCTTGTTTGGGCACAGCTTTGAGTTCCACTTACTTCTTCGGCTGGCCTGTGATGTAAAAGAGTGGTGGCTGCCCCAGTGCCCTCCCCTGGCTTGCTCAAAATGGCACTTTGCATCTGGAGTCTCTTGTGCAGTACTCTCCCTCCTGCTAATGTGTGTGGAAGAGCAGCAGTAAAGTTGATGCATAAGATGATGAGTTTACAAGACTCATTAATGTGACTGAAATTCTAATGATCATGTTCTCAGTACAGGCATATGGAACATTAATCTTTAGATACAAATCAGAAGAATATTTTTCTAAAAGGACCTTTCTGCTGTGTGATATCCTCAACAACTTTATCTGAAGTGACAAACACACAGGCCTTTTAAACACTGTGCCTAAATAGAACTCTCAATCATACTGCTTTTCCTCCCTCACCTGCTGTGTGACATTGCTTACAGATTTTCTGTGTAATTACTGACCTTTGACTAGCAGTGGAAAAAATACCTCACTGCTGTATTTTGCCGTTCTTCCTCTCTCTCATTTTGAGTACTTGTTTACCAGTTCTCAGGGCAAATTCATGTTATGCACCATTGTCACAACTGAGTGATTTAGATCACCTAAAGAATCACCATTAAAGGTATTAGTAAAAGTGGTTTTAATTTGATGTTGTAAAAGTGCAGCTAAGCAAAGTTTGATGGCAAGGTTCACTGTTTCATGGATGAAACATAAAAAGGAAAAGTGAGTTAGAATTGAGGTAGAATTGCTTGCATGGAGACCAGAGATGCAAAAGGATGAGGAAGACCCTCTTAACAAGTCACAGGGTTCAGAATATGCCCCCTGACTTTCTAAACTCCTGATGGAGTTTGGGTGCACCGACTTCTAGCCTTAGTCTCAGACTTGGACAGCAGTTTATATCTAATGGAATATCTAATGGAATTAACTACATGTGTTCCATTAATCCAGTGTGCTGCCAGTCACTTACTGAGGATCTCTTGGAATAAAAGGTCTCACTGCCTTGCGTATGGAAGGATCTGTTAGTCTCAGGAAAGGAATCTCATACCTTGAGAGACGTCCCAGCTCAAGAGGAGCTGCTGGCATGCAGTCCAGTTGCAGTGTATGGGAGAACTCCAATCAGACTTACCCAAAGATCTGTGGTACTTTGAACCATGTGGTCTTTATTTGTTCCTTGACAAATGAATCTTGGAAAAGCCACGCACTGTTCATGTGTTGATCTCACAGTGGGTGTTCCAAGCTTTTATGTGTGCTCACTGTCTCACTCTGCTTCTCTGTGGGTGTCCTAGAGGAGTTCTTGGCCTGGCTCTGGCTCAGACATTTACCTCCTTTGGAGCCTGTACCAAAGTACTGCTGGTTTGGTTAAGGGGGTCACAACCACTCTGGAATAATTCCCTGGCTCAATGGCCAGTTTGAAATTGGGTTCTTTTTGCTGATATAGCAAGTGTAAATGCTGCATACAATAGTTTCACTGCATTAATGATAGGTCTTATAATCCCCTGAGTTTGCATCAAGTTACCTAAAAATATCAGGCCCTAGGTTTCATATCTCTTCCTGTTTTATCAAACTTTACAGCTGTTTGTAGAATACATTCTCAGTCAGAACACAGAATCCAGGTTGTTCCTTTTAGAAGATGTAGTTACCAATTTTAGAGCCAAACTTCATTTTCTCTTTGTGAGGCTGTTCTATTGATCCATTTCTCTCCAGAGGAAAATAGGGTCAATATCTTAAATTATAACTATGAAATGAAAGGATACAAGAGAATATTATGCTGTTGCTGTCTGCTTTTCACTTTTTTTCGATTCATAGGGCTTATGACAAAGGACACTGTGAGCCAGAGTACCTCCTGTTATCACAGCCCCTCATTTCTACCCCTAACCACAGGATTGATCTCATGCTTGGTCCTCCAGAAAGAGATCTTTTTATGACTGAAAGACATCAAGAAAATCTGCCACTTTCTCTGGCAACTGATTCCAATGAACTATCAGTTTCACTACTAAAAATTCTTTGTTTATTTCTGATTTTAATTAGTCTGGCTTTAGCTGTCATGGATATGATGCTGTACTTTGATTTGCTAAATAAGCTTTCTTTAGACTACAGTATTCAGCAGTTCATCTCTTTCGCAACTTTCCAGGCCTTGACTCACTGTTTCTTTTCCTCACAGGTCTCCAGATTTTCCAATATCTCTTGTAAAAGCACTTCAGTATGCTGATTCCTGTTAGGTTTTCACGAGCTTTGGGTTCCTCTCTTACTCTCACTAAGCCTTATGGACAAGCCCTGTTGACTGCAAATTCCTCTAAACATTTTACTTTTCACCAGTCTTTGAGGCATTCTGTGATTTTATCAGAAATCGCCTTTCAGCTTGGTAATGAATGTTATTGAATAGTGTTGATTCTAGAACTGATTTGTGGAAGAGAGTATTGGAAACACCTATTTAAGTCATGAATTTATATTCCTCAATCATGGCCATTATGTGAATGCAAAACTTTTGGTGGAAATTTTGGGATGTTGTTGAAATAGCAACTGAAGTTTGCACAGATGTAGGACCCATACCTTTAGCCAATTTGTTTGAATCTTCTGTTTCAGTTGACTTCCACATCATTTCCATCCTGAGCTTGTCTACTCATTATCTAGAAACTTTCTAGTGCCTTTTGGGGGAATAATCTCTTTTCTTCATAAGGGTTTTGGAATTCTTTCTTTATTCTGGTTTTACATACCGCTGTCCTGAAAGTTCTTCACAGAATTTGTGGAAATTCTTTGAGTATGAAACTGTATCCAAGAGTGATTTGAATATATACATTTTAGAATGGTTTTTACAGGTATTAACTACTTAAACCAATAATAAGGCAGCGTATTTCAACAGGATGTTAAAGTTTGAAACATGCATACAGTTCTACATACAGAGCATTTTCATCATCATTTCTGGGGTGCAGTCCTTCAGCCACGTGAATCCTATATAATAAATCACAGGGGAGAAGTATACTGATGATGTGAAAATATTAATGGCACATGGATGTGGCTGTTGCCAGCAGATGATACGAAAGATCCTAAAATTATCTTAATTGATAAGTATAGCAAGTATTATTCTTGTGTTCCAGATTGCAGACAATTGTGTGCTGTATATTGCAACGTCTCTGATGGAAAAAGCAGTTTATAATGAAACATTAATGCTTGTGACATTTTGCCATGCTGGGGGGAAGAGGGTGTCATTTCAAAGCAGCCTGCATTATCACAAATACCAGGGTTGTTTTGTTGTTTTTTTTTAAATATAGACTTTGACATTCTTGCAATAAATTAAGATTCAGTGCCAGGATTATGAGCTTCTTCCTTCTTATGGTTTCTGCTATGTGATACCCGTTTATCAAACTTAAGTGGCCAAATCAATAGAGCGTTTCCGTAGCAGGTAGCAATTGCTTTAGACTTATTACCTACGCTAACAGACTTTGAGTTCTTACCATCATTCTTCACTGAGTATCCCAAGTTGCTTTTTAGGGAAAGGGCTGGGATACCACTGTTTCTCCCCTAACACATGTTAAGTGTGTAAGATTGCTCTGCAAGAGCCGATAAAGGGGTGGGTTGTTTAAACTGACGCTGCACAATGCACAGACCTTCGCGGCAGCCACGTTCTCCAGCTGTTCATGCTCAGTCAATGCTGGGAGGTCCCTTGCAGTCCATTTTACATTTTTGTTCGTTAGGAGAAACATTGTCTGAGATAATACTTTAATTGTGCTTACCTTTTACAAGCACTCTGCATTTTCAGATTAACTGAAAGGTTTATTGGTGCTGGTATTAGAAAAATCTAGCTTTTATGGCCAGTAAAATGTGTTTTTCTCTCCTGAGATAATGACTTGTACACCTGGCACTTTTATGGCATCTAATGGATTTTATTTTTAAACAGCTTTAATTAAGCTTGTGGTATCACATGACACAAGCAATGGGGTTTTTTCCTTATCTCACAAATCAAGGTATTAAAATGGATTAATTAATAGATAACTATGGCCTTGAGATCTTATTAGAAGACTAAGTATTTCATAGTTTAAGAACTGGATTATAGGATGCTATAAACTGCAGATACTATATCATCTTTAAATACACTGAGCTCACCTGATGCTTTTACAGTCATTTGGCTAATATTTTTTTTACAACTATATACAGAAATTTCCCCTTCCATATTCAGATGTATGCCTCGTGTACTTGGTTTAGATTGGTGCTACTGCAGAAAAGACAAAAATCTATCCTCCCAGAGTAGGCAGATCATCTAAAATCGAGAAAGCTGGATGGCTGCTTTATTGATGTTTTCCTTACGCTTGTCATTACCTTCTTGCTGTCACTCTGCAGAGGGAGAAATCCCAGGGTGACCTTGTCCGAGCTGCACTGTACAGCAACAGGAAAAAAATACTGGGGAGCGGTTTGGTTTGCTTTTTTTTAAGGAAGTCTTATTCTACTCAAGAGAAGTAGTACTATTCATTCTCAGTTTTCTATCCAGATTTATTTAAGATTATCTGTCCCAAGGGATAGAGGGAAATAGAAGTGAAGGAAAGAAAATCACATATGGATATGTAATATTCATATGGACAGGTGGAACATAATGATTTGAGCCCAAACTGTTGGGAGAAAATGTGTGTAGAATCAGAAAAGCCTTAGAAGTCCAATCAAGTAATGAAAAAAAGATTTAAATAATATAGCAATGACAGTAAATATTACGGAGGAATGTTTTCATTTTCATAGCTCTTGAAACTTAAATGCCTATTTCATTTGAGCTTCCACTTTTTTCATAAGGACCAGAAAGACCAACCATTAACTTCAAAACGAACCATAAACCCTGGAAGATGAAGCAATTCATCTTACTTGTGTGCATAGCATCTGCCATGGTGGATTTCCAAGTCAATCTGTAGATATTATCACACAGCAAAAGGCTTAGTGAAAATAATTGAGATTTGTAAACTTGGTGAGCCCTCCTCTATCACAGTATTATTTCAAACATTTAAAGGCACTTATTTTGGCTGTCTACTCCTGCATATTTAGAAAGCAAATGAACAACCATACTGGGAGGACAGTGCTTTGCATTGAAAGATGAATGAAAAAATGTAGAAGAAGAGTATCAGATTAATCATGTTTCCCTTCTTTTTGTGTGCATCTACTTTTTAAGCTTGTAAATCAGTAGACTTCCTTGATCTCCTATAAAGAGATCTGCAGGTTAATTCTTGTGTAAAAAAATAAACGTGGCATTTATCTGCCATTTTTTGCGTTGTCATTTTTCCTTACACTGGATGTTCCTATGTGATTTACAAAAATTCAGTTATTATAACTAATGAAAGTACTTTGTAGAACTTAAGCTTTCAAAGCTGATCCATGCAGCCTGAACATTTGCCAGGTTTACACTACCACTCTGCCTGGGTGGCCAAAAGAAAAAGACAACTGAAGATAGCCTAATGAAATATTTGGAAAGGCAGGAAAGGGGCGAGGCAAGGGTATTGTTTGTAAATGTATAAAAACCAGTACTCTAAAAGTCAGAATGGCCCACTTTTACTTAACTAGGAAATAGTGTAGTGTGTTTATAAACAATTCTTATATTCACTACACCCTTCCCGTGGAGATTCTCATTTCATCTGAACTGTTTCTGTGGGATGTAGCAGAGAAGATAATAACACTTCAGAGCATTCTGTTCATGTTGCTTAGTTCAAAGACATATTGGGGAATGGTTGCCACCTAACTTGTTAAAATGTGAGGTGATAATAGTTGTGCTCCTGGTCTCTCACACCTGTGCTGATGCTGCAGTGCCAATGTATAAAGTGATAAAAAGATTGTAGTCTTGCTGCAAAACTCAGTTGATTGTGAACTCATTGTGAGAGCAAAACTTGTGAGAAAAACTATTGTTTTGACTTAGTCATTTTTCCAACCACAGTGGTGTCATAACAGCTATCTTCTTTTGTTGGTTAACAGTTGTTTCATTAAGCAGGCTGAGAAATACTTTCATAGGTTCATGGACTCATAAAAATACATTTTGGGGTAGCTGTTTGTGCCTAATCAAATTCCACCGCGTGGTCAAGGGAAACCACAAAAAGTCCAATTCTTCAAATTTTGAGGAAAAAGGTCCAAATCTATGATCCTGTATTTCAGTTATATATTGGGAAAAGGAAATCATAGTTATATCAGAAATGAAAATTTCAATTAAAGTAGCAACGTTTCATCTGTTTGCCAGGACCTGTCACCTCTTTACCAAAGGGAAGAAATTACCATAATGGAAGCCTTAAGGGCACAGGAGTAACTAGTGTCTATAAGAAATACAATGTGGCCAGGAAAAAGTACTTCCTTTGATATGTATATCATTGTGTTTCCTCTATGGATGTGTAGTGGGTAAGATCTTTCAAAGATTGTTGGAGCAATCCTGTAACTTCATCATGTGTTGCCTTCATCAGTTTAATGGACATTAAACTGACAAAGCAGTGCTTAAAATGCATTTGATGTAGTTTCTGTAATCCTTTCTTCCTTGACATTCCATTTGCCTGTAAGTGCTCTGGGTTCTTTGGATTCATTTACACTGAGACTTACTCAAATCAGTATGATTCACTACTCGCTTGTTTAGAAAAATACTGTGTTACCTTTTTTGACTGAGACCATGTTTTCATTAAATGCAATGACTGCATTACCCAAAGGAACCTTGGTCTTTCTTTTGGATCTCTTGCCATTGCTCTATAAAAAGTAATAAGCAGCTCTCGTGGATTTGGTGAGTTCGGTGTGTTTAGCTCTAGTTGCTGGACAGATGAGGTACTAAACCTATTTGACTACCCTGTGATAAGTTGGTGTTAGCAAGAGGATATAAGTCATACAAATATTTGAAGTTAGAATTGTGAAGATGTCAGTCAACCCCACTTAGTCAGATGCATGAGAAAAAGTCATTCTCAGCAGCACAGATTTTGGAAGCTGAGGGGAACTAGGACTCCCAAGGATTACAAAGACACCCATCTCTGTAGCTTTGTGTGCTTGCCTACAGTGAGAAGGTAAAATACATAACCAGATAGCAGTTATGACTTCCATAACAGTAGTGTTCATTAAGAAGTATTGGAAAAAAAAAAAACCAACCCAACAATACAAAAGCAATTATCAAGGACACTGGGAGACATGGGCACTCTATCTAGCCATCTTAAACACAATTATTTACTTCCATGTCTATGCATGCACAAGTTTTTATTTTGTGGAGTTGTTCCTTGTTGTGGCTACACAATTTCTTAAACCATATGATGGACTCTGTTGTTCAGATACTGCAATCCCTTCTCTGAGGTAAGATGTCATGTTTTAAAAATCTGTAGTCCTGATGTTCTTTAGCCTTGCTAATTTTTTATGCAGTATTTTAGCAGCAAAGGTTTGTAGTGTTCAGTGAGGTTGGGCTTGTGTCACTTTTTACATCTTTTTCATTTCTGCATGTGTCATTTTTGAAAACAGAGTATTGCTACTGAAATTACCTTGGCCATCAATGCCTGAATATGTTAAAAAATCTCCATCAAAGAGCCCTATTGCTTCAATAGCCTGAAAACTTTGCTCTGCAAGTTCCTCATCAATTGCAACCACTACTAAAAGCTTCAGGAAAAGCTACTGGCTTCATCAGTAGGATTTGAAGTATCTAAATTTCACAAAACAGTTTTAAGCTTCTGGCACACTGGTATTTTGTAGCAATTTCATTCAATAAAGCTTTTTTTTTGCAGGAAAATCTGTAATATAACTTATTTTCACAAGGTTCACAATGTAAAGAAGTTTCTAAGTATCAGGAGAGTAAAGATAATGTGTTTTCTGAAGCAAGCAGGAAATATATAGAGAATGGCTGAAATAATTTTTAAAGAGAATAGATTGATACTGAGCTCTGCATTTCTGTTCCATTTAACTGAATGTATTTATGCAGAAGTGCTAAATGCAATTTAAAAGAAACATGAACTCTGTGTTTCGTTCTGTGAAACTTTGGTTTCTCACACCAGAAGTATTTTCAGTTCTTGCAGTTACATATTGCAGAAAAAAGTTTAAAATGTCTTAGATGTATTTTTTTTACTATCTTTGCTTGTACTCCCATCATTACAGAGAAAGATAAAGACCATTTCCCAAGATACTTAATAAAGTGAAATCTTCAAAATTATTGCCCAGTTAAGTGCGAACAAAATAAAAGTTAATGTGGCTTCAATTTGAGCTGTCAGTAGTTTTGACTATTTCAATCTTTACTCTGATTTAGTATTTTCAAGAGTATAGCTACCATTTGAGGAAACAGAATGTGTTTTAGCCTAATATCCCATGGGTTAAATATTCAGCCCTGATAGTTAATTTTGGAGTTCTTTGACCATGTCTGATGGAGGTGCACTCAGGGTTCTACTCAAGGTACCCTACCCATGCCCACTTCAGTACTGAATGATGCACTAAGAAAGGCTTTTTAGGCTCCACCCCAGTGAAAAGCAAGCTTATCCTAATTTTTTAAAGCAAACATAAGGTTGTAAAATACTATAATATAATGACTGTGTTAATGTCTCCAACTGCCAGATCTGGCCATATTCAAATCAATACTTGGTGTTACTTTGCAAATGCTACTTTAATTGTTAAAAGACACTTAGCAAGGCACCAGTGAGGTGAAAGAGTTAGCACCTTTCAAGAGACAACTCTTCATTTTAAAATATCTGTGTCATTCAGGCCTTGATATCATGAGCTAATAAACTTGCAGAAATAGGGCTTCATGTAGCCTAATGTTTTGTTAGGGAAATTTGCCTTCAATGGTATGTTTCATTTTTGAGATTACAACACGTTTTTATCACTTCTGATCACTAAAGAAATTAAGGTTGTTCTCCTCATGTTTGCTGTATGGGTGGCTGTAAAACTTACTAGCAATACACACGTATGGAAGATACCATGATCAATTTAATTACAATTGTAAGCTTTTCACTTATATAAATTAAGAATGAGAAAAAGAGAAAAATACAAACATTTCATAACAAGTTCTAGTACAGAGTCATCAGAAGGAAACAGGGTCACTACTTCAGACTAACCACAACCAATTTGGTAACTTGGCATTACAAGAAATTAAGCACAATTACAGTAAAACAGAAGTCAGATGATTTTTATTTTTATAATACCACTGAAATAGCAAAAAGGAAATTTAAATACATATCTCTAAAACAGCTGCATGTTTGTGCCCCAAAAATAAGCACAATAAGTTTAATCCACTTCTTTTTTAGGTGATCTTAAAGTATTTAGGAGAAAAAGTGCAGGATATCATAGAAGGCACAAATAAATAATTTAATCTTTTAAGGAGAGATAAGCATCAGGCAGCAGAATATTTCCTTTGGTCTGATGTCCGTGGTAGTACATAAAAACATTATCTTCATGTAAGAAGAAGTGGGGTTTTTTTTGGTGGAGTAGTTGAAAGAAGAAACTAAAGCTGATTCATTTAAGAAAGTGACACTATATAATTTAAATATTGCAAACTGTTTTGTTTCATGCAAAATTAATTTCATTCCTGAAAAGATTGCTTACTCAGGCCAGAAGTGATAAAAGAGATTTAGATCAAATGGCTGATGGCAAAGAGTAGCCTTCAGTCAAGCTTAAGCAATGGACCTCTTGCTGCAAAAGTTTGTTGAGTGCTTGAAATTTCCCAGATCGTAGCTCATGATGAGTCTAGTTTTGTTTTTAAATGTGCCTCTTTTTTTCCATGTAGTTTTCTGGGTTTTTTTATTCCTAGATTATTTTAAAATATTTTGGGGACAAATAAAGGATATAAGCTAGGAAAAAATGCTTAACAAATAGACTGAAACAGGATAAAAATGAAATGCAAATAAGACACTTTCCAGGCACAGTCTTTAATTAGTTGGTTTCCAGTAATTATCATTCTGTATTAATATAATAATGAGAAGCAGTAGAACTATACATAAAAGCTTATATAAAAATCCTCCATAAAAGTTACATAAAACATATAAAGTTTATTACAAATCAGTTTTTTGGGCTTAGTAATGTTAATTTAATTTTACACAGTTTTCAGTTGCTAGAGTCTAGAACCTTACTGTTGAAATTTCAATTTCACAGACAAATAAACTGCTATCTTTTTTCTTTATCTCAGCCATTTCATTTGCTGTTCACTGAATCCAGATATGTTTGAGCCTCTTATGATCCAAGTTACACAAGTTCCTAGCCAGATTCTTCCAGAGGAATAGCTTTCCTCCCTGGTTTTCCCTTCACCTTCCTCCCCTCTCCCGTGCCTGTCCCCTGGCCCCATTCAGCGACTGCAGACCCCTGCTCAGTAACCTCATACAAGCTAGAGCCCCACCTTCTGCCTTCACAGCTGGTCTCCACTGTGACACAAACTTCTCAGGAACATTCTCTGTGCTTGCCTGGTGCTTATAACTCAGTTCAGGACACATAAATAATGCTGTTTCTGTTGCATTTGTAGTGACAGCGTTACCATTTTTCTCGGAGGATTTGTGTGAATAACAAGTTTGGGTTGATTACACTGAGTGTCATCTGTTCTCCAGAAAAAATGGAGGTGGTTGATAAAGACAATAATTTGTTTTCATTGGGATGAATACATAAAGAAATGTGTGATGGTGGAAATCTGGGGTCTAGTATTTAGATTAACATGGGCTTAATCTGGTTTCTACTATCTGGACTAATTTTTGTAACCTTGCATTGTCATGAACAGAAGTTCCTTAGCCCAAGGCAGTGTTTCATTTAAAACAACACAAGCAAAGTAAACTAACTAAAGCACTGCAAGTTTTTCTAAACTGTGAGAAAACCCCAGAAATAAATTATTGTGGTCATCCATGGAGGAAAGACAATGCAACAACATTCTCATGTAACTCTCTGGAAGGATTTGGGGAGATTTCTAAAGATAATCAGTTTAATTCTAAATATTTTGATAAAATCCTTGTTGCCTTTGCAAATCCTAAGAAATAGGCTTGATTCAGGTGACCTACTTGAAACTGGTGGGAACAGACTTATATGGGATGAGTCTTTGCACTGTTTTTGCTGTCACAGGGGAAATTAAGTAGTATTTACCTGACTTCAGTGCAGTTAGGATGCTATATAAATTTGCTATCAGATTAGCAATTTGCATTATAATTACATTGGATATAGTACAATTAGTCTTGAATTCACAAGTAAGTCATATAGATAAGTAAATTTACAGTATATGGCATGTTACAGCCATACAATATGTCTGTATAAAATAATGAAATCGATTAAATGCTGTACAGGTCATCAAAAAATAATAGATAAAGATTCCAAACTGTGACAGCTAACAGGAAGGTCTTAGTTGGGTAACTGGTTGATTTACAAGAACTATAAAAACAAACTGTTGATAACTTTTAGAAAGAATACGTATAATACTGCCTTTCTCTAACATATTTGTTATTACATGGGATAAAGACCCTTATATTCAAAACTGATCTTCTCTGGGACTTACTCTTCTCCCTCTTGATAGAACTGAGGCTTTGAAAAATACTATTTTAATTATGTGCGGGAGGGCTCAGTTTTGGTTTGGTTGGGTTTTTTTCGTATAACCCATGTAATCCATGGAGTTAATAGTTTAAGTGGATTTGGAATCTGTCTGTGACTTGTCCAGGGTAAATCCCACTGAAATAATCTCATGGCTCACAACATGGAGACAGGGAAACAAACCTGAATGCAGGGTGTTATGTTTGCTAGATCTAAGAAAGAAAGATAATGAGGGCCTTTTCCATGTTTTTGTAACAAAACAGATTTTTCATTATTTATTCCTTCATTCACCTAGAACGGGTTTGTTGTTTTCAGTTTGATGCCTAATTTGATATTATTTTATTGTATCACTAGAGATCACAAGAACTCCCGCTTCAGTTTCCAAAGGCTCAAATAAAACATTTTAGTAGCATTTTTTATTTCTTTGTAACTGTAACAAAATAACAGTTTTCTCCAGTTTTAGCTTAATATTACTTGTAAATATAGAACTCAGTTCACTAACATACCTTGTCTAACTCTCATTCCATTTGTCTAGACTCAGGAATATCATTACCAGATGCGTGCAAATAAAATAGTGTTTTCTACTTTTGAAGATAGTTAATAATAATTTATCAATAAATTAATTTGTAGACAGCATGAAAAGAGTTCTAATTTCGTTTGTTGGAGTAGGGAAGGTAAAAATAGTTTATGAATAGCCTGAAAATTGGTGGTGTTAAATAAAAATGAAGAGCTTTTTATAGGGACAGTTTGATTAGCTTTGCTACTTTGTGTTGGTTTCTGTGTAACAGGGAAATTTTAATCCAGTTTTTAAGCATCTGTTTCAGATTAGTACACCCCTTACAAATTTTTGTTAGCGTTATGTATGGTGTCAAAGTTTTATTTGATTCCAAACCCCTAAAAAGCCCCACAAAATGGTACTACTGGAAATACTTCAATCAGAATACTTTAGGCCATCTTTTAGCATTGTGATTTTCAAGGAGAATGCTCCACCTTTAATCCAGAGCTAGGTAAAATAAGAATCTGGTTTATTACTCACAGTCATAGAGGAAGGAGAATTAATAACACTGGAATTAAGAAACAATATCTCTGTGTAGTTGAAATTATCTGTATCCTTGAAGACATTTTAGCAAGACATTATGATTCACCATTTCAATTGTATGTCTTAAGTAATTTGGAATTTTTGTTTAAAGTCCGCAGCTGATTTAATAATGAGCAGAAGCTTCACTGAGTTCATTGCTGAATGTTATTAAAATCTTTATTATCTTTTCTTTTGTGTATTTTACTGGTGTTAACTAACAAAAATCTCAAGCTGTATAATGAATATTCACAGATCCCATCAAGAGAATCTTTTGAATGTGGAGAAAGAGCTACTTTACGTCACTTTCTCTTTTTAGACTTTATTTTCCATTGTTTATAAGTGATCCTGCAACACAGAAGTGGTTCTGATTATCTATATATCTGAAGCTGCTTTTTTAGTCTAAATAGAAGTAGGATTGAAGGATAGGATAATATACCAAGTGGTAAGTCCGTCCTACAGCCTAGAGGAAGCTCAGTAGGATGGAAGGAAAGGACCTAATTATCATCTATAAATACTTTCACAGTAACTGTGTAGATGAAGGAAGGAATTATTCCCAGTCTGGGAAGATATCAAGATAAAGAATAATGGCCCAAAGCTATTCGAAACAGTTGTTAACAATGGTACAGTTGTCGACTGATGCAGATGGTAAATCCCCACTCGAGCCAGACTGAGCAGTTCTCCCTCAGTGCAGTCATTGGAACCAGTCATTCCCAGTTTGCTGATTGTGTCGTTTGCAGAGAGGTCTTAGCTCACTTATTTCAGAGTGAGGTTCTGCCTGGTTTGAATAAAGCCAGCTGCATGGATAGCTGGAGTCACTCTCGCGCACCACTTGTGGGCTGCTGCCTTCCTCCTGTGTTAGTGATGATGGGCGTTCGTTTTCAGCCAGCCTTCCCATATTCACTTGTACCTACCAAGCCTGGCCCAGCTGACTCCAGGCTGTACCTGGCACCAGCAGAGCCTCCATCAGCAAGGCGGGAACGATCCTTGCCTCACTCAGGAAAATGAGAAAATTGGGTCAGAGTGAAGCAGATTGAACTTCAACTCCGATCTACAGGCCATTCGCAGTTTTCTTACAGAGCATTGCCATTTTATGAATAAAAGACCTACGGGGGCCAACTTCAGAGGGGACACTGTGCCCAGCCCATGTGCCAGGACCAAGCTTAAAAGCAGCAGCCACAGGCATGCACTGGACTACCTGTGAGGCTCGGCAGAGTTTGGTAAGTGAGTGACTTCATGTTGATTAAGGCAAGTTAGAGCACGTCACCAGCACTGTTAACCCAAAGCAGTGACTCACATCCACTTCTCTCTTGGCTCTCAGCAGCTGCTGTCTTACTGACATGTGCTGTGGTGTCCTGGATGGCTGGGGCAGGAAGAGAGGGGTACTGGTGAAAGGGAAAAGCTGTTGCATAAGGATGTGTAAGGTGCCTGGAGAGCCGATCTGGTGCTCACCTGACTGGTCATTGTGGTGATAAAATCAAGCAAAATAGAAGAAACTCATTCTCAAAAGAAAAGACACTGTCTGGCACTACCAGTTCTTGCTGAGAGAGAAATTTGCCACCTGTTGAATTACCAAGACTTTTTGAAGTGCCTCAGTCCTGAGGTCTTCCATCGTCTTCTAGTATCAGCTGGTTTTACTCAACCAGGCAGGAAGATCACAGCTTGAACAGTTTGGGGTGTGTGTTGTTTTGCAGGGAAACATAAAGTAACTACATGCAGGGAGGAGGAAGCCTGGACAAAAATGCGTGAAGTTTGCAGATGGATTACCAGAACACAAAAAAAAAAATGAGTGGGATGATGAGTACTAAAGAGCTATAGTTAGGTGTGTTGTTTTATAATATTTTTTTGCTACATAAATACATTTTAATCAGTCAAATGGCATATGGTGAATAAAGGTAAGAGACAGAGTTTCTCTTGCCATCTGCTGCTCCAGAGATCACTGCCAGCATATTACAGTTCCCTTTCTGCAGCTGTCCTACAGCTTCAAATCTCAGGCTTTAAATTTCTTAGAATTAACGTTTTGATTTATAAGTCTGTAGGTTGTTTTTTGTTTAAAAAATGGGTTTGAAGATATATAGGATGATTGGGTGAAAATGCTACAAGTTCTTTTGTTTTATCTTCTTACGTTATTGAATCCTTCAATGCACTCAGCTATTTCCTCTTACATGAATTTTACCTTTTAAACATCCATACTTTTGTATTCCAAACTGCAGAAATGCAAGGAGGAGCAAAACCACCATTTCTCAGAAACAAAATGAGTAAACCAAAGTTTGACCAAAATTTCCAAGAGGTTGCTTTCATTTTAAAAGTCAGATACTCAATATAGAGTGTACTTTTTGGTAGAATTAATTTAATAAGTTATTTGTAAATCATTTTGGCCTCTAAGCAGTGCACTTTAAGGCTATTAGATGAAGAAAAGAAAAAGATTGTGGTTTTCAAAGGATATTCATGTATTTGCATTCTGTTCGTCAGGACAGGGGATTCCAAACACTTTTAGTTACTTGAATTTTAAAGAAGATATCTTAAATTTGTCATCCCAGATGCACTCCTGCAATGTCCTGAACATCACTTGAGCTGTAGTTGTTGTGTTGCTCTTCATCAGCCTGTGTGCTGCTTGTAGGAGAAACGTTTGATTTTGGTAAGGCATTTGGAGAACTGCGTAGTATTTTTGTTCCTTTGGTAACGCCGCTATATTGTGGAAGCATGTATATTTCCATTAAGGCAAATAGATATTTTGGTGACAATCAGAGTTTGGAAGCTAATTGTTTCATTGGCTCTAACTGATCTGTTCTTCTACTTGCTCTTATTCTGAGGGAATGAGCCTTAAAAGGCAGCTTTTTTAGGAGTGACATAATTCTTTCCTAATTTTTGAAGTCGAAAGAATAGTGCTTGCAGGGAAGAATTACTGACTATCTATGATGTTAAAGTGAGGAAAAAGGTAACCCATATTTTTATCCCTCAGAGTGATAAATGATTTTCTGAGAAAGAAATAAGACCACCATAGTGAGAAGGGGTGTGAAAAAAGCATTTCTTATAATATTTATTCCAAGGGGGGACACATCCTGGCTTTATACCAAAGTAAGCTTCCCAAAACAGAAGAAAATGTGTCAGTAGCTTCCCTAGAAAATGCACTGTCAAACGTTTCCCTGTTGCTGAGGAAGACTTGTTATGAGAGCTTGTGACAGTAAGACCCCAGAAAGGGGATGTGGCAGCAGGGTTTGCACCTGTTCTGTGACAGCACCCCGATGGTGTGGCAGTGCCGCTCAGCCCAAACCCAAACCCACGGCCTCGTGTGAAGCAGAGCTTGCTGGGTGCCAGGTGACTTGTGTCATCTAGCAGTGTGTAAAATGGAAACACGGCTTCTTTTGCCATTTTAGTAATATTCGTACTTTTTGCCACATAACAGTACCTCTGGAGAAAATTTGATTAATATTACTGCTAACAGAAAATGCTGTGAAAACACATCATTTTTCCAGATTCAGGTAGGTAGAGCACAGAGTAAAATATGAGGGCTTTGTTCATCTCTCCTCTTTTCTCTCTCCCTCCCCCACTATCTTCTTCTCTCCCTCCCCTCTAATGCCCAATATTTTTTTTCTTTTTTCTCCCCTTAATTTCAGGGGGGGTTGAATAGCCCTGTAAGGAGGAGAAATATGCTTCAAGGAAAGAGGCACGTGGGTCTCCAGAGAACAATAGGAACATAAAATCTGTCTCAGAGGCATAATTAGGTTTGCAATTAATTAATATTTGCAAACCACTTTGAGAATCTGGGTGCAAATTATTATTATTTTCATGATGTCACTGCTGAGACAGATGAACAGGAAGTAGAAACAAAAGGATAATCAGTAGATTCATGAAGAGCTTACACTGCCGCATTAGGATCATTAACAATTGCTTCTTCTTGTGTATCATTATTATCCAATATTTGTTTTCCCACTCTGGTGAAGTGAAAAGTACAAGAGCTCAAAAATTATGAAATCTTATCAGCTGATGAGATAGAAAATACAATAAAAAATGAGAAGTGGAGAAACAAATATTTTCTTTTCAATGAATCTGAATATCAGGTGGGGAAAGGGAAGAGTCGTTTTTACGAGCAGTGTGTAATTCCATAATTTATTATTATTATTATTATTATTATTATTATTATTATTATTATTATTATTATTATTGTTATTGTTATGGTTATTGTTATTGTTATTATTATTACAAAATTTGCCCAGGGATCTTATTTTCCTTATGATTTACGGCATGCTCTCTGTGCCAAGACACTCATTTCTTTCCTTCAGNATTATTATTATTATTATTATTATGTTTACACCTGATAAAATCTTAAGTGCTATCCCCACACAATTTCCTAATTTTGTGAAGCAATTTTATTTTAATACATGTGGGCATAAAGGCTTTAGATAGTCCCCAACTGATTTTCACTGTCTGATAATAATATATTGGACAAATAGCATTGCTATTTGTGTGGGAGTTAATGCTTTTGAAAACAGCTAATACACTTAACTACAGTGTATTAACAGTGGGCGTTCTGCTTATTTTTATTGCAAGCTGTAGCACTGTGCAATTTTCCTGCAACATGTTAGCAATAATCCACTCCATGCTGGCACTTTGGTATTTATTGAGCATTACAGTTAAAAACTTATGGGAAAAAATGGATATTAAGAAAACCCACATTACATTCTGGTATGGCATGGTGTCCATAAAAGAAAAGAGTGATGAGGAAGTTTGGGGCAATTGTTTTTAATATTATCAAAGGCTATTCCAAAAGAAGTATTACGTAGGTGTGGCATGTTTTTTGCACTGCCTTTCATAGAATGGTAGAATATGCTGAGTAGGAGTGGACCCACGAGCATCATCAAATACAGTTCCTGGCCCTGCACAGAATCACCCCATGCTTTTGAGAGTGTTGTCCATGCACTTCTTGGACTCTGTCAGGCTTGGTGCAGTGACCATGTCCCTGGGGAGCCTGTTCCAGTGCCTGACCATCCTCTGGGTGAAAAGACTTTTCCTAATGTTCAATCCAAACCTCCCCTGACACAGCTTCAGGTCGTTTCCTTAAGTCCTGTCACTGGTCACCACAGAGAAGAGATCAGTGCCTGCCCCTCCACTTCCCTTTGTGAGGAGTTGTAACTGCAGTGAGGTTTCCCCTCAGTCTCCTCTTGTCCAGGCTGAACAGACCAAGTGACCACATGAATTCACTTCCCTGTACTGTGCCTCCCTGGATTCCCATGGACTGCTTGGCAACATGGAGGATGAAGGGTCATGGCACACACATGGTGTCCCCATCCCAAGTCCTGTGGGGGGATGACAATACTTGGCACCATGGAGAGGGAGAGACCTGCATGGGCTGCTGATACTGTAGGTGTTTTTATGTAGTTAGGTATTTCTGGCTGCATGTGCTAGTAGGGTTGGTGATGGGATGAAGCTGTTTGCCAGCATCTGCAAGCGAATGTTTAATAATGGCCACAGCAATATCTGAAGTGTCTGCCTTAAGTAATTGTTTGGAAAAATGTGGTTTAGAGAAACAAATACTCTTACAAGTTCGAGGAATGGGTGAATCCTTACAGCTGAAAAAAGCTTCTCACGTAGCTTCTGCATACAGAATTGCATGTCTTTGCTGTGGTATCAGAAGTGTGCACAGGCAGTAGCAGGAAGCAGTGTCACAAGGGATGTCCTCCATAAAAAGCCTTCCAGTTTGTGTAGCAGCCATTCATACCAGCCTATGAAGAACGTTCTGCCAGAAGGCCAGATCTGCATAAAACCACACGAGCATGGTGAGACAACAGGGAAGCAATGCTCAGAGTCAAATGCCAAACAGAACAGCTAAACATGGGGAAGGTTAAGAGGGGTTCCTTTCGTTTGAATAATACCACAGAGCCCAGATATGTGGGGGCACCACTCTGACCAGTAAGACCCTGTATCACTCTCTGGAGCTTCAGGGGTAATCCATCCAACTCCTATGGTAGATCCACCTAAACGAAAGGTGTAGAATAAGTAAGTTATATTTTAACTGCACAGGTCTGTAAAGGAGAGCATCCTACAGCCATCTGCTGTAATTTGAGCTTTTGAAACAATTAAATTCCCTAGGAAAGCCATGCTAATTTATCAGTAAACTTGACTGATTATCAGTGGGTTTGTTTATGCAGTTATTCCGATCATCAGGCGTTCCTTCCACTATCCTTGCTGAGTTGTAAAGCAGGACCTAATACTTCTGCAAGTATCTTAGAGACTGATATTTTTTCTCTTTTGGCATGTTGGAATTGACTATGCAGCATCTTCAAGCATTATTACTGGGCAGGGCTTTGTTTTCATCTTAACACAGTTAACTTAATGTTTAGAAGGAGTGCCAAAAGTATGAATGTTCACCTGGGCTGCTTTCTTTATCCTCTTGCATCATGTAAAGAAATTTGGAGCCTTCATATTAAATGTCTTTTGGAGGGTGATTAAGTAACCATGCAACTTCTTTTTCATTCTTTTTTTTTTTCCACGACTGACTTCCACCTGTCACTCATTTTTAATATGATAGAAAAAACTCTTCTTCTGCTAATAATACAGGTTTCTTTTGTCTCACGGATCTTTACTTTATGCTTCACTTAGTTTCATTCAAATGAAGATGCCTCCACAAGTAAGAACCTGATAAATCTCAGTGCCCCCTACTTTCCAGGGTTTCTTGAAAGATCTATAGCAGCTGTTTGCAGTCAAACATCTGCATTGTCCTTCATTAAATTTTGTGCAATGATTTATATGCATCAGTAGTGCATATAAATGTGATTTTTTAATAAAATATAAATTTGATTTGTGACAGAAGTTATAAATATCGGAGGACAGAAAAACTAAAAGCTTTTTTACCAACCCAGGCACTCCTAAAGAAAACCTCACAAAATATGATCCTTGGAGCAGTATCTGCACAAAGATGGAGAGAAATTCTTATCAAACACAGTGTTGCATTTCTTCCTGATGTATTCTGTGGGTTCCTTCACTGTGTTAAATAACTTTTGGAAAAAACAATATTTTCACTTTAAAATGTAGCAAGCAAGTCCTTTAGTCCCTGCTCCCCATATGTGTATGTGTGGATTGATTTATGTGACCCCAAGTCCAGCATCTCATTGTATTCCACACTGAAATAAGGGCCCAAGTCTGCAGTGCCATGAGCCCATCCCTTAAGTCATCTCATTGTACAATAGCTGTTTAAAATACTGCTTGAACATTTGACATATTTAAACATACATTTCATCTCATCTGCCTTCAAAGAGCACTTAAGTAACACAATACATATAATCAAACATTTTTTTTTCTGGATGATTGATTATCACATGCTTCAAGTGCAAGTTTCTTTTAATCTCATTTTTTTTCTGGTCCAAATTAAGGCTTATATTTGAAAGGTATGGAAATGCATAGTGTTTATATGGTAATCATACTTTGCTGTCACTGTTTCAAGTCACCTTCCAGACAAAAGAAATATTAGCTGCTGAACGATCTGCCGGCTCCGTAATTAACACAGGATTGATCACTCTTCCCCCATCCCCTACATTAACAGGCTGCAGAGCCCAGCCTGCTTATGTCTCTCACACACGTAGAGCCACAGTTTCTGTCCTCCCACCAGATGCTATCCAATTTTCTGTGCAACTGAGTATAACCCTGTAACACAGGGCAGAAGCAAGCCAGCTTCTCTTTTGGCAACTACCGTGACTTCTCTAAAGAGCAAGCAAAAGGCTGGCAACCAGTTTGTGTGGCAGACCTGGTCCCCAAATTCTGACTGTCTTGAAAACATTAGAAGGACTACCTTAAGAGACTGCAGAAGAAAAACTTTGTCCCAACTCTATCAACACTGAGGTGAAAACGTTTGCGTGAGGGATGATGGCTGGAAAGTAAAATACAGAGGTGCTTGTAGCTACTGTTGTTCGGGATGGAGAGATCATCTGTATCTTCTTGATAATTGTCACAGATCAAGCTCTGTGGTTTTTCTTTATGGCTCTTAGAAGAAATATAATTTCATCTTTTATAAAAATGTTATACTGGTGAAGTGAAAGTGGAAAATTATGCAAAAATGGTTAGTAATGATTCAATCACAGTTCGTATTCTTCACACTCATGCCATAATTGATGCTGATAAGAAAGCAGAAGCCTTTTGTTCAGTCCCTCAATGCTTAGAACAATGCAATCATGCATTTTATTTTAAACTTTTTAATTTACCTATTTTCTGAGATTGCAAACTACCCATTTCTAAACATAAGCATTCCGAGTTGTAATCCTTTCATTTTATTTCAGTGTGAAAAATGTCATTCACTGGCTCCAAGTGTATAAGTAAAGATTTTAAATTTTAACAATGAATATATTCTATGCTTAACACTTGCAAAAATATTCAATTATATACGGTTATTTATTAAGTGGAGAACTAATTGAATGTCACTGCTAAGCAGCGTGTCCCTGGAATTTAAATAGGAGTGTGAAGAATCACAAGAGACTGTTATATAGCAAGGGAATAGGAGTATGAGAGCAATGGGAAATATAATTTAAAAAGCAATAGACTTAAACTTTAGTCCAAAAAGCAACAGACTACTGTAATTTACCTTTTGTTGTAACTAAGTAAATTGCTTTCATTGCAGCACTAGCACAATTTAGTCAGAAAGGGGCCAGTGACCCCTTCTTCTCTCCCAGCCCTGGGTTTTCCCCAGCATAATAGGGTTGGAACATCCTGCTGGGAAGTGAGAAGTGTAGGTTTAAACTGTGTCAAGCTAGACAAGGAATTAAAGCAGGAATTAATTCCACATTGTCTGTATTCTGACTCTCTAGCAGTATTTAAGGAATGGGTACCTCTTGTGTTTTGGTTGTAAAAGGAGGAAGTGTGGCACCTGAACAAGTTAGGGTGGATTTGAGGTGCTGAAACCCTAGCTGACATAAGCACTGCCTTACAGGCCATTAAAAAAAAAAAAAAAAAAAAAAAAGATACCTAAGCTGCAAAAGGAGAAGAATTTGAGGCACACCCTTCCCTTGGTGTTTTTCTTGGCTAGTTTCAACAGCTCCTGCCTCAGCCTTACACTCTGCTCTAGATTCCTTTCTGAGGCATCCTATTCTCCCAAAGGCAGTGGCCTCAGGCACCTGCCCTGGTCCTGAGAGGCTCAGTGTGGACTCCAGGCATTTAGGATGAGCAGTAACGACCCTCAGTATTGCTGGACCCATATCCCTTTGTGTGTATAATGCCAAACACGTGCTCTTCTCCTGCTGCTGCAGAAGACATCCTCAGTCATCCAGTAATAAACTGGCCTCAAGTTGTATGTGGCACTGTTTTGTTGTACGAAGAAAAGCAGGCAAGAGAGATGTTATCCCATCCATTTAAAATTGTGTTTTGGTAGATAGTAATGCAGACTTTGTAGATGTGTAGTGTGGCGTGAAAAATGTAAACAAAGTTGCGGTAGCAGCCTTACACAGGGTGTGATGTAGGGATTGCAAACCATGGGCTCTGATTGATAAGGAACAATTTCAGAGGATCCTGTTTCACAAAGGGACTTCATGGGAAAGAAAAAGAAGGAAGAATACTAACACATTGCTGTATGGTCTTGATTCTCCCATGTAGATTTTAACACTGAGCACTGAAAATGCAGTCATTGTATGAAGTGCTTCAACATCAGGAAAACCAGAAGTAGTAGTAATTGAAATAGCACATGATTTTACTGCCTGGTTTTATTATTTTTGTTACAGCAAAAATTATGGCTGGTTATCACTGATCGGTTTTGTGTTATTTACATTATAAAATGTTATCACTTTAATTAAATCCATACATGTATTTAAAACAGCTGTCATCACGTAGTTCATTTATTCCAATACAGAGGTTCCTTATGTCCATGTATTTTTTCTTTTAGCAAAGGAGATAACTACACTGTTACAGTTATCATTAAAGCCTTATAAAGCCTTTTACAAGCAGAAATGTCTTGGTACCAAAATAATGCACATGTGAGTAAATTCTTGGCAATTGTCAGGTTAAAACCAGGCCAGACTCCCAGGCTTACATAAGATTCCACAAAACCTTTTCAAAAACATCAAGCTCACATCCCAAGATTTCAATGCCGGTAACAGACCAATGGATGCTCTCTGAAGTACAGAAGATGTAGCCAGGTGTTCCAGCACTGCTCCTCTCCACACTTCAAATGGTCCCATTCTTCCCTCAAGGTCACGATCAGCCAGGCAGAGCACACTGGAGCACAAGCCAGATCAGCCTTTGGGCTACTCCCGCTTCTTCCAGTAGCTGTGCTGAAATAACCCTCAGTCATTCCCTTCGTGTGGGTGTTCCAGCTCCAAATGCTCTTTTGCATCTGGCTCTGTACCTGCAGTGTTTGGGAAATGTAATTGTTCTGGCACTCAGTGTTCTAGTTTTTGCATATACCTCTTTTTATATCCCTGTTATTGCTGAGAAAACCAAACAGATTTGTCTCTTGCAGCTTAACCGTGTACTTGAGAACCAAATAAATATACAGGCTGAGTCTCCTCAGATTCCTATCTTCAAGTTATTATTGTGTTCTTTGAGTTAGTGGTTTGATATACTGATAGTTAAATGGAAAGATTGCTGACATTACTGGTAATTTACAGCTTCTCTGTTTGATCTGTCAGATGTACTTTCAAAGATTAAACATGGTCTGTTAGTGGTACAATTACCTCAAACTTTTTAGGCTGCAAGTTCAAGAAAGAGGAGGTGCTATTTTCCTTTAAAGTCCTGTCTTTCCCTCGCAGCTTCTGATACTGTGAGGTGTTACCTTCTGCCCTTGTTAAGGTGCTACTCTGAATTCAGATAGCTGGAGGCATTTTAGAAGGTAATCTTACTACCTTGCTTTCTGTCTTTTATGAAAAGTAATAATTACCATATTTCTTGTGTCTCAATCATCTCTCAGGCTGCATAATGTGAATGGGAACTCCACGGGCAAAATTTAAAAAAGATTTCATTAGCAGACTATGATCTTTAGACATCTATTTTTGCAGAGAGCTAAATTGGTGGTGTGATGTTTTGTTCATATGGACTAGGGCTGCCTTTGAAAATATACTGCATGCATAATTCTTAGCTCTTGAACAAAAAGGTTTTTCATAACACTAAAAATTTAGCAGCAAATGCTAAGTACTAAAAGGTGTCTTGCTCTGGCTTCTTTAATATTTACAGTGGTAATATTAAAAAAAATTAAAACAATGTATTTACAAACATTTTAATTTTTACATTAGGAGAATGAATTACAGCTCTCAGATATGTTTACAAACTCTGTTACCTGAAACAAAACTGTTTTAAAAGCTCCGTTTATTGGTAGTTTAAATAGTGGTACTGTTCTTTGTGGCAGGGCTTGGTTAATTTTTTTTACAACTAAAAAAAGCTAACCAGGTAAATTAATTTAATAAAAATGGGAAAGCATAGGTAGTGTATTAATTCAACCACAGTCACCTCAACCTGGTACTCATGAAGCAGAGAGGGTGGGGGAGGGGAAGAGGGCAATGTCTTCTATTCTTTTTTTTTTTTTACTATCCTGTGATTTTCTATGTTTTAGAGCATAATGTATTCTTACAGTTAGCCTTAATTCCAGGCAAGTTGCGTGTGTCTGCCAGGTTACCAGCCCAATTTATAGAAATGACTGGTGGAGAAGAGCCATTCAAGGGCTCCTTAAGCCTTCCAGCTGCTGCCGTGCGCTGCGGTTAGAGACAGAAAGAAGGGGGGAGGAAGAGGAGGCAAGGCTGAGCTGGCTGCCTGCCTGGCAGCCCGGGAATGCCAGAGTGGGGAGCCCAACTCCCCCACGCCACCATCACCATCTGACCCAGCGCTGTGCCAGGAGGGAGTCACCAGCACCAGGTGCCATCCAGCCATAGCTGCCAGATCGCCACTGGACCACCATCGATAGAAGGGGATCCCGCAAGGGACGTGAGAGCTGTGGAGGGTTTGCTGTCTTTCTGCACCAGCTCCTGGAACTTGCCCTGGCTCCCTGAGCCACAGGACAAGTTGCTATGTGAGGTGTAGGAAGAGCACGGATCTCGTAGAGGGAGGCAGCTCATTCCCTCCCAGTTACTGAATGGCACAAAATGTTATCTCTTTCATTCTGTGGAAGTGGTCATTCATTAAAGTGTTGTGCTGGCAGCATCTGTTAGGCCTTTATGCAAAGACTTCTTGCCTTCATTTTTCACTTGAGCTAATATTTTTTAAGAACTCTTAAAATAATAAAAATAAAATTAGTTTAGGGTCAGTACTTACACCAAGAGCCTTGGCTCACTCAAGAGCACTGATTTATTATGGAATGGGGGAGGATAGGGATGGAAAACATTGTTCAGACTTATGTTTAATCAGACCAAGTGCTTTTAATTAGCTGGAGAAGAAGGTTGTGAATATTTCTATTTAAGTGTTCCTGCTCAGAGAAATACTTTCATCATTAGAAAATTATCAGCTCACTTGGCATAAATGAAGAACTCCTTATTGGTGTCTTTTAACATACTATGTCTTTTAAAATTGCATATTTAATGTAATAACAAGGAAGATGAAGCATCTGATAACTTCTAGCTTTTTTTCCTCTTGCTTTATTTTTTTTAAAGCTTGGGTAGTAATTGAAGTATAATTACAGAACTTTCCTAAGGTCTGGATCTATTTAATCAATTTAGGCATGACTACACAGAAGATTCATTTCAGTTGTTGGTGCTTTTAAATCACATAAAGACATTGTTCTTACTCTGTTGTTTTTAAGCTGCTCATAAAAGAGTATTAGAAATGTAATCAAGACAAGGATGAAGTATCTCTGTGGTATCGGCGTCATTAAAAATTAAAGTTAAGGATATTACTGAGTTTGGTTTTGACATTCAGTAAAATGATACTTTACTTTCTACAACACTTCTGCTGTGAAATATTTTATAAATCTGCAAGGAATATACAGCCAATGTCACTAGGGACCCTTTTTTTAAGTTCTCACCAGAATCAGAGAAGTAAAATTTTTTACTAGGACTATACGTTTATTGTCAAAAATTGAATTTTAGAAAAATAAGCCTTTTCAGAATTAAGTATGAGATTATCCAGATGATATTTGTATTAAAATCAGTACTCAGTCAAAGATACACAGAAGGAGAAAATGTTACGAGTTACGTATTTGTAATACTGGGGATCCCTTGTAGGAATGTTTAGATTGTTACTTCTAGAATGTATCCATGGACAAATTATTTTTTATGGACCAAAACCACTTTTTTTTCTTTTTCTCATTAAGTCAGATGTATGATCCCTTTTATGTCATTACTTTGAGTCAAATAAAACGTTTCCTGACATTATTTATGGACTTACTACATTGAGCTACCGTGTACTTTCTGCTAAATAAAAATGCATATTACAAAAGGGACATAAGCCAAGCACATGTGGTGCTCTGGTGATGACTAGCCATGGCCAGAGTCTGCCCCATGGTAAATGCCATTCACCTTTGTTTTCTCCAGGACAAATCATCTTGAATATCTTTGTATTTCCTGTGTGTACAGGCAGTACCTGTGGGAAGTAACTCCTTAGCCTTCTGTCTGTGCGAAGATGCTCTCCCCCACCAAAGATAGAAAAGGATCCTCTGGCCAGTGGGGATAAGGCTGAGGAAGTGGTTTCATGATGGATTTAAGCCTATTTAAGTCCCTGGGGTCACTGAGAGAGTTTGTCCCTCACTCTCCTTTATCCGTCAGCCATTCATTGCTGCCTCTCTCTGTATCAGCACACGGCTTGTCGGTTCAGGGAGCTGCTTTAGCTAAAAAAAAATCCTTTTTTTTCTGTAGTCAGATTAATTTTCAGTCCAGCTGCGCAGCTGCCCAAGCACTGATGCCAGCACAAACAAGAGAGCTGGAGCACACAGTCACGGACAACAGGGAGGGCAGGACTGCTGCTCTCAGTAGTGGTAAATAAGGTGAAGTTATTCAGGAAACTGGAGCCTGTGTGTGAAACAAAGTCTCAGTATAATTACAGATTTATTTCTTTCAAATCCTTGTACTTATGAGTAATCCTAAGTGAGCAGAACTGGGTGAAATTTGCCATTCATTCCTTTCTTTTCATTTTAATTCAAAATATTTTTTCCAATAAGTCAGGTTATTTTACTGGAAATATATGTGTAAATACTGATATCTGTTTTCTCTTAATTAATTAAAAGGAAGGCTTTTTGTTTTTTTTTAAATTTATTTTCTAATTTGTTCCTAGGGAAGTATTTCAGTTACTTGTTCTTAAATATTTTCTAAGTGATTTTTGTAAGTTATTGTTCTCCCTGTCCTCCCCCCTTCATAAAGGAGCTTTATATCTTCATGTTACAACTGGAAATGAGACATAATGAAATTAATTGACTCTTCTGCCCTGTTTGATGACCCAGGAGCCTCTGACAGTTGGGAACTGAACCCAGATCTCTCAGATTTCAATACAGACTGGTATGAATACAGCCAGAGACCCTAAAGCCACAACACATCCTTTGAACAGATTACTCCAGCTTTTTCCAGAAACTGATGTGGAAAGCTTTTGCAGCAAACTGGCCATGGGTCTCCCTATGGCTTTAATTACAAAGGAAATAGGTGTTCCTCCATCCAGTGTTGACCCTGTAAGTTTGTGCAGCTCCTGGGATCAAAACATGTTTCCTTTCAGTTTCTCTCACTTGAGAGAATTACTGTCTATTAGAAAAATTAATTAACAATTTGAGAGGAAATTTCAAATTTAGATGTTACCCACACTGAGGAGAACAAAATTACCTCATTTAATGTCAGATTTTCCATTAATTATATAATTAGCCTCCTGGCATTTGAAAATAATTTATTATGAATACACATTTTAGGTCCAGAAAACTGTGTGACTTTTTTGGGTACAGTGGGACCTTCTGCCTTTGTCTTTCTTCCCCCTCTTCCAGGTTGCATGTGAGCTGCAAAATGCAATTTACTAGAGGCAAGGACTTTCTGAAAATATTGCAATTACAAAAGATTAAGGAAAGAATGGAACAACTGGAAAGATTAAGAGAGATTCTCAGGACTTGTGTCTGTTTAGCCTAGCGCAAGAAAATAATTCTGTTCTTTACTGCAATATTTTCTCCTGTTTCCTTCTTTCTCTATCTTTTTTCTTCCTCTGGTTTCTCTGAGGACAGAATAGACTTACAGGGCTTTAGCTGAGTAGTGTCTGTGCAGTGTATTCTGGGCAAAGACCCTCTCCTGTGGACAAAATTATTTTTAAGTATGTTTGGATCATGTTGACAATCAACACATGCATGTGTGGCCTGTACAAAGAACCACCTCTTGGTGTTGCCTTGAATATCATTAACAGAGACAAAGTGAACTTTGTAGCACGGGTGCACTTTGCTTCTTTACTGGATAGATGCCTATATTACACAAAATTTATGTATATAAACCCCCTCACATTTATGTGAATAGAGCAGATGTGCATGGTTGCCCCTGTAATACTGGTTTTATCTATTCAAACTGAGTGCTGACAACAGAGCTAATGCTGTCCTGAATTACACCCCTTTAAATCCATTTGAAGCCATGGACTGTACAACTCAATACTGGAATTTATTTCACTTTTAAAATATAGGAATAGCATCAGGGTATTTTGCTTTTTAAACATGAATTGCTCTGGTCTGTTACAAAACCTTTTATCTTGCTAGGACATCATAGGACATTGTTCTTTTATTTAAAACTGCTGTACAGGAGTCTGAGAAAGATGAGTATTTCTCTGAAGTGTTAGAAAGCTCGGGCAGAATTCATCCCTGACCAGGATCCTTCTGTCAAGGCTCTGCAAAGCCTGCTTCACTTACTGGGCTGGAGCAAACCCAAAAAGGGTTTCCTGCGTTGGGTGCCGCCACTTCCCGAGTCTGACTTGGAAGCTCAGAATAACACATATTCATTTGGGTTAGTAATTAAGCACTTATTAAAGAGGTTTCTTGAGTCGTGACCTAAGAGTCTATTTTGGGAAGTGCTGGGCAACCACACCTTGGCCTCAAAGGTATTTGTGAGGTCTTCACATAAAAATGTCTAATATAGTTACTCAAAACCCCAGGCCTGTTAAATAACAGATTGGTTTGGTACTTTGAGCCTGAGCTTGCTTGTCAGTGACAGCTCATATATTTGTCAACATTCTTCAGACATATTTTTGGAAATCTGAAAAATTTTCCTTTTGCTAGTTGCAGTTAGTTTGATGGCAGCCAGGAATTCTGCAGCATAAAAACTCATCTCCTGTCTAACCTTGGGATGTGTTCCTTTTTTTGGGAGGGAATTTTCCTCAGCAGGACTCACTGTTACCAATGGGGATGTAGCAGAATGTCATACAACTGTTCCAGTTCAACTAGGTTGGATTCACATAACGGTATTATGGGTTTTGCCCATGATTTCTCAAGGAGAATACATCAACATCTTATTTTGCTGTAATGCTGAAACTTATTGAATTACATGATGCTTGGGTCTATTCCTGGAATCTTTTGACACACTGAATTTCTGTATTCAAAATAAGGAGGATATTTACACTGTTGAGCTAAAATACTTAGCAGAAGATGTTTTAGTCTGAAATCAGTTGAAGGTCCTGGTGATTTTTTTCTCTCTTTTCGTTGGCTGATACTAAAATGCTAAAAGCCTGAAATGAATATTTGTTTTCCTACTGCTTTTTCCTGGTGCATTCCAGAAGCCCTTCTCCCCTTGCAGCTTTTCTTTCTAAAGGCATGTAAATTTGCACAACTTCTTCTTCGTATTGTCCTCTCCTTTATGTTGTGACAGCCCCTTCTAGCACAAGAAATGGTTGAGCTATACCCCCTCTACTGGCGAGTGTTTCTGTGCATTCAGCTAAACAAAATACAAAACTGGAAGGAAGCTTATTTTTTATTAGAATCAGTACAAAGTTCTTTCCAGCCTTGTTAAAGCAGGACTGTGACAACAAGTAAATGTTTTTATTCTCTATGAGAAGAATCTGAATCCCAGAATGTGTTTCAAATATCATTCGGTGTACCGGGAGCCTCTACTACCAGCTTGCCTGTGTTCAGTGGGAGCAATATGCAGCCTATTGTTGGCATAATAGGCTTTGTAAGAAGAATTTGCCTGCTTCTTTTTTTACCATCATAGCCATAATTTCATATGTATCCTGTAACACAAGGGGAAGAACTGAAAAACTTGTGCCTATCAGTAATCTTTCCCCTTTTTCACACCTTTATTTTTCCCTCCAGAACCATGCAGAAAGTCCTGGGTAGAGCTAACTGCTGCAGTAACCTCTAAAACATAAGGTCTGAATAAGCCTCCCTCCCTATGGGTAGAATTTGACTCCACACTTACATAGAATGAGGAGATGAGTTGAATTTAAGTGATAGAATAGTACATAACTAAAGGTGTCTCATATCCCATATTTCAGGACTTTGTGCTTCTTATTGTTAGACACCTGATAGAGAATATCTGAGCAGACGAATCAGTTCGTTTCAGCATGGGAAAAGAATTTTAAGGTCTTTATAGAACCTGGATTTCAGGGAATGAGTTTCTAAATAACGTGAAGGAAATTCAGAGTTTGATGACTTGTGACACAGCAATTATTAATAGCATGAATCTGGAAAGATTTACAGTGTATTTCAATGTCAAGCTCTCAGTTGTTTTCCTGAATGTATTTCATCAGTTTCAAGGTAAAATCCCAGATCTTAGTTAAACATAAGTGGTGTATATATGACATAATTCTATAGGAGGATAAGAGTTTCAAAGTAAAACATATTTGTAAATCAAGAACTTGGCAGTGTTCCTTTCACAAAGTTAGGACTATCACACATATATACAAAATTATGAAACTGCAAAGTCATCATTAATCAGCTTTAACAACTATGTTTCCTGATTAGATATGGCTTTGTGGATATGTGACAAAAAGTGGTTTTAAAATAATTTTACTTTTTGCAAATGAAGCAGTATTAGCAAGAGGCATTGCTCTTGTGTTGAACCTGCTGTCTTATTTCATTCCTTACTCTGGCTTCATAAACCAAATAAATACATTTTACTTCACAGATTGAGGAAAATCTGCAAATTCCAACTTTTTTTTTTCCCCTTCACTTTGCAAGCTTTGGAGAGCTTATCTAAAATGTCCCTACACCTTATTGTATGAAGAACTTTATGTCTGGACGTATTTCAGGTGCAAGATTTTTGTGCTTTAAAGGTCAAATGTTTCAAATATATTGCATTCCTAATCAGCATTGCATTTCATTTGCCAGCTGGAAATTTACTTTGACTTTGTATGTCAGAGAAGGGAAATGGCTGTGAGTTGTTTTTTTGGCACAGTACCATAGTTAAGAACAAGTAAAGTATGGAAGAAGAATGAACTGAGTTATTTCTTGCTCCACAAAATTACTAAGGACAAGAAGATTGTATTTGTCAACTCCTTGGTGTATGTGATAAATGATAAACACATTAAGTCAGCAAATACACACTTTCAGCAAATAGGTAATTCTAGCTGCTGATTCCTAGGTCGTGCATTTGCTTGTCAGCAAGCAGAAACCATTGAAGAGGTAATTTGAAATCTTAAATAAAAACCAGGTGCATCTTCTCTGACAGCCTTTTATTTTTGCTTAAAAGGGTAGCTGTCACAGCATGTGCTCAGCGGCCAGTCCTGCTCACTCCAGAGGCTGCAGTAATGTAGTGGAGCCAATTGGCCATGCTAATATTTATTTAAAAGAAAACATCAGGACACCCAAAACCAAGTTAATCTGAAAAGGATTCTCAGGTTAGATGTATTCTGAAGAGGTAATGCACGTGGAAGATACAAAGTAGTTGCACTGATTTTAGAAACAATGCCTGGGAGAAGCTCTCTCCCTAGCCACATATCCATAGCCACAGGTCTGACATGTTGCTTCAGGATCAGTGTGTGTGTCTGTGTGTGTGTGAGACCCAGTCCCAATATGGGTGAGAGACTCCACAGTTTTAAACTTTAGAATGAAAATTTTAGAAGAGGTTTCTACAAGATACATATTTTTAAAGAAGTTAACGTAATTTAAGAAGTAGTAAATGCTGTCTACAGTCCAGTCCAAGTATGTAATCATACACAGACCTTGCCAGCATTCATACTTAGCTGAGTGAATGAATATGATACTGTAAAATCATTTAGCCCAATGAATAAACTCTTTATTTCCTATTCATCCAGTAAGTTATTCCCGAGGAAGGTAAATGTGAATATATACTAACAGATCAAATTCAGTCCCTCCTCTATGTTTAGACATGTTGTTCTCTTCAGATGTTTCCATGCCAATACATCACTATACTGCAAATTTTTGGTGGTGACATCTGCACACCAAGTGTCTGGGAAGCTGAATGAAACTTCCAGGCAGCAAACAAGGTGCCATCTCCCCATAACTTTTTAGCATGACATTGCTGACAATTTTTCAGAAGTCCTGCCTTGCTGTACCCAGCTCTGCCATGTCCAGGGCTGTGACCTTCGCAGTGTTGAGTGGGACCATCTCCAGCTGTGTCAGGCAGTTAGCCCAGGGTAAGCATGACACCACTGTGACGTGCCAGTGGCTAAAATGAAGCCTTTTCCTCTTGACTTTCAGAAGCTCCACAGCAGTTGCCCTTATGGTTGGTGTATTTGGTTCTGTGAGAGCCAGGATAAATGGTGCCAAGTGTCTGCTGAGCTGAGTAGATGAGTACACAAGCCATTTCTTGCCAATTTATGAGGTCAGAAAAATCTTTTGCTTTCTACAGGTTGACAAAATGCTGACGCAAGGTGTTTGCTGAGATATAAATAAGCAAGTTGACTGACTTTGATCAGATTTGTCTTTCTCCTTGTAATGAAACATTTTCATTTTCTAACCTTGAATAATGTTTGGAAATGCAGAGCTTTTACTGCCTCTTTTCATTCCCTTCCATTCTGTTGCCTCCTCTGAAGAGAGGAAGCTTTTTATGCAGTTTTCTCTAAGGGGAAAACATGTTCTGCCTTGAACTTTGGAGAATTTTTATTTTATTCTTTTTTTTCTCTGGTAGTGTGTGTTTCTTTACATTGGGTCACATTTTGACCATGCTGATCCTGGGACAGAGTTTTGTGTAATTACCTTCATTCAGCTGTTTACATTTTACTCCATTGTGAGCTTCCACAATCCACTTCCATGATTTAAAAAAAAAATATTTCTCTAGCCTTTTGTTTTCCTAGTGATTTTCCTCAGCCAAGTTTAATCCTCAGTAAGCCAGTTCAGCTCTGAATTGTATCACGACAATGTTTGTCCCATTGCTTTAATTTATGAGAGTTTTTCTACATATGCATGTGTTAGAAGGAGGGGGTGTTTTTTCATTCTGCTACAAGCAGCTCTAGTTGGTACTAGACAACTAGACAAACTCTTGAAAGAGTATGTTTTCTGATAAGAATACACTGGGGAACCTGAAGAAAACTACGTTTGTTCTAGTGAAAATGAAATCATGGAAACGTGTGTGTCCTCATAGAGTATGGTGCGTTATGATTGTCCAGGGTATTTTTTAATATGATACAGCATGATAGACTCATAGAACCATGGAATCACTCAGGTTGAAAGGGACCTTTAAAGAACATCTAGTCCAAACAGGTGCCTGGGCTGGGCCATCTTTCATCACATGAGGTTTCTCAGTGCCTCATCCAACTGGACCTTGAACCCTTCAGAAATGGGGCATCTGCAGCTTCTCTGGACAACCTATTCCAGGGTCTCAGCACCCTCTTAAAAGGCATTCTTCCTTATATCCAATCTATATCTACCCTCTTTCAGTTTAAAACATTGTCTGTCAAGGTCCCTCTGGATGGCATCCCTTCCCTCAGACATGCAAACTACACCCCTCTGCTTGATGCCATCCACTGAGCTGCTGAGGGTGCACTCAATTTCACTGTCTCTGTCATTGATAAAGATATCAAATAGTATTGGTCCCAGTACAGACCCTCGAGGGACAGGTACTGCCCAATTTAAGGAAGAAGAACAGAGCATATAAAAGCCTTTTTGAAATAGAAAGAATGAAATTAATACAATTTTGTACTGCCATCTGTTCTGAGGCAAATATGCTGGGGTATGTTGGGTTTGGTTTTTTTTTTTTGGTGGTGGTGGTATTTTACCTTACTTTCTTGCTCTGGTTTCATTCATCTGGTTACAGAAAACAAGTGTGGTCCCCAATAATGGATGTATTATTCTAAGCTCTTTTATTAAGAGAATGTATTTTGTGCATCGATTTTCATATCTCTTAATACAGGGACAGAAAATCACAGGCCAGCAGAATCCTCTTATGAAAGATGCTATATTAGTCATCAAGGGAAAATTGCCAATTAAAGTATGTTACAAATGGTTCCACTCTAAATAGTGTTTAGTCTACCCATTGACAGAGATTTTGCTTGCCTACCTTAAAGTAAATAGATCCCTTACAAACAGTGAATCTGAATGTGTGCTGAACTATTCTGCTCATTAGAGGTACCACAGTCGGGTTTCTCCTTTGCCTCTCCCTGCAGGATGTACTGCAGTGAACCTACTTCTGTAGTTAAAAAGAGTCAATTATGACAGACACCCACCAGCACACTAAGGTGTTGTGTGAGGAGTTTGGGTCTCTTCACCTCAAGCTCTAAAACCTGTTTCCCGCTGTCGTGTGGTACAGCAGGTACAGATGTTCAACATGAGACATCCGTGTTTTGAACTTCTGCTGAACAGATGAAAACCTGATTATAGCATCTCTATGAGCTGGTTACAAGTCCTGTATTCTGCACTTGCTGTGGGCACTCGTCGCATGCTCTATAACCACAAAAAGCAAAAATATCCCCTGACAATCCAAAACTAAACTCTTAAGGCTCTTCTGAACTACACCATCCTTGGGTAATTGGAAGCTAAATAGGTCTTCCTTATTAGTGCCTTCTGGTAGTGTACTGGCTGAAAAATAATGCTATAAAAGAAATTTATTTCAATTTCTAGACTATAACTCTTCACTTTGCTGTCAAAAACAGTAAGCTGTTTCTTGGAAGCGTGGGTAGTGAGCATCTTATGTCCTTAAGCTGCTTCATGTGCACAAAATACTGCTGTTCACCTCCATATGTATTTTTAGTACTAGGTCCTAACATTTGGTAAGACCTGAAGATAATTAATGACTCCTCTTTATAGTACTGTGAATATTTTCATTGGCATCACCCCGTAGAAAGTATTTACAGCAACGTGTTATTAAGTTTTAACTGTTGTGGAGCAGTGACTGCCAGCTGTGCTACGTGTGACTGCAGAGAAATAACTTTATAAAACTGTTCCTTCACCCCTCAAGTCCAGGTCTTTCTCCTTGTGTGGGAAGCCCACAGCAAAGGACTGGGCGTATAAGAAATGTTATTGAATGAATGAGGAATGTCTTAAGCGTGGCTTGTTAAAAGATTTGAAAATATATTTGGCAAGGGAACGGCTGCCCGCCCTCAGTCCTCAGTCAGGAGTTTCTGGTTCTGGGTTGGTCTCTGGTGAGGGGGACTAGTGTGGAGTATTTTAATAAAGCAAAGTATTGTGTTTAAAATGCCAGAAAAATAATTGTGGATGTATATTTGAATATGCATTTTCTGGATGTTGATTTTTGGGCATCTCTGGTGGCTAGCGTAACACCGACCTCCCCTGAAAAAATAATTTCCAATGTGCATGTAAATGTATTTTCTGAGATTTGGAGGTAATTATAAACCACAGAGCAAGAATATTGTGGTGAGTTTCACTGCAACTTCCCAGGCGTAGAGTAAAAGGTACAGAGCCACTTCTGCTCATGATGTGATTACAGGGGCAATAAGTTAGTGTCAGCTGAAGCCCCAAACCACTTGGATTTTATTTGATTCATTAGTAGTGTGTTAAACTGAGAAATGTATTCTGGTATTGAAATGTACTCTAGGTAGCTGTAACAAGTATGCCAAGGCCATATGTAATGAATAACTATAATGTTTTATAGCTGACAAATGAAAAATACTTGAGGCTGTTATTGGAAAACAGAGATGAAAAGGGAAGAAAAAGAGGACGTGATTTTTTTTGAGATATGTCAATGCAAAACTTTTAAGTAACATTGTTGGTGAATCCTAATTTGCCTAAGTTGAAAAACATCAATTTAAATTGTATTTGATGCATTTGCCTCGTTAAACCTCTCCTGTAATTTTTTTAAAATATGTGAAAGTTCAGACATTAAGTTATTCATACAATAAGGTGTAGGGACATTTTAGATAAGCTCTCCAAAGTTTGCAAAGTGAAGGGAAAAAAAAAAAGTTGGAATTTGCAGATTTTCCTCAATCTGTGAAATAAAATGTATTTATTTGGTTTATGAAGCCAGAGTAAGGAATGAAATAAGACAGCAATTTCAACACAAGAGCAATGCCTCTTGCTAATACTGCTTCATTTGCAAAAAGTAAAATTATTTTAAAACCACTTTTACTACCCACTGTTTATGCTAGTTTGTTTACCACAAAAACCTCTAGACAATGGCAGAGAGATTTTGAAGGACATGCTGTGTGTAATTTCTATTTGCAAATATTATGATTCTGTATTTAAACACAGTATTTACAGTCACATCCGGGGAGGCAGCTGACTGCTCTCATTTGGAAGCACCTCTTTTTCACACAGTCATGGTTTTGGGGAAGATAAATATACTTTATTTGCCAGTTTGTCAGGGCCTCAGTTTCCTGATTTTCAACAGAAAGGGTATTTCTTTGCTGTAGATTTTTTTCAGAGGGAGTGACTGAGGGGTAGGGGTGTGTTTCTGTGAGGTGGTGTGATTCTTAGACTTTTTGTCTATTTGTGTAGTTTCTGCTGCAGTAGCACAAGCAAGCTGGAACATGGAATTGGCATGCTCTTAGAAGTTCAGAAAAAGAAGGAAAAAAGAATCTCACTGCAATAAAGAACAGAAAGTTAACCTTGAAACCAGACTGATTATCTTTCCTTCAGTTTACTAATTCATTTTCTCCTGTCTAGTGCTACTCTGTTTGACCTTTTACCTCTGCAGAGAAAGTATTCATGTAAAAGTGTTTAATTTTTTTATACTGCAGTAAGATTTCAGTCCTGAGACCAACAATAATCCCTATCGGTGATAAAATTACTTGAAAACAAGTGTAAAAATGCAAATAAAAATAGACATTTTGTTTAAATTGGGAGTATTAGTTATGAAGAAATGTACACCAAAAATGTAATCCATCTAGATTTGTCAAACAAGTTGATAGACTTCCCCAGTTACTGAGTTCTCTTATTTCACACAGGAACAGACATTTCAGTTCTGAATGTCAGAGAATTGTTTTTAAATCATTCTTCACAAACACAGACTCCCTCTAAAGTGATGGGAATGGAAGTCAACCAACAAGTTTGGTTCATATTTCTGTGTGATTCTGAAGTATTGCTGTAACAAAAAAGACTTGATCAAAGCTTAGTGGTTTCAGGGACCAAATCACCAAACACCTTTTTTTGATTTTGAAGGTTTGGGGTGGGGTTTTTTTGATCATCTGAGGTTACAGTTTTAGAATATTTTTCCTAGCATGATAAACTGAAAACAATTTAAAGTAGGTCAACATAAATTTGAATGTACGATTATAAACACGGGACTTTTTTTTTCCACAAGACTCACTAAATATAGGTGATTTTAAAATTGCAGGCACAACATCATGCACATTTTGTGTCATTATAAGTGGTTCATAAATGCTGTCTTTTGTGCATTGTATTGAAGTCAGTGAGAGTTTTATCCCTGAAACCCAGTGCAACACCTGAATACACAGAAATGAGCCTTCATTTCCCAGGAAAGTTTTGTGTCACTCTCAGCTTCTCTGCTTTGGGGTTGGATACACCTAGTTTGGTAAACTGACATGTAAATCAATTCAGTGTCATTAGGAAAAGCCAAGTAATGCATCCCATAAAGGGAAGAGTACTCATGTATTAAACACTGCTGAGTTGACTTCTTCATTCTGTACATCAATGTGTATATTGTGTACATCATTGTGTACATCCTATGTTTTGAGGTTATTCAAGCTCAGTTGTGGACCCTGTGGTATCTCTTACACGAGAGTGTGTCTTGATATGAGTTAAAATCTACAAGAAGTTCCTGCATTCTGACCTTTTTCCAGCCACATTTGCCACATTTCACAGGGGTGTTTGTTTGTGTACCTGAGTGCCTTTGGGTGGATGAGGGGAGTACTTTCCAGAGCACTGTTCCAGTCCTTCATATGCTATACATTTAATTTTAAATACAGCATTTATGCATTTTGAGGGACTGCACTAACTTGATAGTGTTGCCTGGGGGAGAAAGAAATGCTTTCATGCAAAGATTGTCACGGGCGGTGGAGTGATAGCTGAAAGTAGCTGGCCTTATTAAGCAAAGTTCCTGGAGGTGTTTACACGTCTGTGTAGCTGTACAATAGCCTTTCTTCAGTCCTGAGTTTTTTTCCCTTTCTCCCAGTTCTGTGTTTCAAGTTAATATATTTATTGTTAGATGGAGCTTCTGTTTAGAAAAAGATTGGGAATAAAGACTAAATCCCATTTGCGTTACTTATGTGGGCAGCTCCGTTGCTTTCAGCGTGTCTACTTGAACAAGTAAAATGAAAACAGATTTAATTCCAAACCCTTTTACTAACCGGCAGGGAAGAATACTCATTGACCATAATAATAACAACTTAGCAGAGTGCTAGATGTCATCTATAAATGATACACATTTTTTAGTCATTAAGTCACATTAGGCAGTACTAAGTTTTGCCCTCAGCATAAGCAGTCTCTTGCTATTGCATCTGTCTCTTCAGTATGCGGAGAACATGAAAGGAAGATTGTGTTTTACCCTATTATCTAAGAAATTGCAAAGCTATGAAAAACAGATTACTATTAATAAACAAAATTTTCTTCAAAAAGCTATGCATACAGTTGTGAGGAAACAGCTGCTCTCCCTTCCAGAATGTACAATTGGCAAGTACATTAATTTTAAAAAAGATTATTTTGAAGGCATCAAAACCAGTAAAAGTGCAGAAACTGTGACAAGAATACATATGCACATTGTTGTGATTCAATATGATCTGACAGAGGAATACTTTTTCCTCTTAGTATGTAAAGTGGTAAATTTTAAGTCTTTCGCACGCAGCTGGGTTCCTACAAAATTATCACAAGCAGTACAGGTGAACCACTGCTGACTTTGATCATATCCAAGTTATTTAAACAGTAATATGGCTTGAATTTTCTCCACCACACCTTCCCTTTGCGTTAGAAAATAGAGAGCAGGGTGTTTTTCTTTTAAAGCTCTTACACCAAGCATGGTGTTTGTGAAGAGTACCAGACCGATCGTTTCAGCAATTAGTACAGACACATCCCTAATCAACGGGTGAATAACCAATAAAGACAGGCAGCTGTCTGGCATGTGCTCCCATGGCATTCTCAGGGCCTCAACCAAGACCTGGCACATGTAGCCAGAGTATTTCCTCCTCCATCCATTGCCAGCAAGGCTGGAATCAGCAGTGATGGTCTTACGACTTGGGATGTTTGTCCCCTGAGAGATAGATTTGTTAAAAAACCTACTCATTAGATGCAGACCACCAAAGAGTCTCCAAGTACAAACAACCTGGACAGGAGCCATCTAGGCTAGGGCTGAACCAGAGACACACGATGGACACTTCTGTTGCTCATAGCCATTTGCTCCAGCTGTTTCCTTGGAATACACAAGATTTAAGCAAGCGTGATTAGGATAATAAAGATAAGCAGTAGTGCATGATGAAGAGAAATAATAAAACTCTAGTGTTCACAGGTTAAGCCACATGTTATTTTTGCATTGTGAATTTCTGCACAAGTAGTGTAGTGTTCTGGGGTTCTCCTTGTGGTGGTAGCTCTGACTCAAATACCAGCTGTTTGTCACTTAGTGCAGACAACCAGTAATATTACGAGTAAATAAACAATGATGAGGGAAGGTATCACCAGCAGCTGAGCCAAGGAGATGAGCTGGAACTGAAAAGGGGAAGGAAAACAACACAAATGTCATTTTTATCATGCAAAAAACATCTGTGTGAGTAAGGCTTCCAAGTTGTTGTTGCCAAGGAAATTATAATGGCAATTTCAACTGTTGTTGGTATTTCATCTTGATGTAGAGAACATACGCAGTGGTTGTAAAAAAGCCTGTCTTATGTATGTGATGTTTAATTCTTCTGTGGCAGAATAATTGATTATGACTTACAGATTAGAATGCTACCTCCCTCTTACTAATTAGAAGTGCTGATTCTTCATTAGATAAGGTGTCATTTCTCATGTAGATCATGTGTGAGGCCATGAAAGCATCACCTGAAACCTGAATTTACAGAGCTCTGAGTTCCTCAACTCCAGCTCTAAGGTGAAGACTGCTTTCACCAGCAAGTACCTGCACACTGGCTGTTTGCCTTCCCATCCTGAGAACAGGCAGGGGACTTCTCCTTCCAGCCATACCCAGTCATTGTGACCTTTATATGACAAACAAGCATCCTTTCTTTAAACCAATTTTGCCATCATTCCTCCCAGGACCACTTTCCAAACCTTCCTGCTTTTGAATACAGACAGTGATGAAACAAAGCCATTTATAGGAATTGGTTTTCTAATCAAAAGTTCTGATGCATGGAGCACCATGGAGGTGTGTGTCCTGGGAAGAATGTAGCCTCAGTTGTCCCAGATGAGCTTCCCTTTAGTGAAAAACACATTGGAACAATCCTGTTCTTATAGTGAAGTCTGTGGCATAACCATTTTTGGGACTGTTGTAGCAAGTTCACTTGGTAACTCCAGGTCTGATTTTGAGAGGATTCCAGCCACCTCAGAACAGAAGACTTGTTCCTGTGTAAGCCCCTTCCTAACCTTAGCCCTAAAGACTCTTCCAGAAGGTTCTAGGAGAAAATGAGCCTGATAGAAAAACAGGAAATTCCTTTATATTTTATTTTCTGTTTATGCTGTCGTGTATCCGGGTAAGTCCTCCCACCCCAGAGACATTAAAAAGCCTTAACAATATTCTGTTAACTCAGAAGAAGACACATCCCTGGGTCCCAGTCTGAATCTGGCACATCCCTGCTCATTTTGGCTAGTCAGTCCAGTGGTGTAAAGTATTCATACCTCGGGCACTGCTGAAAAAACTGCCTGTAAATGGTGGTTTCTTCTGACAAGTCAGAACATGGGCTGCTGTGGGGACAATCAGTCTCAGCCAAGGGTTGAGACATTTTAAGGTTTCTTTCACCTTGGACCTATGGCTGGTCTCCATATTTGAAGTAGGAGAATAATTTCAAATGAAGGGAAAAGGTTGTGAAAATGTGTCCATTTGCCAGTGATTTCCAAGTGTGTTTTCTTCTGTTACCAGAGATCTGGAGAAATAAGACAGCCTCTTAACTAAATTGCCTAAATAAAAGGAATCTGCTTTTGAAGTATATGGATTTCAGAATCAAATTTCCTTTTTCTGTGCCTGTTGGCTTTATAGGCTTGTTTACTCAGGAGGAAATGACTTGTTTTATAATGTGTTTAACATCATGTTAGTTAATCTGTGCCATAATAATAAAGAGTTGTTTCCTTGTGTAAGCAAGCATTTCACGTGTAAGCATGTGTGAATCTCCCACTGAAACGAGGGGGGCCTCTACCTAAGCCCTTTCCTCTGTTTACAAAGTGGACACAAGCAGATGTGTTGGTTACACAGCTGTATTGTATGTTTGAGATAAACTGTAAATACTCACTTCTTTAAATTTGCTTCTCATTGCTTCCCCTCATTAATGATTTGGAACAGTTTTACAAGCAGCCTATGTGTAAAAACTAAAGTCTCAATAAAGTGTCACCAAAGCAAATCTGAAAATCAGGCCCCTTCAGAATAAAAAGTTGCAAAATTTTCTTGTCATGTGAGGTTTCAAAATTTCTAGGCTCTCATTCAGACAACTGCCTATAGACAGGACCCTTAAAGATTACGGTCTTGAACAAACCAAACTTCTTTAGAGGCCATTGGATAAATCATTTGCAAATTGGGGAAAGGTTCAGTGGCAAGTGGGCCAGCTAGAACCCAGCTTTCTGAGGAACAGAGAATATGAAGGCACTGAACAATACTTCTGCCTTGTTGTAGCATTCATAATAATCAGAAAATGTGGATGTACCTATATTAGAAATAATCCTGTATAAATCATTCTCAGTTACTGAAATGTCTGACTACTGCAGAGTATTTTTACGCTAATATTTTTAAAAGTAAAATAGTGTAAAGATCTTTTTTGGATAAGACTTTAAAAAATTTCTGACATGAAATCAGCAGTCCATTATCTCAGAGTGAAGGACATGTTAGTTGAAGTTCAGTTGATCCATTCATCACTAATATATTGTCTGTGACTTTTTTGTCATTTTTCATCATTTCTGATAAAAAAGAGAGAATTTGCCATCATTTTTTTTATAAGTGATCAAATCAACATATCAAATGCATTTCAAATCCAAAGCTTTCAGTGTGTTCCACCCATTCACGAGAAGTCTTTCTTGTGTGTTTGAGCTTTAGTCCTGTCTACCTCTCTCTCCTGTATTGCCTCTAAGGTTTCCACAGAAACTAAAAAGCCAGTGCTGTTTTAAAGAATGCTTTCTTCCCTACTACACCTCTTAAATCTTCCAGCTGCTCTGGGGTTTTTGTGTTATCTGTCTGCACTTAGTCACCTCATCCTTTTAAATTAGATTTAAAATTTAAAAAATACAGTGCCTGGTGGTGCCACCCCACTGTTGCATGTCATGGATTCGGATTAACTTAGAGAAGAGATAATGGTGAATTACAGCTGTTGTCAGCAAAGGGAAATGTTGTGAAATTAAAAAGTAGTTATATTTTGAAAAATAAATTACAATCCTGGGAAAGAAACAACTCAAGGCAAAGCAAATTAGGAGTAACATGGAAATAATATCACTTGGCAACTTGCAAGGGTGGAGGTCATGTTAGAAGGTCCCAGGACAGCCTATTCATTCTTCTGTAGTGTTTTTTGTTCCTAGTTATTTGTGGTTTTCTCTTTTACTAAAATAGGGCTACAAATCATGCTTGATGTAATTTCCCATAGAGGCAAATCAGGCTGAAAAATATTTTATCTTTTTTAAACTATACAGTCAATTTGTGGTGGTTTGAAAGAGCTGGAACTTCAGTTACTGGTATTACTTTAAAAGAAAAAAAAAACAAACAAAGAGATGTGGCAAAAGGGAATTGAGCCCATAGATGTGTAATAGCAGGCGAAAGATTGTTTCCTACTCTGAGCAAGGCAAGCCTTCTGTGAAAGGTTTTATGTAATTTTCTTTGGCTGAACAAAGCAGAGAATACTTAACAAAATTGCCATTTTTAAAATCTAATTGTGAATACTCAGCATGCTGTGATCATACACTGTGTAATGGTGTTTGCAGTGAATAAATTGCTGTAGATAGTATAATATAAATAACTATTTTGTGCATTAAGAAGCAGTTCTCTTCATGATGGTTTCTATCTCAGGAATGCTCTGAGGACAGGACTTTAGAGAATAAAAGCATCAAAGTACTCTTTGAATAATACCAGTCTGCTAAAGCACTAGGATATTTTTAATAATTTTTAGCAATATTATTTAGAAGTGAATAACAAAATCAACTAAATGATACTTACTTTGGTCTTAATCTATTTGTTATTAATACTGTGGCTCAAACTTGCTGGTTTTAAACATAGCTTAAGCAGTTTCACTGCTTCAGCCAATAATTTTTAATGGCTCCTGTGATAGGAGGGCAGATAAAATGTATCACAAGAAAAAAGCATTTGCCTCATACAGACCTTGGGCACATTGACTTGGTGTGCTGCAGGTTTGTTGCAGGAAAGAAAGAGGCAGGAAGCCCCAAAGTTAAACTGCATCTCATTTCGGGTGATAAAGGGAGCTCTAGAAATACCTTGCTAAAACTACAGAAGACTGACAATTAAAAAATGCTGCACCATACTGAATTCCAGTGGTCTCAATAAGAAGCAACATCAAGCAATACCCTGTAATACATTATTGCTCTTTTGGCAGCTCATTGGGATCAGTTTCCCTATGTGTTCTTCCAGTCAGGCATACCACAAACATACTGATTCCAAAGTGTACGTGAAAATGGTAACTGGCTTCAATAAAAAGCACATAAAACGAGCAGGATATAACCACTTTGAAAGAATTGCAGAATTAGTTAGAAAAATGTCTTAATATCCTCCTTCCCTTACTGCTTGCCTAAAAGCACTTAAAAAAAATGTTTCCTAATGTAAGATGGTCTCAATCAGAAAACTGAAAGAACTGGAAGAAAGTCTGATTCAAATTTTTCAGCTGAATTCTCTCACTGCAGTGGTGTGAGTGATTTGTGTGATGTGTCTCTCTCTGCCAAAGCCTTTCTGAGTGACAAGTGGCCCAGTGACTTCAACCTCAGTGTCCATTGTGAATAATGAAGTCTAATGAAAGATACATACTCAGAAATCATGCTTATCTCATCTAATAATATAGATATTTCAACATACTGAAGACATAAATTCCCATTTATATTGAAGGGTGACCAAAAATACTGGATCTAACATAGACCCAAATTCAAGTGTTAGGTCACGGTAAGACAAGATTTTTCACTAATTATTTGGTCTATTTAAAGTAAAATGAACAACTCCTTTAAAATGTAAATATATATTATTAATTTACTTAAAGACATAATTTAATTAGAGTATTTAGAGTAGATCTCTTGGGCCTTGAATTTAATGCTGAAAAATTTCTAGGTTTGGTCTAGATTATGACTAGTAAGAACCCATGAGCATCTTCCAATATTTTAATAATGACACTTCTTTGCACTATCTAGGTGAAGAAATTGAGATTATGATAGTTTTAATAAAATAATTAATTGATTAAATGAAAAGGAAGAATTTAGGGGTTTTCAGCAGATTTGGTGGGGGGGGGAAGACCTTAAAAATGTCATGCATTCTAAAAATGGGTGCTTTAGTTCTTTAGGTAAATTTAAGTCATCAATAGTATAGCCCAAGTAAGGACTTATCTCTGATTCTGAAAATGTTTATTTCTTTAATTGTTCTTTCATTTCACTGCCTGGAGACTACCCTGCTAATTTTATTCATAGCAGAGGTGTTATTAACCATACAACAGTGCTCATTGCCACAGGCAGTCTCAGTGCTCGCTGCTCTTTGTTTTTGTTTTGTGGAAGTGTATTCTTTTGGCTGCTGTGGCAACTGTTTATTACATACATTTACCAAAGTACCTCCTGATTTCACTGTAGCATCTGGGTAAGCAGCTGTGACTCCCTTTCCCTTCCCTACACCACTGTTGCTGCAGCTCCCGCTCTGCTTGCTCTTCATTTTCCAGGGAAGGAAGGAAACAAAATTACTGTACTGTAACAAATACCCCCTATACCATTTTTCACCCCCTCCTCATTTTTGGAAGAAGGTGAGAAAATAGCAGGATGTGTTGATGGCTTTTGATGAGAGAAAAAGAAGCAGGGTGTTAGGAAGAGTGGGATCTGCACGTACCTGAAGTGAGGAAGGATGGACCATGATGAAGAAGCAACGAATTGTCATTGTGCAGAGAGAGGGTGGGGGAGAAACCACCCCCAGGCAGAAACTCAAAAACGCATGTACTACAAAGAACAGTAGTCAGGAACAAGGGAGTAATAAAGCTCGAGAGGTAGTGCATCAGGTGTGCTTACAGGTTGGAGAGGAGAGAGTGCTGGGACAAGAGCAAAAGAAATTCAGCAGGTAACCTGTACTGCTGGCGCTGTCTGTATCCTAATATTGTCTGTATCCATTCCAAAGTTACAGAAACATGGCAGTGGCTCACAGGACTGTGATGCCACTGCTTCTCAATGGCACTGGTTTTGCATTTTGTTGAATAGGGCTGGGTGAGGTGTGCAGGTGGGTCTGAGTCCCCTGGTGATGCATCAGCATGGCTGCTGCTGATTTGCTTCTTCCCAGACTGAGGTTATCCAGCACCCACTTCCCCAGCACAACCCCACTGCTCGTCTCACGGCTGTCACCAAGCACAAGGTCATCCTCGAGGTGTGCTGCAGACCAAAGCAACACTTTTTCATAGAACCAGTTTCAGTATTGGCACTGTGTTCAAAACACAGAGCAGAGGGTATACGGGGTTTATTTTAATGAGGCTTCATATCTGCTTCTCAAGAGATGTGTCTCATTGAAAGCTGAATCTGCAGTCTTCTGGTTTGTCACATCCATCTTCTCCCCTCACCAGCAGTGCTCTTAAATTATTTTCCCTCCTTATTTTCAATCTTCCAATACTTTTGTATCCACTTTGCCCTCTAGGCAAGTGGCTTCCCAGAAGCATTCGCAGAAGGCAGCTAGAGGCAGGATCTTCTCCTGCAGATCTGTTAGATGTGCAAGAAATGAGGTTGCAAGAAACGGTGTTGTAATACTTACAGATGGAGATCATTCTGTAGTGAGCTTCTCTCCTCAGAGGGAAAACTCCTAAACATTGAAGCCAAAGCTCTGCACAGTAAAAGAAAAGGAAGAGAAAGAGCCTTGCATGTATCCTTCTTCTTCCTACTGTCGTAAGTTACCAAGGGTAGTTGAGAGGGACTGCATCCTCCACAGACTGCAGGTAGGGCAGGGGAACCCTGGTCCTGGTGTGTGTTTCTGTGTGCTGAGGCAGTTCAGATGAGATAATGCAATAATAGGAGTGGGTTGCCGTAGACAATGCCACAGAAAGTGAGTCCATGGACGTTAGTATGATATCCTGCTTCTGCTTTATTCTTCCCTGTTATAAAGGATGAGGATAAAAAGGAACTTAAACTCACACGCTCCATGAGGATCTTTCCATTTCTTTCTGAGTCCTGAGGAATAGGAAGGCCTCCAACCAACATGCTTTCCTATTTTGTTTGGCCTGATCACTTCTCTGCCAAGCATTGTTCATGTATGAGATCTAGAAAACAGTTTAAGTTAAAATCCTACATGTTTTATGCTACAAGGTTGCCTTTCCTTGTGTTAAAGAGTATCCACTTTACTGGTGGGTACCAGCAAGATTCAGGGACCAAGAATGGAAGGGAAGACACTGAAATAATCATCATTTTCCACCTTACCAGAAGCACACTACAAGTTTATGCTACCTGCAGTCATAGACTCTGGGAAAGCATGTGACCCCTCATCAAGAAACATATGTTAGATTTAAAATAATAACATTATTTTGACTAATCTGTTTGATGTGACTACTTGAGAGCCAAGGTAGATATTTTTATTTTTTTTATTTTCTGTATTTTCTTTTGTTTTTTCTTTTAGTTATTCTCTGGAAATTAATACATTTATATACAAATAACAGCTAAAAATAAACTATACTTAAATAACTTCTCCAGATAGGTTTTCATCTGGTATGTGTATGTATCCATATTCATTCATATGGAAGCTGTTGTTTTCATACAACTCTCCTAATACATTATTTTGGATTTACTATTTTAGGATATTGTAAATGCAGGAAAAGCTTAGTGTTTATAATGCATTGCACTGGACAAGCAGTTTTTAGCAGCACTACTTTAGAGTGGCTGGCTGCCTAAAACATATTGAGGGAATAGAAAATACTCCATGTGGTAAGCATGTTTAAAGCAAAATTAATTCAGCTCTAGTAGCATTTGAAGTGTTTTGCTGATAACTGTGACTGATGTCCACACATTTCACCTGCAAGTATGTATGTGGGAAGCCATGGCAGAACTGAAATACAGGAGAGGCACAGGAGAGTGAAATAAAAAGAAGGCCATTTTGCATGTTTTCACTGTTTTGTCCTGAATTTCATACACTCGTATTGATGTCATTCTGGAAGAAAACTGGCTCCATGTCCCCCTATTCCAGCTCTTCCACCAAGCAAAGCCTCTGCAGTGGGTAAAATACAGTATTCTGTGGAGTGTCTCATCAGCTGTAGGGGAATAACGGCAGCAGTGAGCTGGGTCTTGACAAGCCAGTGGTGACATCAAGTCTCCAGGGGCTCAGCTGCCCCTTCTTGGTCCTATGTCACATATTCCACCTGGGAGGTAACACTGGAAACGTGGGGAGCACCAGTTCCAGAGCCACACTACAGCCTCTCTGCTGGTTCCTTGCTTGCCCCACGCTGCAGAGTCACTGGGCTGTCAGCATCTGCACTCACACCGGGAGGCTGCTCTGCTGGTCTGACAGCAGGGCTGTCCTCCCAACCACCTTATAGTTCATCTACTTCCACCTGGAGCTGCCCAGCCACCGTTTTCTCCCCCCTGGAGACAACTGCTGTAGCAGTAGGTTCGTGGCAGGCAGCACGTGTGTGCCCTGTCCCTGGGTCAGCTGAGTTCAAGACAGATTTAGTCTGCCCCTTGATGAGAGGGTGCACATCTGAATCCATCCTTCCAAAGATTGCAGAACTTCAGGCACTGAGCTGTTTGGTGCACTTTCTTTGAGATCTGTGGTTTGGTTGCCAGTAACTTTAATAGAGCTGGAATATAAATCATACTGAATGTAAAACATTTGGGCTACAGTGTGTCGGGCAGATATCCATGTAGAGAGAAGGGTAATTAAATCCTCTTGCATTTTAAACCTTACAGAATACGGCTCTGGCTGAAGTCTTGCACATATGGGAATTTTCTCTTGTGAAGCCTGCTCTGGTTGCCAGTAATGTGGATAAATAAAAGGCTTAACAATTAAGAAAGAAGGAAAACAAAAATAATACACCTGTCAAACTTTTTGTACTACTAATGCACAGGTGAAAAACCGTGATGCCTGTGCATGCTGTTGCCCTTAATAGCAGCTGTTGCCTGTGCACATGGGCTGGTATTTCACACGGCTGAACAGCCCTGCTGCCAGCAAGCACTCAGGCAGTGTCAATAGCAGCAGTCTTCCCACACTCCATACAATTTAAGCTATTCTTCAAATTAATAATAATACTTAATAAAGCTTCATCTCGCATTTGCAAAGAAAACCTTCAATTAATGTTAATCAGCATCCTCAGAATGTGATCAGGCTGGGCTTGTAGCTGGACGTGCCGAAACAGTTCAACTGGCAGATGGAGTGTTTTCCAACTATTCTAATTAATGACTGCTCATTTCAAATGTTAATGCAATTAAATAAATAGACAAAACAAATAAAAATAATATACAGTATGAAAAGGCCACTGTCAAAGAGAGTTCTGATCAAAAAAGTGAGCCTCACTCAAATCCAGAAAGGGCCCAACCATCCCCTCCTGGCTAAATAAGTTCTCAAAGAGCTAGGGCTAGCTATTGTGACTTATTTCCATCCATTTCTTTGGGAATGACATTTATATCACTTCCATTTTAACCTGCTGGCATCAACTGAGGCATTGCTTCTTTAAGTGTTAGAACATTTTCCTGCAGAAAATGAGAAGGGATTCCTTTCCCATATTATGGGCTTTTTTTTTTTTGGTGTAAGATTTAGACTTGCCTTGCTTCTTGTCTTTTCTATTTGAAATAATTGCCTGAATTTTTTTTTTTTTAAGAGTGTTATTTTCTATGAGTATTATATACCATACCACTGATGTAAGACTGCATTTGTTTGGGCTTATAAGAGTTCAATTAGCCCCTTAATGCCTAGTTCAGTCACAATTAAACCTTCCCTGTTGACTCAGGATTGGTCTTTCTAAAGGCAGTGGAGGTGGTTTTAATTATTCATTCTCTGGTTTGTTTCTTACAGCAGTCTCAGCTGTGCTTTATTATTCAAAGGTTAATGCAAACTGAGAACTGGGTAAATTAAATTTGTTTGGCAGCTAGCAACCTGCTGTATTATCGACGCTGTGAAATATGGATGGCAACACTTCTGCTATTGTGACACTTAAAAAGCCAGATTTTATCTTTAAAACAATTGCTAGTTTTGTTACTATGGCTGATAGAAAATGAACGTTCCATAATGTTACAGTCTCTCTAACCCATTACTGTTGAGAAAGCAAGGTAGTTTAGAAAGCCAAGAAGCATTAACAGCTATTACAGAAAATGGATGTTGGTACCATGACTAATGAAGTAGTCTGCACAGGACTAAGCCATGCAGCTGTATGCAGGGAATCGTGCAGTCAGAAGTTTTAATGAAGGGAGCCCACGGAATTGCAGGTGAAAGAGGGTTTTATTAACTTTCAGGGAACAAAACGAATAGTTGAGCAGTGAACATGACATGATGTCGTGTAATAATTGTATGCCTTGGGTACATTGTGAGGCATGGAGCATAGCCAAGAGCTTTCAGCTGTTCTACACACAGAGTTATTCCACAAACCCCTGTGTGCTGCAGGAACCTTATTGCAAACATAACAAGAATTGTTTCACAAGAAATACCTTAAGGCAATGCTACATCACTTACTTGAGATATCTACCAGCATTGCCTTCCTCTAAAAAATATTAACCACATATCTGGAAGTCACCATTCCAATTGATCCTGATTAAAATCAGGTCCTGTATCAGTGATTGGTATCAGCACGCTGTGAACAGAAAAGAAGTCTTCCTATGCCTTAAGAGGCCATCCTGAGCAAAATATGTATTTGTATGGGCAAGCATTATGTTGTATGAAAGGAGGCTGTGTTGGCTTTAGAGCAGTCATGCCCAAGGACTTCTTTTAGTTAGTATTTAATTTCATTATTTTCAGGAATTCACTGTACAGGTGAGAGATTTTTCCTGTTTCATACAGGATTGTGTTTTGTACATTTTAAATATTATTTCAGTATTATGTTTTTAACCGAGGACTTTGAATTAACATAATCCAACAGTTTAACCCATTTCCTGTTTATATTAAAGACAGGGCAATGATTGCAGAGTAAAGCAGCCTTCTGTACTAGTGACTGGAGACCTTAGGTTAGGAACAAGTGCAGCTGCAAGGTTGTTTGTACCCTGCTCAGTCTTTAGTACAGTCTGTGCTGTGTCATGTGTGTAATTACACTGCTACTGACTGAGGAGGTAGGTGGATGAGGAGGTAGGTGAAAATAGGATGGCTTGTGAAGCAAGACAGTGACATCTCAGCAAAGTCTCTATATCCTTGTACTGTGAATACTTCACATCTGCCCACTAAAATATTTGAGATAAGACAGTTGGGAATTTTTCTGTGCTCATTTGAATAATTTATGATGTGATTTTAATACTTCTTCCTGGCTGAATATATCACTTCTCTGACAGAGCTTAGGACGTCAGATGCATGTTTTATGGGGGACTAACTAAATGAATGTGATACGCAATTTTCGTTTCTGGTGTTAGAGCAAAACCAGCGGTACTGCTGGTAGAGCATAACTGATGCAGTATATCCTTGATTGTATGTGGTTATTATGTTATATTTTTGTTTTCTGTTTTAGTGCTGGACCCAAAGGAGACAACATTTATGAATGGAGGTCAACTATACTGGGGCCTCCAGGGTCTGTATATGAAGGTGGAGTTTTCTTCCTTGACATAACCTTTTCACCGGACTATCCTTTTAAACCACCCAAGGTTAGTAGAAGGATATTCAAAGTCTGATAGGAGTCTTCTCCTTCTGATATTTTTTAATGTGTATGTTGGTATATTATTTTAGGATGAAACATAAAACTTTCAAAGCAATAATGAATTTTTAAACTTGAGTCTTTTGATAGAAAGAATTTAAATCGCTGGCTAAAATTTGCTTGCATGCTGCCAGTATGGAAATGGATTTATTTATCACAAGGTTGCATAATTTCCAGTAGCTAGTTTTTAAATTTGGATTTGTTTGTAATGCAGAAGCACTTATATTTAACCTGCACCCTGTATAAGTAGCTGAAGATGCTTAATCTTTCCTGTTGACCCATATAATTCACCAGGCATGTATGGCTGGCTGGACAAAAGTATGCACCTATTTCACTAGCCCATATAAATTGCTTCTGCAGGTGCAAAATACACTCTTGTTACGAAGTTATAAGAAATTGCTTTACATCCGTTTTCTGTAAGAATGTGGAGATACAGCACCAAAGTCAAGAAACTGGAGTGACAGAGATTTACAGAGTTCCTTAAAGATTCTTTTCATAATGCTGTCTATAGTGATACCAACCAGAAACAGAGAATTGTATCAATAACATGGAGGTGACAGATCATTACCATGATCAACTTGAAATGTCAAACATGAAAAATCTACTGGCTAAAAAGACTGGAAAAACAGAAATGAGGCGGAATGTAGCAATACAGACCGTCATCTATAACCAACAGTAATAATTGCTGAGGAGGATATCAAAATGGGGCTTTATTGGATGATCACAGGATTATTGCAAACCACCTGCCTAATGCATTTATATAAAAGGCAAACATCCTCCTAAAATGCATCCTCTGGCCTGCAGAGTGAAGGAATTACCAATGTCAAATACAAGGTGTGTGGAGCACCTTATCTGGAAGACTGAATGCAAATCTTAAGACGCATGTTCACTAAGAGGAACAGAAACTGGGAAAAAAATTATCCTGCAGAGCTGTTAATAGAATCAAATAAATTGATGGGGCTGTCTTCCATGAAACAAAGTAAAAAGCTGAATTGTTCACCTTGCCCTTTGGGAGAGCGTGTCTGCAAGAGCCCCATGAAAGGAGCTATGAGATCAAAAAAATTTGCCTTCTTTCTGACACATTTGTGGAAGGATGAATGTGCCACGTTGGTCTATAATAGAAGGATATTGCATTAAAAGAGAGAGAAGTCAGTGTGAATGCAAAGCACTTGGAGTTCTGTAAATTGGACTTTCCCAGCCAGTAAACTAAAGATGGGTCAGTATAGCAGTACTGGAGATTGTCTAACTTTGTTTCCCACTTTTAGTGTTCCGGTTTAGAGAAGCCTTGAGGTCACTGAGAGGCCTTTAGAGGGGTTGTACACCTTCGTGACTGCACAGTTTAAGATTTAGGTGACTGTTGTTATACAGTGAAGGAAGAATTTAAAACTTTATAACTTCTCTTTCAGTTAGTTAAAGCTCTGGGCACACTGAGCTGGGGTCAGTCCTATTCTGTTCTTCCCCCTGTCCTGCTCTTCCTGCCTCCCCCCAGCCCAGCCCACTGGCTGTACAAGGTCTGTTTTAACAAGCCCTATTTATTTACTTCTTTCCTGGACTTAGTCTGTTTGCAGTAGCTGCCATGCAAGGGTTAGGTTCAGTTCCCCCAAAAAATTCAAATTATATTATTTAGGGGAAAGAATGGCTGTATGGTCTATAAAATAGAGCTTGGATTTCTCTCAGAGAACTAAAACTTAAGAGCTAGGTCTGAAAGACAGGTTACAGGGATGTCTTTTGTCGTTCTCTCTGTTGAATCTGTTGAGTCTTCAGGCAGTGTATGCAGTAGACATCCTTTTAAAATACAAGTTGAAGGTCCAGTTTGCTATTTCACCAAAAGGTAAAGTCTTTTTCAATCTGCACTCAGTTGTGCTTGGCGACTGTGTTATTTTGAGACATGAGTAATGCAGCTGTGCATTGCTTATTAATGAAATGTCAAGCAAAGAGGTGGTTCTTGTCCTGCTTCGTAATAGATTTTATTGTCTCCCTTTATCTTGATGCCAGTTGTCGTTGTAAGAAATGTGTGCATATAAATAATTTGAAAATGTACTGCTTGATAAAGGATAAGAGAATTGATGATGCCATATTGTATTACTAAAAGGCCAGTATTTATGATGAGGGAAATTGTCATCTGTAGGAAAGTAATGAGTGCCTGTGCACTGGGGACTAATGTCAGACATAACTGTGTTATAAGCATGTGTTGTACACATGGATTCTTATTCTATTCACTTCAGCCACAGTTCTAAATGACCCCTCTTTTCAGTCCAGCTGTATGACCTCTCAGACTGTTGCTATTTCGTTACACCTGTTGTCCAAACCCTATGAAACTCATTTGTAGGTAAAATAATTAGGGAAATCCCTTGAATAAAGCAGCGTGGGATGACCACTGCTTATCATGAGGTAGCTGCTGCCAGTGAGCATAGCTGGGAAAGGGTAGTTAAATATGTTCTCCCCAAGGTGATTTCTAGCAAAAGAAAGGTACTGAGTCCATGAAACATAACACATGGCCTCACAATATGGTGCTATCTGTGTCACTGGGTGTTGGCATCTCTTCTACTTCACCACAAGAGATCTGGGGTATTTTGTGCTATTCTCAGAATCACGGGTTCTGAAATCACCTTAGATTTTTTGTAATTATTTCCTAGTTTTTCTAGCTCCTTATGGCTCTAACATCTTAAAAAAACCTAGGGATAAAGTACAAGACTGTGAGATGTACTGAGAAAGACATAAAATGTATCCCGAGTGTTGGCAAGATTACCTCCCTGTAAGAACATAGCAGAAGAGGTCTAATTCCCATTTTTCACAATGATTGAATTTATAAATTACTCCTGAGATTTCTGTGGGCCATTTTCATCCCTCATTCACTATGAAGTAAGGAAACATTTAAATGAGTACTGTCAAAATTGATCTTCCAAAAATGTGACCACAAAAAACCTGGGAAGAAACAGAAACTCTATTTCCCAGATGCAATTACTTGACCCAGCCTGAGGTTCCAAAGGCAAATTCCCATGTCATATAATGCAGTTTCTGTTAAGGGGCGTAATCTACAGGGGGCCTAATCCACAGTGTGTTAAAATCTGCAGAAAGATCCCTTGTCCTTATCTATTGTCTTATGTTGTGCACTCTGTTACCATGCATGTGTATGTCACACATGGATTTTGAGGAGGGCAAAATTATTTTTAAAATAAGAAAAATACATTAAAAATGGGGTTTGGATACATGTCTTTTATTTTTACTACCATCATTAAAATATATTTGTGGTGTAACCACTGTTTGATTTGTATTACACAAAGTACTTCATGTTTTCTGAGGGATCCAGATTGCATCTATAAACACTGTTGATGCCTGTTCTGATCACTGGGCACCCTGTTGCATGTTGGAAAACATTACTTAAAGTAAAATACAGAGACTACATTTGCACAAGAAGTTAAGATGTTCTACCTATATTTTGGTTTTTCTTTTTAACAAATGTACAAAGTAATTTTCATCTGCTCTTCTAGATAGTTAATCTGCTTTTCTACTTTACCTTTATCACATAAAAGAAAGTGAATCACTTTCATTCGGGTTTTGTTTAACAAAGAAAAAGTATCCATCCAAACTTTCACTTTTAAGTATTTCATCTGTTTTTGTAGCATCCAACAATCTTAAGATTATCAAGATTTATCTCTATTTTCCACATTAGTTCTACTGTGTGGTCCAATTCACATTTCAAGTTTTGTATAGCAACACATCACTGTCATCAGCTTTCCCTTCCAGTCTGCACCAACAAGTCTTTTCCCTATGGATCCAGAGTTTTCTTCTTGTCTGTCCTAACCTGTCAGTGTCTTTCCAAAGTTAAACTGTAAGCATAGCATCAAATTCAGTTACTCTTCACCATCACAGAATATTCCATGTGGTAAGTCAGAGTATAATTTGCTCTCACACTTTTAATTTCTTCCTCTTTGAAGTCAGTCTGTTTCAGTATTTCAGCTTTGTCACATGCCTTGAAACTGGACTCCGAATTTTTTGAGCCAGAGGTCACTGACCTTTTCAGCTCTGCTTTCCTTATAAATCAATGGCATTTGGCTTCACTCACAATTGCAGCACACTCATGCAGAGGAGGGAGTTGTTCTTTCCCCAAAAAGTTTATCTCTGTGTGACCAATTCAGCTTGAGTAGGAGTGATGGAGGGCCAGCCCAGCCTAACTCTGATTTAGCTCTACAACCAGAAAACAAGATTTTTAGAACAGCTCATCTGAGAACTGACAAATTAGCTTTGGCTTTCTGGGAGGCTCTAATCAATTAAAAATATTTCCTTGCCTCCACTGTGAGGAGGCTGCTGTAGGACTGCAGAAATGAGCTGAGCACCTCGTTGGCTGAGTCAGCAAGACAGCGGGCAGGCTGCACGGTCGCCATTCTCCTCTCGGCCGCATCCTCAGCATCACATTGGTTTTAGGGGATGCCAGATGATAGGAAGGTATGGAACACACAAAGTGAGGCATAGATGTGGTTATGAGCTCACTTTCTGCTAAAGGCCAGATGCTGCTGAGGCTTCAGTCTTGGTCACAAGGTGAGGTTTCACTCCAGCCCAAAAATACAGCACCTCCCTGGTAGTGTAGTGGGCTGAAAAATAGGCAAAGCTGCCCCCTGTTCATAGCAAAAATGAATAAAAATGCTCAGATGACCTGCCAAGGAAATAACCTTACATTTTTTCAGTGGCTTAATGACCCCCTTAACCTTTTTTAGAAATACCTCTGAGATTTCTTTTTCCTGCTAACTATCTTCCTTTCATCCTTAATGCATTCAGACAGTTCACCCCTTGGCTTTAACAGGGGAAAGCTCTCTTTCTCATGCTCCTTCTTTGGGGTATTGAATGGGATCTGTCTATGCATAAATGTTCCTTGTGGGAGAGGGTGGGTGTGTGTGTATCTGTGGGTGTACATGTATGATTATATATGTATATGTTCACCTGTATTTGAGTAAGGGGTATCACATCTTTTAGTCAGCCTGATCTGACAGAAAGAATTTCAGCTCAATTTCTGTCCTTGGTCCACGTAAGAAATCAGTGAATTCCCCAAGTATGCAAGGTTTTTATTTGAGATCCTTTAAAATTTAGCCATCGCTACAAATTTAACACTTCAACTTTGTGTACACTACACACCTGAAGGAAAGGCAATAATTTCATTATCCTGCATAGTGCCCCTCTGGAGCAGGAAGCCTTGACAAATAAGGAAGCCATATCAGTCTTTTGTACAGGTGTTTGTAGAAAAATTAATGCTTTTCAAGAGAACTTGTCCCCCAGGAATTGTCAGTGCAGTTGTGTCTGCATTTTCATCAAGAATAATCTTTATTAATAACTTCAACTCTCATATTTGACTACGTTCAGTCTATTACAGTGTCAATTCAATTTAGCTGTGGCTGATACAATATGGATATATCTATCATTATCCTAGTACTCTGCTAGCTTTATTTTTGAATTTGAGTGATTTATAAAATCTCTTAATCCCAACTCTACAATTAATCTTGCTAGGGACTTTAATCTCAGTTGACTGAAAAATGGTTCATAGGACTTGAAAGCTGCAATATGCTAAATCACCTCTAAATCAAAATAACAGAAAATTCTGTTTCTTCCATGTAAATCTACCATGCCTATTGACTGTATGAAAAACCATTCTCAGCACTTGAAAGCCTAGGTGGTTTAAATCAGGTGTTGGACTGCAAGGGGAGGAGGGCTTTCCTTCTTAAATATAATGCACAATGTCTATAGAATCTGATCTTAATGGCAATATTAAACATCTCTTCCAGTTTTTTTATACATAATTGTGCTATAGCACTAATCTCAATGCACTAAATATCCTTAAGTGGAATTCTTTTCCTGTGGTAGGCACTTTCAACCTATTTTGTAAGTTCAGCCTCATGTCTGAGGGGCAATTCTGTTTGTTCCTGGCTTCTACTCTACATATATGAACATCACACTTGTTTTCTGTGTGATTGGCTGGTAAGGACACTTTTATCTGCAGTGTAATAGAAAAATAGTGCTTACATGAGTAGATGCAAAAAAATAAGCATTCCTTGGTATTTCTATCCTAAATTATTGGAATGAACCTTACACAGTAGACATGAGCTTTAAATGGCATATATCACTAGTAACACAATTTACCCTTGAAGCTCTAAAATTCCTGAAGTACAGCCCATTTGATCAACCCCTTTTTGCCACCTCTGCAACCCTGATGCAGGCAGGGCTTCAGTCTACCTCCTCTTGCCCCCCTTCCCAGGTGTTGCCATTGTAAGGGTAGCCTTCAAATGCAATGGTCTCCTGTCACCCTTACCCCTCACATTCATTTGCCTCGTCATACTTCTCTCATAGCCTCTGTCACATCCTATTAGCTCTCAGTGCTGTGCTGTGCTGCTCACAGCTTTTTTCAGCTGCCTGAAAAAACCCTGCAGCCCTCCCCATCCTCCTCCTCCCGCTGGTGTGGCGGTGCCTCACCCGGCGCGTTCCCACAGCACTGCCTCCCACGGCCCCTTTGCTGTGCCTCTCTGCTCCCTTGTTCTTCTCACCCAGCCTTTCTATTTGCATCTTCTCGCTGAGAGCAGCCCAGGAATCCTTCATCCATGACAATAAATGGAGTTGGCACGTTTTCCCAGCAAGTGAAGTCTTTGAGTGTTCGCAGGCAGAACTCAGATGCAGGAGAGTCTTTAAGAGGGAGAAATGGACAACCTACCTACCACCAGCAGGCCATTGTCAGAGCCAGCAGGATCAGCCCAAATCCTGCTCTTCTCAGAGCAGCTCTTCCCTGGCATGTGAGCTGCAGAGTGCAGGTCCCACGCTTGCACCACCTGCAGGGGAACAGTTTGTTCCATAGGTCACATCCCTGGGGTGCCCCACCCCTGGAAGTGTTGAAGGACAGGTTGGATGGGGCTTTGAGCAACCTGGTCCAGTGGAAGGAGTTCCTGCCCATGGCAGGAGGGTTCGAACTGGATGATCTTTAAGTTCCCTTCCAACCCAAACTGTTCTGTGAGTCTGTGATGTCTTCACGTGACGCTGAACCAGCGTGCAGTGGTACAGGGCTCTGGACAGGGCAAACCCAGGTGGCTGCTTAAGAAACTGTAATGTCTCTCAAAATGTGAGATTGAGAGTTTTAAAGTGAAGGACACAGATGTGAGCAGAATTATGTTAGGCTGAAGAGAGACTCAATAACTACAATTTATTGTGAATAAATGCAAGATATGTATTTGATAAGGCAGCACCATGTAAATCTCTGAGATTTCCTTTAAATTCATTAATCTGATAATTCTTCTAGTAACTGGCAAATTGAATTGCTGATGATTCTTCTAATGAATAGTCTCCTTATTCACTCTGTTTATAATACACTAATTCATATCAGTAGCTTCTATTGATTTATTTAGTCTTGATGTAAACAGCTCTATCCAGCTAAACTCCTCCTGTTTTCCTTCACCAAGACTTAGGTGGTTTATAATTTCTTCCAATTTCCTATGAATACCCAGTACATGAAGCTCTTTAAGAGGACCTGTAGAGGCACCTTATGGGGAATATCTTCTGCCTCACAGCAGTGGTTTTCGTACTTCTTGTCAAATATATTTTCAAAAGACAACTTGCCTTGTCTACTGGATATTTCAGAAACTACATAATTCTGCTGTATCAGGCATGTTTTACTACTACACAAAATCTGTGTGATCTAAAAATACATAATATGTCAATGTTGTTTCTTCTCTTTTACACACACACAGATAAATATACACAGATGTGAGAGAAAGAATTTTATACCTATCATTACTATAAAATGAGAGCAGATGCACTGATCAGGACAAAAAACAACTAGTTTTGGAGTCAGTCTGCATAGGACTTCTCATGTAGGGAGTACCTGAATACCCCAAAGGCTGTTGGAATTGGGTGAGGAAGAAAAGGCCCCTGTTTCTTAGAATAAAGTCTTGTGCCTGGAGCACCATGCAGAAGCATTCTAGCGAACTGAGAGAGATGTACACATAGGACAGTACAGCCTGCATGCTTTAAACTTCAAAAAGGAGGATTTATTAAATGGCCAGTAAATCTTAAAAAAAACTCACTCTCTTATAAAAGAACTTTTTTGCTGACTTTCCATATAGAACTACTAATTGTAAGAAAGATTATGCTGATTATATGAAAATCATTTTATAAAAACTCATAGCAACTTTGTCAGAGAAAGCTTTTGATGCTTGGCATATTACCATCTTGTTTCTATTCTGGACATCCCTAACCCAAAGAGTAATCCATTTCCCTTGTCCTCTCCTTCTCTTCCTTTGTTTTCAGAAAACTTTGTACCATTTAGGATTTTTTTTTTTATTTGCCCTTTTAGATACATCAAAGATTATCAAGGTCCCTTTTTACTTTTCCTGCTGTTAAACCTGTGTGCAAAATGAGTGCATTTACATAATATAGATGCTTAGTGCTGCTGTGCTTGTTCAATAATTTTTCCTCTGCAACAGCGTTCAGTGAGACAGTCTGAGTAGTTACTCAGCTTCATAATTACCATGAATATAATGAATAGTTACTCACATTGCATATTGATTCATTTTCAGCAATATTAAAGGTTAACTCATGTGGATGCTGTTGCATCCATTTAAATTGTTACCACTTTTGGCTGCTGCTGTCTCACATGCATTTTGCCAAAGAAGCACAGCACAGTTTGCATATCAGACTACGCTGTAGGTCAAGCAAAAGTAATCACAGTTTATTATTTCCTGCTAATGCAGATACCATATATTTTCCTTCAATTAAATAAATTATATCTGGTTTTTACCAACTAAAATTAGATGTAAGATAGTGTTTTGAAAACTGGATGAAGCTCATTTCTTGGTGCAAAGTTAAAATGTATTTTTTAATAGCAAGCATCATATAGTCAGTCATTTATTATGCACTTTTTATGATAAACCATTAAGTACCTCTGCAGTTGTTCCTGTGCATGCCACAAGTCTGTACTAACAAAATGGAAATGCCCCCCCTGTTTTAGAAGGGCAGCCTCAGTGCTCATAGATAAATGAAGTGCACTCTGGAAGAAATTAATGGGTGCTAATGAATACAAAGGTTATTGCATGAACATTGTGTCATTCAGACCTGTATATATTTTTCATTTAGATGGTTCTTGAGTATTCTTCTCATATGACTAAAGAGTGTAGGCCCGATCTTGTTGTTATTTTCTCTATCTGAGCAGACAAATGTATTTCTCATAAAGTCTGACAAACTGAGATGGGAACAACTTACTCTCTCCTGAGCTCTATGAACATCATCATAAATGGCACCATATTTTTTAATATATATATATAACCTTTTCTGTATGCAGTACAACTTCTTCCACTTCAGCTAGTGCCACTGCAGTTTTATTAAAGCAGAACTCCTGGGGAATATTTGAGGAAGACAGAAATTTCATCTGAGGCAGGCATGCAGGATTCCGTCCTTGTAAGAAATGAAAGGTCTTAAAAGGAACTTTCCAAAATCGTGTGAATGAGAGCCCTGGGATCTCAGCTCTGGTTTCAGTGTTAGCTGAGCAAAAGGAGTTTGTTTTTGTTTATTCTCTTGCTGGCTCTGGGAATCTTTCCTCTCTCTTTACACAGTCACCAGGCTCCAGTGGCTGAGAAACAGGAGGTGAGGGTTTGAACCCCAACAGGCTGACAAAAGCAAACCCTGAGGGCACACTGTTACCCCTTGCATGTAATTTGTAAAACCGGGGACCATTTCTTCCTCCTGATATGTTTTTGAAGAAGACTGCAACTGAATTCAGCAGAGTCTGAAAGTGTGTGAGATGTCTGTGGGACGAGTCCTAGCAGAGCTGTGGTGCCTTTACATGCTTCTCCCTGAGTCCCACAGCAAAGGTTAAGCAATTCATGGATACCAGGAACCATACTGACTGTTTGGTTTAGACTTTGATGCAAAAGAGAGATAGTAAGTTACTTTAAGACTACATCATGCTGAAAAACTGGTGTTTAAAATCAGCCTGAGATACAGAAATTATTTATCTTGTCTTCAACCAGTTGCCTCCAATCACTCAACTGAAATCCATCTTCATTTCCTCTTTCCAGGTTTTATATTTATATTTTAAAACAGTCTTTTTTCAGTCCTAAAACTTACTCAGTGAACAGCCAGCCATAGCTTTACATGTCTGGCATTCAGATGTAGATAAACAGATGAGTTTATTATTGTTTATTGTTTACTTCCAGAACTGACTGAATGTGAATTCCTTATCATTAAGGAATGATTGTAGGAATGTTTGTAGTACTCACAGTTTTCAGAACGTAATCCTATTTTTCCCTATTTCCCATAATTCACATTTTCCTGACCTGTACTTCTATTCAACAAAAATTAGGTACACTCTTTAAATTCCAGAATGAAAGAAAATAAATCCATAGAGAACACTTCTTGTTCAAGAAAACCCATAAATTGCTTCTCTACCATTCAATTGTCTGAAGATAACTTTGCCTGTACACCCACACACTCCCTTGAGCCCCTGCATGGGATTGTTTAGGTGTTTTCATTAGGAGATAAATGGAATTAGAGTGCACCATTTAGAGGAAACATTTAAGTGACATCAAAGGTAAAAATATGGCCATAACACAGAAAATGCAGCTCCCTTGGAATGCTTTTATCACATGGTTTCTCTCTACATGTGTAATAGGAGGACCCTGCATAACCTTATAATGTAGGTATGACAAGCACAACATCTAAAAAGTTACATGTCAGCATTTCCCACATTACCAGCAATTTGGGGCAATACATGGATGAGGAAAGCAATGTGTCATCCCATTTGTACTCTGCTGCTTTGGGGTAAAAACTCTGTTACCTGCTGCCTTCAGGCCACAGGTTCCAGCGTATTAAGGCTGGCATGAATACAGTTTCTTCTACAATTCTAAACACCATGATTCTTTTCATTAATTAATTGAATTGATTTTTCAGCATTAAAATTAATTAATAAAATATAATGTATTGTCATTATAAAACAACAAATATGTTGATGGTTTAAATATTTAAAATGCCTCTGTCTGAGGCAGGCATTTTAAAGTGCACTGGCATGTTTGGCCAGGCAGTGACATTGTCAGTGGTGAGCAGCACACCTTATCTTGCCTTTCTCAATGTCACAGGTTTAATATGTGCTTATAGCAAAAAAATGCTACTTTTCAGGTCTAAGCAATTTCTAAAAACAGCCTTCCAGCTGCACACAGGTGTAGTGCCACAGACATTTATCCACCAGGTAGCCTGAGATGCTGGTAGAGTGTTGAACAGTTCATGAAAGACATGAACTACCTCCATTCATCTCAGTGGCTCTGAATCCTGCCAAATTCCCAGTGTCCTTGCTTCAGTGCTTCAGAAGCAGCTGAGGCAGTGGAACGTGTGGCTGTGTCTGTCCTCTCTGCTGGCAGCAAATCAGTTACAGATTAAAATACCCGCTCAGATCGATGACCTTCTCTGAAGCAGGTTACAAGCTCAGGCTGACCTGTCCATAAATGTTTTAGAGGGTACAACATAATCTGTACAATGGACTCAGTGTTTGCCCCACTTTCAGTAAGGCCACACACATCTTATTACTCAGTGTGTTTAGATGCCACTGAATAAAGTCCTCAAATTTTTCACTATGGAAATATAGGGAAGCACCTTTGTTGAGGTAAAATACTTAAGCATAAACTTTATTTCAACAGTGTACTGAAAAGTTAGCATAGAATACTTAAAATTAAGCAGCTGTTTGCCTGAGTCCTGGGACATCCTGCTAGGAAGCAGTCATTGATGCACTTCTGACGGGAGTATAAGAGTTCCTGGAGGTAACTTACCTGGGGAATTAATGAGCATCTGCAATTCACAGGGTGGTCCTCCACACCATTTCCTCTCTGGACACTTTTGACATGCAGTTTTTGTAAGGTAGTCTATGCTTTCTGTGCGTTGGTGACCTTCCTTGTACAAAATAGCTTCCCTTTGTAGACAAATATTTCATCTTATCATCAAATGATAATTCTTCAAATAAATAATTTTCTTGATCTCACAGACTTCATTCCCTCCAAATGCTGAATATGCTTGGGCTTCTAATGAAGGGGAGAAAACAGATCACCTGGCTGTAGCATTTGGATTAATTGAGATCATTGTGCCAGAAATATTTTAAATTCTCTTAGAAGTCACAGAAGTGAAGCACTTGGGCTGGGAAACAATAAGCAAAACCACAAGTGAAGGAGAAGAATCAAAGAACCTATAAATATGTAGGATATGGAGGGGAAAACTGTCAGATTATGCTATTAATTAGCAGTACCTTTAGATATAGATGCATTTAAAAACTAATGAACTTGCTTAGTTGGGCTGTTTGGCACAGAACTCACTGGTGCATGACAATGGGCTCCAAAAGCATTTTTCCAGATTTATGTGGAAGAGTACTTACGAGAAAAAGTATTTCTTGTTCAATGCAATGTTTTAATACCATAAATCTACTACCATTTGTTTCCATTATTTTGTCAAAGCTTCTTGATTTAATCCAAAGGGGCAGAATTTTCCAGTGTGCTAGAGAATGATTTTTTAAATTATTTTTTTAATAGAAGTAAACCAGGCACCATATTATTTCACTTGTATTCTCTTTTCTGCTTGCTAAGTGGCCTGATAATCCCACTCAGATCACTGAGATCTCTGATGCTGGAGAAAATCAGAGGAGGAGCACACTTGTCACCAGTCTGCATTGCTCTCCAGCCACGGGGCTGTCTGTGGTAGGGCAGGGATGGGCGTGTGAGCACTCCTAGCCTGCATTAGAGCTGTCCAAGTGCAGTGAAGAGCAGCAGCTTCCTCCCCGAGTCAGGGTGTGCTTTGCCTGCTGTTGTCTCCTGCCTGCCCAGCCCCTCTGCTGGCAGGGCTGTTGCTGCTGAGGTAGATGTCTGAAATTCTTCATCTTGGCTTTAGATTTTATGAACGTCATTGAAACCATCTGGTTGGATTTGTTGTTTGGGTAGAACTGATGGACCAATTAGTCCTTGATGAACTCCATGAGGTGGCTTTTTTCACATTGTTCCTTCTTATCCAGTAGCCCCAGTATCCATTCTGAGCTATGAATTGAACTTTCATAGCTGAGTTTCTTTTAAAATAAAAAGCCTGTGTCTTCAACTTGAAGAAGAAGGACATTATTCTGGGCTAAAATAATCTCCTTGGTTTGTTACCTATAGGATCACCTGGAAGACGATATAAAATGGATACAGAATGCATCAAAATAAACTACCAAAAAACCCAATAAGCTTTGTAAACAGTCCTACTGATAAAAATGTAACTTGAAATTTGGAAATAAAAGCATTTTATCTGAGCAGCCTTTCTCAAAAATATTTCCCTTTAATTTTTTCAGGAGTCACTGCTGTGATGCCTCCACATTTTTTTTACAGCTTAATCTATTGCGTCAAATGATGAACAGATGAAGACAGTAGAATAATCTGTCTTGTTCTGACTCCCTTCAAAGGGTGAAAGAGCTATGGACCTGAGTTATGAACGCTGTCCAGATCAGGGGCTGGAATAGCTTTTTTTGGCTGTATATAAAATAATGAGATTGATGAGATCAAGGCAAGAGGAAGCTCAGAAGATGTGTCCCATTCTCAGCCTGCACAAACCAGTTTCACTGCTGGCCACAGATGCAAGAGGCAGAGTTTATTTCCTTTATTTTGTCTTGCCCAGTCTTTAACCAGCAGCAGCAGAGTGCTGTCATTTCAGCCTGGAAAGCAGAATGTTTGCTCCCATAATTTCTCATTGCTTAATGATTGTGTAATTATTGGCTTGGCCACTGTTGTACTTAGCCACGCTGTCCTTTCCAGGTAACGTTCCGGACAAGGATCTACCACTGTAACATTAACAGCCAAGGCGTCATCTGCCTGGACATTTTAAAAGACAACTGGAGTCCAGCGTTAACCATTTCTAAAGTTCTCCTCTCCATCTGCTCCCTCCTCACAGACTGTAACCCGGGTAAGATGAATTTACTTTCCTCTCCTCGTTCATTCATAGTTCCCATTTGGTCAGCTCACTAAGATGTGCTCTGGTTTACTGGTACCTACTGAAAAAAATGCAAAAATGTAAATTATAAATGCCATTCATATAAGTAGTATAAAAAGAAAGCAGAATTTCAGGAGATCAAGTGCAGTTCTAGTACTGGAGAATAATTTTTTTTTTTAAATTCAGAAAGTTTGATCAGTAGAAAATACCTTAGTATGCACTAATTTGGATATTGCAACCAGGATATTACTACCAAGAAATATTAATGAGTTAATAAATATTGAAAAGGAAAGCTTTCATTTAAATATGCTGATAATGTGGTCTCTGAAAAGAATATTAATAGCGCTGACAATGACAGATGCCTAACGCAGACTCTACAAATAATGAAAATTGGTTTAAATGAGGTTTATTCAATATCTTGGGCAGTCAGCATGAGTATTCAAAGCAGGCTGTCATTCTTATTAACTAGCATAGCACTTAACCTCTCCCCTCAGCTCTTTTAGATTTGTTTTATGCCATTGACCACTAGATCTGTAATTTCCACTTTCTCGTACCCTATTTACCAATGCATACTGTAGCCTCAGAAAATCACAGTATGTAGAAATTACTAAAGAATCATTGAATAAAAATTATGTGATCTGTTTATATGTCATGAGGGTTGTTGCTGGCTTGTTTTTTATTCTACACTTCAATATTATTTTTAATTTGCCCAAAGGGCTAAATATTGCTTTGAAAACAGCAGAATGTGAGATTCTGGCGTAATCAGGGGCTGACTCGAATGCTGTAATAGAATATTTAAATACTTCAAAACTCAGAATAATGTGAGAGCGGGCAAAAATGTGATTAACTGCTTTTATTTTCATGTGGGTTTGTTACTGTATAGAACACTGAAACCTGTGGTGTTCCTTTCAGCTAAGAGCTGGAGTGATAGAGTGTTACCATTTTAGGCACATTTATTTCAGGTGGATTGAATGCTCTCTGCTAACGTCTGTGAAAGATTGATTTCTGTTAGTGTTTGGCCAAAAATATGAAGAAATGTCTGTAGGTAGTCAGGCAGATAGATGACAGAAGTGTAAAAAAACCAAATTCATATTTGCTCATGTGTCTTAGAGACCAGGTAAAGAGCTAGAGACACTGCAAAGCTGTGTAGAGATTGAGAAATGGGCAGTAAATACGTGCTCTCTTGTGGTCACCTCTCCTTGGAGGGATACAGTCATCTTAAAAGTCAGACACTTTCCAGCAGTGATAGGAAATTTAGAAATTCACTGCTTCTGCCCTCTCAATCTTAAATCCTCACAGATGCTGTCAAACAACAGTTTTAGCGTATCAAGTGTTTAAGAGGAATACTGGAAACAGTCCTCCATATTGTATTATCATGTACAACAGGTTAACATACCAAAAATGGGAAGTTTTCCCATTTAGCCTCTTTCAATTAGCAGCCATAAGTATTGTCCTGATGCTAGTAAATAAAACAACTTTATGATGCTTCATTTGCAAATCTTCTCTTTAATTATGAAGTTTTGGATTTTGTCACTGCTTCATAGTAACATTTTCCTTTTTTTGATGAATTAACACAATTTTTTAATTTGTATTCCGCTCTCACAAGGCACTGATGGCAGGTATTTCTGAACTGCTGAGTCATTTTTGCCTTCCTTGGAAATTTCCTGTTTCGTGCCAGATGCTCTTTTTATTTAAAAGTGAACTTTGAATGTTAGTGATGTACAACAGAAGGTTTGCAGAAATACTTTTCCTTACTTTTTCCTTACTTTTCACATTGCCTTATACGTTGCAGTTGTGCTGCCTGGCCCATTATTTTTTGGGACATTATATTATTAAAAAATTATTGGTTACCTGCCATCGGATGGATGGATGGATGGATGGATAGATAGATAGATAGATAGACAGACAGACAGATAGAAAGAAAGATATATCACTGTTACATATATAATTGAAATATACTGCATATATGTACACATAAGTAGCTGCAGAAAAATGCATATATCTATTTTCCTCTCTGTCAGCTGGGAGTAATTTTCTAATCCCTCGGTCCTCTCTTCATCTAACTAGTCTGCCCCTTTCTAAAGGCAGAAACACGACAGGGGTCTCGATTTGATAAGCAACTTTAAACTCGTTTTTTTCACCACTCATCAGCCAGAAGCAGATCAGGTCAAAAGGAAAGGCAACATTGAGTCTCCCACAAACATAAACACGTAGGATGGGCGAGTCTTCCACCCCGGCCTCTGAAGGGAAGAATCAAGTATCAGTTACCCCCTACTCTTACATTTATGCAAATCTCCATTAGAACAACAAATAGGAGTAAGAATGGCAGCTAATTAACCCTCAGTCATACACAGTGATTAAAGGCGCTGAAGCACAGCTGCAGCTTCACTGGCAAGCGCTGCTATTCTTCTCCAGCAGGCTGAGCTAATGAAAGGAGGTATTTGCTCCTGCCGCTCCTGTCATTCACACAGTAATCTGCAGAAGCCACGGAGAGAGTCTCTTTCCTCCCTGGTTATACATCACCGCCCTTTGTTCCCTATCACTCCAGGCAGGAGCAAGTTTGTCCTTTTGAAACAACTAATACAATCCTTTACTCATAAGCTGCCTCAGACCCTTCAGTCCTGATTATTATTAATTGTCTCTGTTTTGCTTGGCAGTATCAGCCAGTAAACTGCGTTAATGAAATGCCTGAATTTTGTTACAGCTGGCTGACTTTTTCTTGGGGGGAAGGGGTGCCATAGGGTTTGTGTACAACTGAACATGTGTGCATTATCTGGATGGGAGATGGTGGGCTACACTGGCATCCCGTCCAGAGATGAGTATTTTTCTTTCAAGTGGGGCTCAAGGCCACAGCACACATCCCTTTGTACAAAGCAGGGCTCCAGTCCTGTAAATACTCTGACATGTCCATGAGCAACCCCAGGAAAGCTGATAGATACATTCACCTGTGTGACACGGAGCATGGGAGTGAGTTCTGTGCCTGAGTGCTGAAAATGCCTGCTTCCAGCTGTGTTAGCTGCTGGGGCTGGCCTATGGGGGCAGTTAGTTATTTCAGAGTTACTCCATGCGTGGACACACCCCACTTTGAAAATACTTTAAGTTACAAAAACCTGTCTTGCTTGGAGTAAAAGTCAGCTGTACTTTAAAGGTTCAAGCAGAGCCTGGGGAGTGTAAGTTCCCACACTGCCTTAATCCAAAGAGCTTTCAAGTGCAGATGGCCCCTGAGATTTTGTATTTTACTGAGTTTGAAGTGCTAAGCAAATTAATTAATTTTTATAGCTACAGAGCTGGTGATGCTGATCTGGGTTACAGTGTTTATTTTTCTCAGTTGCTCATTGCCATCCTGGCCCTGCCAAAGGTTCTTGAGCCTCAGGAAAAATATCGTTTGCAAATGCTTGAGAGAGAATAAATTGTAACACTGAAACACTTTTCTTTTTATGGCTTCCGTCTTCATGGTCAAAAGCTGAACTTGGCTGGCCTGATTATCCCCGAAGTCTGAACAGTCTTAACATTGACTCATGTCTGCTTAACAACATGCAGCTGAGCCTTGATTAGAGCATCAGAACAAAGCCTACCTCTCCTCATACCAGCCTCTTCCCTTCTGGTGTCATCCTCCAGCTCTGGCTCCTTACCATTTTTCCCACATGCAAGTTCCACGGTCAGTGGGGATTTTATCCCTCACTTGACATTCTGGACCCAAATGTTTTGCTGCTGCTCCTGGCCCTCTTGCCTGCGTGGCAGCCATGCCCTTCTGCGAGCTCCTGCGATGGGGATGTGCCAGGGGGTGCACACAGAGGATGGGAGTGGCAGACTGAGATGTGGGCAGCCACAATACTGCTTTCCCACAAACATTAGGCTGAACACTTGGATGGCAGCTGCAGCCAGAGTAACTGCTGAAGGGCTCTACAGAGCCTCACTTGCTTTGCTCTTTAGAAACCTCTGCCTGATTCCTAACTGGAACTGATTCACAGGAATTTTATGCCCACTCATTTTTAAGCAAGCCTTGTCCTATAGCTTAAGTGACTATTTTCCTGGTTCTCACTCCCAGTGTACTAATGAATAAACATCCTCTTTCCTCATTGTCTTTGTTTGCTGCACACTACCAGACCTGTGTCTGTGAGCCTCCTTCTCTAAGAGAGGCTTTCTGTTCCCCTGCTCATCCTCAGTGCACTCATCCTTCCTGAATGTGCCTGACTCTCGGAGTTCAGTGGGGCATGAGGCACAGCTAGACAGACTGACCTGCTCATCATCACCGTCATCGGGGTGGAAATATTTACTGCTCCCTCTTGGATGTGCCTATCTCACTTGGCAGGCCCACTGAAGGTTATTTCTGTCGTAGCCCTGCCATTTTCACTGTTTGTCTGCTTTTTAACCCAATTGAGTGAAATGATGGAGAAAGGAAAAGAGGAAAAGGAAAAGGGAAAAAAAAGAAAGAAGAGCAAGAGAAAGGAAAAGAGAAAAGGGGAAAAAAAAGAAAGGGAGAGCAAAAGAAAGAAAAAGCTTTTGCTAGAAAAGGGTATTAGCCTCTGGCAAAGGAAATGCACAAACAACTCCTGCAGTACCCGCTTCACTGGGGTCAGCACTAGTCATGTTGGTTGCTCTGCTCTCAGATACTTCAGTCACATATTATATTAGCAGTGTAAAGCCATTTGTCTGGTTACCGTTTAAACTCAGCTGGGAAGTGTGAGGCAGTTTGTTTAGTGTTACACGTAAAGTTTGCTGTGAACGTAGTTTGGGGCTGAAGCATGTGTGTCCTCACAATAAATGTACTTACAAGAGTAAATGAGTTGGACAAGTAGCACTGCATTACTTTGATGCGAGACCCATCCATTTTTATAGTAGTTGCAGTTGCTCAGCACATCTGAAAGTTGGAGTCTTTGTGTTAAAAAACTATGCAATGTACATTGTGGCTTTCAAATATATTGTACCCTGGTTAGAAGTGGATGTGCTGCTTTTTAAAAGTACTGCCATGAATCATGAATTTACTAGAGGGTTTCATACTTTGTTAACCCACATGAAGTAATGTGGCTGTGCATTTTAATGACTTACATTTATCTAAGCATAGATAAGCAAAGTCACAGATCCTGAGGTTATGGGGACCTTTAAGTGTCTCACTAAGGGACACGACATGCTTTAAAGCTTTCTTCATATGAGTCATCCCTACATTTTACCTTTCTCTTCCCCAGAAACATCTTTGTTTTTATCACAGAGTAGGTGTAACAGGCAATTTTGGATAACATGCTATTGCTCTTTTTCTGTTGCAATTACAAGTTATCCATGTGAGTTGGCATGATTTAGGTCTGCCTAAATTTTCTGCCAAAAGATATTAACAGCCTTACATACACCTGCATGAAGGTGCTGGTATTTAAGAAACATCAGAGATGGGATTCAGTTATTACATTATTTTTTTTTCTTTTGTTTTTTCTTTTTTCTTTTTTTTCTCCTTATCATTTTCCTAAGGGTGTGCAAGGTTCTGTACTCTTGTTGCTGAGGGTATAAAACCCCAGTTCTGTCATCTTTTGCAGAAAAGGATTCAATAGTGTAATTTAATGCATATCTTTGATCCTCAATGGGATCTAAAACAGCACTTTCAAGAGTGACTTTTCAACATAAGCTTAAAAGCCCTAAAAGCCTGAACGGTATTCACCCTGCTACAAAGCTGCTGGAATTGCTGCTGTTTCCAGAACCTTTGCAAAACAGTAGTAGGTGGGGAGATTTAAGTCACACAACATGCCAGGGAAGGAACTGAATTAACGATTTCTCAGCCCATTTCCCTTTCAGACAGCAGTGTACACCTTCTTGGAGGGAAGTTGGTGTCCTGATGCAATGCCACTGCCCTGTCCCTTGGCAGGTTTGCCATCAGCAGCCATCCCCAAAGCCAGCTGTTGGGATTTCTCTGGCCAGGGTTCGTACCTCCACATGCAACATGGATAGGTCTGCTGTCTAGAAAGATCTGAGCATCTCCACATTTTGAATTTGTGTTGGCATTTGGGAAACTTAAGCTTCATCCAAATGTTTGTTTGTAGCAATTCCGCAATCTCTACAGATTTGCATAAGGTGTTGACAGGTATTGACAGAAATACCTGGAATACCCAATATACAATAGCATACCCATCGAATTGTCTTCTGCACATCTCACACGAAGGGAAGTAGGTTCACTTAAACCCTTTCAGGAAAATGTGTCTCCCGCCAGGAGTTGGAGTGAGGCTGCCAGACTTGGATGCCCACTGACACACTGCATGCTCCTGACACGTCTTTGGGCTGATCATCTCTGCCACAGGGGCACCAAGAGCCAGAATTGCCTCAGCCATACCAGCATGCATTTTAATACACTAATAGAGGTCCACTGTATCAATAAAAAAGGTCTATTTTCAGAATTACTGACATACTTGAGAACGCTAGCCTGTCCAAAAAAAAAGAGTTTAAAAATAAATCCAAGGCATCTTAATAAAGGAAAATGTAACATAGCTGTAATAATAAAATCTGTTCCATGCTGGAGCATTTGTCTCTGAGTGGGAATTTGGCTGACTTGTGGTCACAGCTCTGCTATTTGGCTTCCATGTTCGAGCTTTAAAATAGCTCCCCAGCCCTGGGTAATGAAGAACAGGTCCGTGCTCCTCACCACTCAGCAGCCTGGATGTATCTTCTTTTCTCTCCCTTATTCCATATATCCCAATGCAGCAGGAAGCATGTACCGTGTTCCTCCTCATCTGGTGCTTCCCCATAGCAGAGGCTGCTTTCTGTCAGTGCTGGTGCACATCAGATGTTCCTCCTGCAATTTTTTCGACTTCCCAATTATCATTCCGTCTTTTCCCCTCACCCCCCGTCGTGAAATGAATTTAGAAACTCTGGATGACAGCAAGTTCAAGGGATGAGCCACTTCTCATTTTCCTCATTCTTGTAAATTTTTTCCTTAAAGCCATAATTTGCATGTTTTGCTGCTATCAGAAACTGCTTCAGAATCCAATCTGATTTTTTTCTTTCTCATTGAACATCTTACCAGCTTTGTTCAGTTTATCAAAAAGGACTCCTAGGCTTTCCTGTGCCTAGGTATATGCTGTTGTGGTTTCTAGTGAAAATTTATTTCCTTCTTGAACATTTTTGTCAAGACACATAGAAGGCAGGAAAATTCTAACTACTCATTATAAATACTCATTAAAATGATAAATACTCATTCTTCAATAATCCATATTTGAGTAGATTTGTCAAATGGGATGAGTATTCTGGAAAACTACTGAAATACTTTTAAGTTGGTAAAACAATATTAATTTGTCCAATTTTATGAGGCTGTCTAAGCCCTGCTACTTTGATTCTTTCCTGGTACCCACAGGCTACCAGCTGCAATGTCACAACACAGTACTATCAAACATACAATAAAACAATCTCATTTTCCCATATATCCTTTTTGTAAGCAGCAGAGGGTTGTGTAAACAATGAAATTGCTCTGTTGTCTGAGATTATTTATAATCTTTAGTTTGGAGCTGTTTTTTCCCTTTTCTTCAGAGTTTGTATACTGTACTCTGTCAGGAAGTGGGCAGGTTTCTGGGCTGTTTCAGCACAATGGAAAATGCTTTCTTTGTATCTGAAGCAGGAAAATACTCTATGCCATGTCACTCAAGCATGGCAACAAGCAACACACAGTAAATGAAAGTTGAAGCAGTGAGGAATCAAAGCAGAGAGTAATGTTTTTTTGGTTTGTTCTAAGTTACAACATAACCTTTCTGCTCCTTTTTACATCTCTGCCGTGAGTTGTCTGCAAATGCAATGAGCTCACTCTGGAGGCTCTGGCTTGTGTGTGGTTGCTCTGCTGCCTCGGTGCTGCTGGGCTGGGAGCAGAGCAAATGGGTGTTCTGCATAAAGGCCATCCCAGTAAGTGGTCCTAAGGGAGCATGAAAGGAAAATGCAGCATAGAACTGATGGGTTTTGTTCTGCTCTCAGCGAGTGCAGAATGACTTCGTCCAAGGTGGGGTTGTCTTGGGAAAAACATGAGCAAAGCAATCCCATCAGTTGCAACAAAATTCTGTTTTCAAGAAAGTACTTGTTTATCTATAAACACTGTATGTTCCCCTCCCTGTTCTGCAGAACCTGCTACACACATAAATACACATATTTGCACTGATCGTATCACAGAATCTAGAGCTGATATTTACTTCTGGTAGTTTATCACTGCTTTCTCTTCCCATTCCCTTTAGAAGATCCTGTGCTGTACCAGTTATGCTGTAGTGTATGCAACACTAACTTCTATTCTGTACTTTGAATCACTTACAGTTTCTCATATTCCGAGCTGAATGCACAGTACCAACATGTTAAAGGCATTTAGGCACCTAAAGCTGCTGGCTGACAGCTGGCAGGGTTTTCAGTACTTCCCATGGGATTTAAACATCTGAAGTCTCACTAGGAGCCTCTCAGCACTGCCAGGAAGAGACTTGCTATACATCTGGTCTTTAAATATTTGCAGACATGTACACCTATATGTCTTAAATTCTGTGGACATGATCTATAAACATGAAATTAAACAGATGTAAATGCAAGAAGTGCAGCAGCACATTATGAAAATTGCATATAGATAAGCATTGCAATAGAATTAATTTCCTTTGCCATGAAAAGCTGATGAAACTGTTACAAGATTTGTTCTTATCAGTTGACTAAGTCCCCTCATGAACTCGTGACTGTGGGGATTATTATAACAGCAGGAAAAAACATTTGTGAACTGTCATCCCTTTAGTAGTTCTCAAGAAAATATGTCTTGGAATATCTCCTAATTATGTGTGCAGGGGGAGGAGGCTTGGATCAGGATTACTATTGATGTTGGCCTAAATCATTGCTCTTTTCAGCTGCACTTTGACAACACCTTATGGGTAGAAGACCATTATTTGTGAACATAGAGACTTTTAGTGTGTTTAGATTTAGGCTATTCAAAGCTCACAAGACATCATTAAAAAGATTAACACAACTATAGAAGTAAGATTGTTTAGAAATACTTAGTTTTAAACCCCCCATTATGGTTTCAGAAGTCTACGGTCTGTTTAAATAATTTTTTTTCTGAAAAGTGTCTGGAAATATTTACATAAGAAAATTGGTGGGTTTATGTGATTTAGAAAGCAAATGGTAGAGATTACTTTTTTTAAAATAAAATCTGGATTTTGTGGTATCCAAGGCATAATGCAGTCATTAGCTATAGCTCCAGATGCCAGTCACACACGCACTTACCCTGTTCTTTTTTTTTTTCTGATTTGTCTAGAACTCTGCAAAGAATAATGACTAGAAGGAGTACAGTCATTCTCTTGCAGAAAACCAGTGCTGCTCATTGAGTCAGGTACATTGCCTGCAACTGCTCATCCCTCAGTGGTTCAGAGGGAAGTGTAAAAATCCCTCAAAGCACTTCTTTACTCACACAGTAAAGCACGGGAGAGGGAATTCTCTCCAGGCACAGCTAGCAATCAGATTATGTGCTGAAGCACAAGCAGTACAGCCTTTGCAGTGGTAGCTCAGGTGCTGCATGGCTGCTAAGTTTTCTAATTCTTTTTTGAGTTTCCTAAATCACCTTCCAGTATTCCTACACTGTGTTTTTTGTGTGTGCTTACCAGTTTGGTGTATGAAGCATCTCCTCCCTTTTAACTTTTGCTAAATGTGTTGGAGTTTTGTCTGTGTTCCTTTCTTACTATGGAAAAGATAAATAAGACCTTTTTTTTTTTAATGTTCTTTGCCAGATTACCTGTCACATCTTATTTTGTGTTCTTCTTCCTTGTCTAAGAAATCACCTTTGATTTCAACCATTCCTTAAATGGAAAAGGTTTTACCATGCTGCTAATGATTTCTTGTCCTTTTCAATAATGTTTCTGCTCCAAATTTGTTTTTGCTTAGAGATGTGAGAAAAATTGAACTTCAGACACAATAATACCCAACCATCAGTTTATTAAATGGAATCTGATTAAATCAGAGATTGACTAAAATCCAAATCAGTAAAGAGGCTTTGTACATCTGTGACAAGAAATAAATGTAAAGGGATGTAACTGGCACTCATAAGTAAAGGAATCTTGTCACAACACTTAACTGTTCCTCACTTTTATTATTCCTCAAAAAGGGTTTCTAGAACACATAAAATACAGTCTTTTCAGAAAATGGAAATAAAGCTGGAATAATATAGACTTGACTTTTGGGGTTGATTTTTT